>CAUDMG010000365.1:235000-404124 GCA_958450375.1 Homarus gammarus
ATAATTATAATTTTTATTATATTCCCCCCCCCCCCCCCAGGCCTCGATGTGAGTCGGTGATCTATGCCCGGGTGGGCTAATAAAAAAAATAAAAAACCTAACCATTCTGAAAACCGAAAAATTCCGAAATGCCTCTGGCCCCAAGGATTTCGGATAAGGGATTGTCAACCTGTATTTGGTTCCCAACTAAAATAACTATTTACCATTAAACATTTTCACAGACTGGTCATTCTCAAGTAGGAGTGGAACAAAATCAACAAGTTAAATAACTTGTTGTACAGTAATTAAGTTATACTACAGTATTTACAATGTATTCTAGAAACAATAATGGCAGTAACTAAATGGCAGGTTTGCTCAGTATGAAAATTTACCCATTGATAAAACACATAGGCTACCAATATGTACTAAATGAATTACGGTAATCACCCAACTTATTCAGTTCACTTCCATTCTTTATCTATGACCAAAACAATTACTGTATACGAGTATATTTTGAGGAAACTGCCATGGTGGTAAGAACAAGTTGGAAGAATACTGTACCAGAAGGTTAGCTTATTGTACAGGTTATCTCCCCTCTTTTTTTTTTTTTTTTTTTTTTAAATCACTGCCTGGAAATTGCTTTCAGATATTATATTATTGGGAAAAGGAAGATTAGGTTGAAGAACAATGACTACAATAAATACTGTACCTGTAATTAATAATAAAAAAAGATGTTTTCACTTCCCTTTTTTATTTTATATAGTATTGTATGTCTTTCCCAAGGAGAGACATGACTGCAGTTCCCAGGACACAGTTGCCGTCTCTGAGATCCGCTGTCAATTTGGCAAGCATCACCCTACATGTAGCAATGCCCAGGTTCCCATATCAGCACAATGTTCTTGGCACACATATGTAGTTTATTAATAATGTTACCCTGTTCCTCTTTATTGGTTGTATTACAATTTTAAATTCAAAAGCTGGCATAGAGTTGTATATGATAGCTACTATGCATTTTATAAAGAATGTGGAGAGGTAGGAGGGAGAAACAAACAAACAAACAAACATTTAGACAGATGCTGAGAAATGTGGTTGACTGTAGACGAGCTGCACATCACAAATGTGAAAAGACTTGGTAAATGCGGAGTGCAGTGTGTGAAAATCACCATCCGAAACACAAGCACAGGAGTAATATCTTAAAAAAAGCACAAAACCTCATACAATTAACATAGTACAATAATACCTACATCACCAGAACATATTATATAAATGGGTCAATACATCTGATATTATATTCAGATTCACCACCCTGTAACTTTCCACTGGCTATGAGGTGACATGTTCAATGCACGTGATAAGGTGTGCCCACAGGAAGCTGCGTCATACTATGCTGAGTAAAGGCATAAATAGCCGGCTCTCTGGCCACCTGAAGCAAGCAGTAGTTTGATATCCTTAACTAGAGGAAGACGTTATTTGAGAGCCACAGTGGATGGCTCCATCTTCTTTCGAGAGGGAACGACGTACCCATACCGTTCTCCCTCGCTGGATCACTACTCATGAGTCACTCACAGCAACTTATATCATAAGGACGTGATCTAACGTTAATATTACATAAACACCGTCCCTTTCTCATTCACTCATATATAGTGGAACTTACGGTCGATCTACACTCAGGAATTATAGATACAATCCTTTTATAATAAAACAAGGAACTACAGTTTGGGTTTCTTTACTTAAACCCAAATAATAAATATATGTGAACGGCCTGGTTAATTGGATAATCCAGCCGATTCACTCGATTCTCACTTATTTGACAAGTGTTACTAACAATAAAGACAGTTGAAGCTTTCAACATCACTCACAAAGGATCTTGTATGCTTTAACTGTAATCAGACATATCTAAGTTGACTCAAAACAATGGTGTTCTTTCTCACTTTCAAATTCACTTTATAGAAAGGATGGTTTCAGGAAGTCAGACAAAATGGACGGCATCTAAGCTTGAGAGCGATGAGAAAATGGATGCCACAGATGGGAGACTCAATAAAGAAGGCCTCACTACACGTTTTGTGAGCTATTGAGCATAATATGAATCGTCTGATTTTACGTTAACTGACGTGTATGACCGTGGTCATTAAACTATGAATGTACAGTATTAATTGTGATAAGCTAGTCGCAGAGAAATGACACTACTTTTTTTTCATTTTATCTTATTTAAAAAAAGAAGGATGTTACAACATGCTATTGTAATGTGCTACCTTATTAGAAAATGAATGTTGAAAGATGTACAGTATATTGTGTTAATTTTTGAAAGATGCTACCCGAAAGTGTATGTTTTGTTTACTGGTCGCGAGAGGGCAGGCTACGATTAACAACAATAAACCTGGAGCCTCGTGCATCGTCTCTCCCTCAAAACCTCCACAATAAACTAGAAACGCGAAATGAAACAAAGGGCCTCACCACGCTGCTGCCGCCGTGTAGCTAAGAGGTGTCTAGCAAAGATCTCGTTGGGAGTTTTCACATGCACACTTTCTAACATAGATATGGCATTTTCAAAGGTTGTACACTCCTCAATAAATTCATACACAGTACAAGCAATCATACATCTGGCAGTGATGGCGCCTGGCATCAACACAGACGATATTTAAGTTACGTTAATTCTTACTTGCCACATGAGAATTTCACTGTGTTAAAACATGAACACTGATATACAGCAAAGTTCAACTGAGATAAATTCACTTAATATGGCGGGCATGAGGCATTTGTTACATACCTGAGATACGATGAGAGAAGCGTCACAGGATGTCTTACTCCCTCGTGCAGGCATTTATATAATAGGCTAACTGGCACTGAGGCACGTAAAAAATGACACCTTCACACCTCCACATAAATATTCATTTAAATCTGTTGCTCTACACATTGGCTTATGAAAATCAGCATATGAGCTCATATTAATTTTCTACGATTAACTTTTTAAACTAATCAATGCCTGAGCTTGTAGTGGATACTTTCCCCTACAACTGCCGACTGATCACCTGCCGTTCGCTTACCAGCCAATCAGCTTACAGGAAGCCCCGAATAGAAATAGAAAAATGCTAGTGACAGGGGGGAAGGAGGTTCAGAGGAAGAGTAAAGAGAGGATGGAAATGAATTTTAGAAGGAGAGAACAGGTGCAGTGGCTAAACACCGCTTGCGTGAGGGGGTAGGCAAATGCCCTGATGGTGCAACAATCACAATCAGGACGAGGCAGAGGGAGGGTGGGAGCAGGTCCGGGCAAGCAAAGGGCCAACTTGGGTGCTCATGGTTGTCGTCTAGCCCAGGCAGTGTTATCAAAGCGGAGGAAGAACCGCCCCGCCACGGCTGCGGCGCAAGCCGAGAAGCGCAGGTGGACGGACGCACAGGCCACACACGAACAAATTAACAGAGAAGGTGAAAACATGAAAATTTGCTAGTCGTAGGGTTGTTTGGAGAAAGAAGAAGGTAAAGTCTTTGAGCTATGTCAAAGAGGAGCAGAGCGAGTTGGAGGAAGGGTTTTGAATCTTTGAACTTGAAATGTCAAAGTATTCATAGTAAGGAAGGATGAGCGTATCGTAGGAGAGTTTTTAGTAATAGCAGCAGACAGATTTGAGCTTTTTTGTCAAATTATGAACGGAGACGAGAATGAGAGATAGGCTGAATGGTTTCAGTCTTGAGGTAGGTCGATTTTATTAAGAATTGGATGTCACAGACGTTGGGTAAGTTTTGATTTGTTTCTGAGAGTTATGGATCTTTCAGCTATGTCAGAGAGAAATGGAGAGAGTTAGAGGAAGAGTTTTGAATCTTTGAGCTTGAAATGTCAAAGTATTCGTAGTAAGGAAGGATGAGTGTATCGTAGGAGAATTATTTAGTAATAGAAGGGGACAGATTTGAGCTTTGTCAAATTGTGAACAGAGATGAGAGTGAGATATAGGTTGTTTGGTTTCAGTCTTGAGTTAGGTCGATAATGTTGACAGTAGCTGGCATAGAGGTTGGGTATGTTTAATTTGGTTTTGGAGAGTTGTGGTCTTATGAGAGGCTTTGTCTGGCTGGGGGGGAGATGTGTTTGGATTGGTTGTGGGAGGGGGGGAGAGTTTGTGCTTGGGGATTGGCGGGGGTGGAGGTTGTATGTTGATTTGAGGTGAATTAGAATTACTTAAGGGGGGTTGTTGTGTGAGTGTGTATGCTTTTGCGTGGAAATGTAGTAAGAGGAGAGGGGGAGGGTTAGGATAATTGTTATAAGGTCAGGTATGGTTCGGATGACGGGAGGAGGGGGGAGGAGAGGAGAGGGGAGGCGAGGAGAGGAGAGGGGGGCTTAGGAGGTTGTTGGGTTAATTTATAGTTTGGAAGGATTCCTTAGGTGTGATATGATTTGTGTTGCTAATGAATAGTTGTATTGAGTCATAGTTGTTTTTTTTTTTTTTTTTTTTTTTTTTTTTTTTTTTTTAGGAGGGTCGGTGGGGCTTGTTAGAAAGGTCGGGTATATTAAGTTTTTCTCTTGGGAGGATTGAAGGTGTTGGTTAGTGATTGGATGGAGAGTAGCATTTTTTTTTTTTTTTTTTTTTTTTTTTTTTTTTTAGGAGGGATTGTGAGTAAGGTTGGGTGGGTTAAGTTTTTCTTTTGGGAGGATTATAGGTTTTGTTGGTGGTTGGCAGAGTTTGGTTAATTTGCAATCATTCTTTCCTTTACTTGTAAAGGACTTCTGCAATTGCAGGTATTGTGAATTCTGGTCCCATTATTGAGGGAGAGGGTTTTTGTACAGGAACAATGCACCCCTCCCCGACCTTATTAGCTAAGGGAGGCGTTCATTTCATCCGTTAATGGTACCGTTTTTAGGTACACCTCTCCGACCTTATTGGCTAAGAGGGGTGCCCATAAAACCGAGTTGGAAACATTCTCCTCGACCTTGTTGGCTGAGGGAAACATACATGTCATCCGAGTTAGTATGGGATGGGTAAGTTAGGTATTTGTTTTGGGAGGAGTAATAGGGTGTGATTAGTTAATGGTAGAATGGTTATTTTTTATTTTGTGTGGGATTGCTAGTAACGGCTGGGTGTGTTAGGTTTTTATTTTGGGAGGAGTAATAGGGTGTGGTTAGTTAGTGGTAGAATGATTATTTTTTATTTTGTGTGGGGTTGCTAGTAATGGTGGGTATGTTAGGTTTTTATTTTGGGGGGATTGTTAGGTTTTTTTTTTTTTTTTTTTTTTTTTGGGGGGGGGGGGGGGGGGAGTGTTAGTGCAGGTTAAGTGGATTAGTTTTTTTTTTTTTTTTTTTTTTTTTTTTTTTTGTCGGAGTGGTCTTGAGTTTGAGTTGGTGGCGTGGGGTTTGGAGTGAGGGGGGGGGGAGTTTGGTTAGGTTGGGTGGGAATCATTGGGTGTGGGGTTGAGAAGAGGTTAGGTTAAGCTTAAGTTAGGTTAGGTTGATTGGGTTAGGTTAGGGTGAGGGTTAAGGAGAGGTTAGGTTTAATTTGGGGGGAAATTGTCGGGTGTGGTTATTAATACAAGGGAGGTGGGAGGGGAGTGTTTGGTCTGTTTAGTATGGAGGGATTTCTGTCTCTGAATCTACGTGGGAGTATGATGTTGTCGAAGTAATCCTGCCATTGAGGGTAATTAGTGAGGAGAGTTTCTATTTGTTTGTCACCTAGTTGTCTCCAGTAGATGTTAAGTGGGGGAAGGGAGCTGAGTTCATGTAGATAACTATTTCGGGTGAAGGATGACCAGTGTGTGTTATGGATGAATCTTAGTGCTTTGTTTTGTATGACTTGAAGTTTCTTGGCGCTTGTTGGTGGTGCTAGCTGGAGTGTGTTGGGTGCATAAGTCAATAGTGGGCGTATGAGGGCTTTGAATAGGTGCGTTTTGGTTTTGATTGATGCGGTTCTGAATCTGTATATTTTCCCGAGTGTTTTGTTTGCGATCACAGCTTTCATTTTGGTGTGTGGTGTCATGGTGAGGGCGTCGTTGAATGTGACTCCTAGGATTGTGTTTGTTCGTTTGACAGCTATAGGTGAAGGGTAGGCGATGTAGGGGTTTAGGTAGATGTGACGTGGTTGCCGTCTTTTGGTGCCGAAGTAGGTGATTTGTGCTTTGTTCGGGTTGGTTTGGATTCGCCATCGGAGTTCCCATTGTGTAACTTGTTCTAGTTCCCTGTGTGCTTTGTCTGTTAGGTGGTCAAGAGTTCTGTGTCTGATTAGTTGGGTTACATCGTCGGCGTACTGTATTGTCAGAGAGTCAATGTGTAAGGGGTCGGGTAAGTCATTTGTATAAAGAATGTATAGTGTTGGGGACAGGACTGATCCTTGTGGGACTCCTGCGTGCAGGAAGCCCCGAATAGAATAGAAAAATGCTAGTGACAGGGGGGAAGGAGGTTCAGAGGAAGAGTAAAGAGAGGATGGAAATGAATTTTAGAAGGAGAGAACAGGTGCAGTGGCTAAACACCGCTTGCGTGAGGGGGTAGGCAAATGCCCTGATGGTGCAACAATCACAATCAGGACGAGGCAGAGGGAGGGTGGGAGCAGGTCCGGGCAAGCAAAGGGCCAACTTGGGTGCTCATGGTTGTCGTCTAGCCCAGGCAGTGTTATCAGAGCGGAGGAAGAACCGCCCCGCCACGGCTGCGGCGCAAGCCGAGAAGCGCAGGTGGACGGACGCACAGGCCACACACGAACAAATTAACAGAGAAGGTGAAAACATGAAAATTTGCTAGTCGTAGGGTTGTTTGGAGAAAGAAGAAGGTAAAGTCTTTGAGCTATGTCAAAGAGGAGCAGAGCGAGTTGGAGGAAGGGTTTTGAATCTTTGAACTTGAAATGTCAAAGTATTCATAGTAAGGAAGGATGAGCGTATCGTAGGAGAGTTTTTAGTAATAGCAGCAGACAGATTTGAGCTTTTTTGTCAAATTATGAACGGAGACGAGAATGAGAGATAGGCTGAATGGTTTCAGTCTTGAGGTAGGTCGATTTTATTAGAATTGGATGTCACAGACGTTGGGTAAGTTTTGATTTGTTTCTGAGAGTTATGGATCTTTCAGCTATGTCAGAGAGAAATGGAGAGAGTTAGAGGAAGAGTTTTGAATCTTTGAGCTTGAAATGTCAAAGTATTCGTAGTAAGGAAGGATGAGTGTATCGTAGGAGAATTATTTAGTAATAGAAGGGGACAGATTTGAGCTTTGTCAAATTGTGAACAGAGATGAGAGTGAGATATAGGTTGTTTGGTTTCAGTCTTGAGTTAGGTCGATAATGTTGACAGTAGCTGGCATAGAGGTTGGGTATGTTTAATTTGGTTTTGGAGAGTTGTGATCTTATGAGAGGCTTTGTCTGGCTGGGGGGGAGATGTGTTTGGATTGGTTGTGGGAGGGGGGGAGAGTTTGTGCTTGGGGATTGGCGGGGGTGGAGGTTGTATGTTGATTTGAGGTGAATTAGAATTACTTAAGGGGGGTTGTTGTGTGAGTGTGTATGCTTTTGCGTGGAAATGTAGTAAGAGGAGAGGGGGAGGGTTAGGATAATTGTTATAAGGTCAGGTATGGTTCGGATGACGGGAGGAGGGGGGAGGAGAGGAGAGGGGAGGCGAGGAGAGGAGAGGGGGGCTTAGGAGGTTGTTGGGTTAATTTATAGTTTGGAAGGATTCCTTAGGTGTGATATGATTTGTGTTGCTAATGAATAGTTGTATTGAGTCATAGTTGTTTTTTTTTTTTTTTTTTTTTTTTTTTTTTTTTTAGGAGGGTCGGTGGGGCTTGTTAGAAAGGTCGGGTATATTAAGTTTTTCTCTTGGGAGGATTGAAGGTGTTGGTTAGTGATTGGATGGAGAGTAGCATTTTTTTTTTTTTTTTTTTTTTTTTTTTTTTTTTTTTAGGAGGGATTGTGAGTAAGGTTGGGTGGGTTAAGTTTTTCTTTTGGGAGGATTATAGGTTTTGTTGGTGGTTGGCAGAGTTTGGTTAATTTGCAATCATTCTTTCCTTTACTTGTAAAGGACTTCTGCAATTGCAGGTATTGTGAATTCTGGTCCCATTATTGAGGGAGAGGGTTTTTGTACAGGAACAATGCACCCCTCCCCGACCTTATTAGCTAAGGGAGGCGTTCATTTCATCCGTTAATGGTACCGTTTTTAGGTACACCTCTCCGACCTTATTGGCTAAGAGGGGTGCCCATAAAACCGAGTTGGAAACATTCTCCTCGACCTTGTTGGCTGAGGGAAACATACATGTCATCCGAGTTAGTATGGGATGGGTAAGTTAGGTATTTGTTTTGGGAGGAGTAATAGGGTGTGATTAGTTAATGGTAGAATGGTTATTTTTTATTTTGTGTGGGATTGCTAGTAACGGCTGGGTGTGTTAGGTTTTTATTTTGGGAGGAGTAATAGGGTGTGGTTAGTTAGTGGTAGAATGATTATTTTTTATTTTGTGTGGGGTTGCTAGTAATGGTGGGTATGTTAGGTTTTTATTTTGGGGGATTGTTAGGTTTTTTTTTTTTTTTTTTTTTTTTTTTTTTTTTTGGGGGGGGGGGAGTGTTTGTGCAGGTTAAGTGGATTAGTTTTTTTTTTTTTTTTTTTTTTTTTTTTTTTTTTTTTGTCGGAGTGGTCTTGAGTTTGAGTTGGTGGCGTGGGGTTTGGAGTGAGGGGGGGGGAGTTTGGTTAGGTTGGGTGGGAATCATTGGGTGTGGGGTTGAGAAGAGGTTAGGTTAAGCTTAAGTTAGGTTAGGTTGATTGGGTTAGGTTAGGGTGAGGGTTAAGGAGAGGTTAGGTTTAATTTGGGGGGAAATTGTCGGGTGTGGTTATTAATACAAGGGAGGTGGGAGGGGAGTGTTTGGTCTGTTTAGTATGGAGGGATTTCTGTCTCTGAATCTACGTGGGAGTATGATGTTGTCGAAGTAATCCTGCCATTGAGGGTAATTAGTGAGGAGAGTTTCTATTTGTTTGTCACCTAGTTGTCTCCAGTAGATGTTAAGTGGGGGAAGGGAGCTGAGTTCATGTAGATAACTATTTCGGGTGAAGGATGACCAGTGTGTGTTATGGATGAATCTTAGTGCTTTGTTTTGTATGACTTGAAGTTTCTTGGCGCTTGTTGGTGGTGCTAGCTGGAGTGTGTTGGGTGCATAAGTCAATAGTGGGCGTATGAGGGCTTTGAATAGGTGCGTTTTGGTTTTGATTGATGCGGTTCTGAATCTGTATATTTTCCCGAGTGTTTTGTTTGCGATCACAGCTTTCATTTTGGTGTGTGGTGTCATGGTGAGGGCGTCGTTGAATGTGACTCCTAGGATTGTGTTTGTTCGTTTGACAGCTATAGGTGAAGGGTAGGCGATGTATGGGTTTAGGTAGATGTGACGTGGTTGCCGTCTTTTGGTGCCGAAGTAGGTGATTTGTGCTTTGTTCGGGTTGGTTTGGATTCGCCATCGGAGTTCCCATTGTGTAACTTGTTCTAGTTCCCTGTGTGCTTTGTCTGTTAGGTGGTCAAGAGTTCTGTGTCTGATTAGTTGGGTTACATCGTCGGCGTACTGTATTGTCAGAGAGTCAATGTGTAAGGGGTCGGGTAAGTCATTTGTATAAAGAATGTATAGTGTTGGGGACAGGACTGATCCTTGTGGGACTCCTGCGTGCAGGAAGCCCCAGTTCAGTTCAAGTTTAGAAGCTCCAAAAGTTGTTGGTAGCAAAAGGCAGAGCGGGGAAGATGACAGAGGAAGGAGCAGGAGGTTAGGAAGGGAATTGTAGTGGGAGAGATAGTGCCGGGGCTTTACACGACTGCGTTTATTTGGTTAGCGCATAGCGCACGTATTTGTTTTTTGTCTGTGTTGGGTGTGTGATCCTCGGGTCACCACTCCTCCGGATTGTGTCAGTTCAAGTTTAGAAGCTCCAACAACTTTCCCTGAATACGAATTCGCAACCTTTCGATTTACAACAGGTACCTACTTTACTGCTAGGTGAACAGGGACCACGGGGGCTAGGAAGAGTGTCCAAACAACTTCCGCTTGCCCGGGAATCGAACCCGTGACATCTTGCTTGCGAGGCAAGAGCGGTACCGCTTCTACCACAAGCGCCCCTAATGGAGGAATAGAGGAAGCCCCAGCGACATCGACAGACTAGGTCTCAGGTGCGGACGCAGGAGTACTACTGCTGACTGATTTCTGACCGTCTGCTTACCAGCCAAGCAGCGACGAGTTTAGCGCACCAGGCCTCTCTCGCGAACTGCATGGTGATTGGCGCCGCACATTTCACACCTCAGTTCTCTGATCCTGAGCAACCGTATAAATACCAGTAGGCCTGGCTGCGGAGCACTTCTCGCATCGCTCCTGGACCAAGAAGACCTCCCAACAAGACCTCCTGCTGGACCCGGAACTCTGAAGACCGCCTTCTCCCCTGCGCCATTGCTGGCTATCTTCCCGGACCGGACCACCCAGGACTGTCATCGTCCACAACTACTCACGAGCGTTCTCGGTTTATCCAGCATTAGCTTGCCCTCCCCACTGGCAGTGTGAGTGACCCACACTCCAGCTGGAGAGCAGTTATAGCGCGATATTCCCGGCGTGGTTTGAGCTCTTTTCCTTCTACTAAAACTTTTTCCTTTTTCGCTCTGGCCTAGGGACCTGCACCCTCAAAAAAGTGTATTCGTCCCGCGGTCCCCCCTGTAACTGTTCACCTCCCTCCCAGGAGATTGTGAACACGAAAGGGGGTCGGAGCAAAACCCTCCCCAGCCGAGTCTTTCCAGGAAAACCGTGATCGTGCGGGTCCACCTGGAAAGAGGGTTGCTATCCTTATCCTTCCCAAATAGGCACACTTAGCTCACGTCTATAAGTGAGCAGTCACATACACTAGGAAGTAGGCTTCCCCATCGGGGCTCCGGGAGAGAAGCTCAGGAACCACTCTACGACCACCAGCCAGTGGGGAGTGCTGTAATTCCTTTGCTATTTACTCAAACGGAATAGGTAGGATCTAAAAAAAAAAAAAAAAAAAAAAAAAAAAAAAAAAAAAAAACCACGGTTATGGAGCGCGTACGCCCTCCTAACCGCGATCCCCGCCTGAACCGCCATCCTGACGACCCGAACTACGACAGGCTCCGCACTGAGAAAGCAGACCAGTTACGTGCCTTCAATGAAGCCCTGAAAAGTAAGAACAACACCACCACCTCCAACAACACCACCACCTCCAACAACTCCACCACCACTGCTACCGCCACTGAGGACAACTGGACGAAGGTAGAAAACAAGAAACGCCGACGTGCTTTTTCGGGAAACGATTGCCGTCAAGCAGCCCCCAAGGCACCCATCACCACCACCAGCTCACCCTCAACGACACTGCCAAAATTCAGGATCACGAAAACGGACGCAAAAACAACGTATGCCGCCGTCACAGAGATGGAAAAGCAGAATCCACTGGCCAAGTTCTCAGTGCGGCCCAACCTAAAGGGGGAGATGATCGTTCACCCCAAAGACAAGGACTCCGCCACCACCCTCGACACTTACCTGCAGAACACCACCACCGTCACTTCAACCAAGCTAGACCCCGCCCAGAAACTGATGAAGTCGGTAGTCCTCCGATACCCAAAGGATCTACCTCTCGAACCCCTGGAGAACCACCGAAGATTTTAAAAGCCGAGAGATGCTCTCCCATGTCCGACAAGACGGCCACCACGAATCAAGTGCTCATAACGCACTACGGCTCACCCCCCAGCACCATAGACCTCAAAACCTGGGGGACCTACGAAGTGAGGCCCTTTGTCCCAGAGCCCCTGCGGTGCTTCAGATGCCAGAAATACGGGCACCATCAGACACGGTGCACGTACAAGGAGATCTGCGCAGTCTGCGCACAGAAGCACGGCACACACTCCTGCCTCACCAAGCTGAAAAATGGAGAAAAAATTGCCCCCAAGTGTGCCAACTGCGGGGGCAAACACCACGCCTGGAATCCTGGATGCTCCGAGAGAACAAAGAGGGTCCAGGCAAACCGACCAGCAGCAAGACCGGCACCCACCGCCTACACACCAGCCCCACCAAGTACCTTCGTGTGGGGAACCCAGAGGCCAAAACAACCAAGACAACCTCCTCAGCCAGTCAACACCCAAAGTGCAGCCCAGTTTCCTGGCCTCACCACGGCCACACCTCAGCCACCCAAGCAGCAGACAACCACGAGACAAACAAAAGAAGCACACACCAAGGCACCAGAAGGAATGATACACGTATCAGACCTAGCCAAGGTACTGACAACCTTCGCGGAGGGCCTAGCCGGACTACTGGGCCACAAGATCCAAGCAACACAGCTCCAAATACTCATGGGGAGCGTCCTCGGGCAAGTCGCCACAGCTCCAGCCACCTCAGTGGAGGAACCCACGCCGGTCCCCACACGAGTGACAGCCGAGGTACACTCCACACCGAAGAAGGCCACCAGAGAACCCAAGATACCGACAGCTCCCAGAAAGAAACTCGACGTCTCAACTCCCCTGAACCGAACCACGGCTCAGAAGACAAGAACCACAGAACACGAAGATATGGACCTGATCCAGCTGGAACCGGACTTGGACATCTCCATCGAGGACCACCAGAAATCCCCGATGAAACAGTGGTGGAAACCACCAGCACCCTGAACATCCTAACATGGAATGCTCAGGGCATTAAAAACAAGAAACACCTCCTACAAGAAGCAGCAGCCAAGGACAAGCTTGACATCATACTTCTACAAGAAACACTATTACAAGAACACCACTGTTTCAAATTCAGCGGTTACAAGACATACAGGAGGCACTTCACGCAGGCGTCAACAAGAGGATGCATGATCTTGGTCAAGTCAAGCATACCCTCCGCCGATGTCACGCAGCAATTTCCATGCGGCGAAAACATCGAGAGACAGGCCGTCAAAGTAACCCTACAAGAACGAGAACTAACGGTTCACAACATCTACAAGAACCCAAGGGGCTCACTGGAGGTTACTCAATTATTTGCTTCGGCCGCTGACCACGCCACACTCATAGGAGGGGATTTCAATGCACATCATCCCTTCCTAAGCTCGGCAAGCCCCACAAATGAAGACGGCCTACACCTATACACCACCTTTCAAGATACACCCGAGATCTGCCTCCTGAACACCGGTGAGCCCACCCACACTAGGGGAGGAAGGCTAGATCTAACCTTCGTCTCCAGTGCACTACAGCCTTCGGCCTCCTGGCAGATACACCCCACGCTGACCAGCGACCACTTCGCCACCCTGACAACACTGAAGGTGAATAAACTCCCCACTCCACCCCCCCCCCCCCGAGATGGAGATACAATACCCAAAAGGCAGATTGGGGACTCTTCAAGAAACACCTAGCTAACTGGCGCGAAAAATCACAGCCGGCCGGCCCAGCACCCGTGGATGAGACAACCCTCCACCACCAATTGGTCGAGGCGTTTCACCAAGCGGCAGAAGAGGCCATCCCAAAAACAAAACCAACATCAAGACAGTACAATGACTACTGGTACTACTGTCCCAGGGTGAAAGAACTCAACCACAGAGTGAACATGGCCCGAAGAAACCACAGGAGACACCCCACGGCAACAAACAGACATCTCCTGCAAGTCATAGTCAAGGACACCAGGGAAGAGAAGGAAGAAATAAAACACGCAAGCTGGCTCAAGTGGTGCTCCGAACTCAACGAGCACACCTCCCTTGGCAAGATGTGGGCCCAGATCCGAAGGGCATCTGGGAAGGCAACACCACAACCACCAACCCATCCCAACCCAGAAGAGGAAGCCGAGAGACTTGCAAAACTGTTCGCTGACCGAGCAGCAACAAAAAACCTCCCGAGACAGGCGGAGGAGACACAACGGCGTCTGTGACAGGTCAGACTCCAGACGATCGAAGAGGCCTGCAACAGTGAAGATGACACTGACAGACCATTCAACCAGCAAGAACTCCAAAAGTCGCTAAAACGAAGCAAGGACACAGCTCCAGGGGCAGACAGAATAACCTACTCGATGCTCTTTCATGCCGGTACAGCCGGACATGAGGCTCTGTTGCAAGCCATCAATGCTTCGTGGACAGCACAAAGACTCCCACCGGAATGGAAGAAGGCAGACATACAGCCCATTCCGAAGCCCAGAGAACCAGACAAGCCGAGGCCCATCTCCCTTCTCAGCTGCATAGCGAAGACGGGAGAAAGAATGGCTCTCAACCGACTAAAGTGGAAAGTAGGCAGCCCACACCCTCACATCTTTGCTTACACCGAGAACACCGGCACAGGCAACAACATCGCCGAGATACTCAGCACAGTGGACAACAAACCAGCTCTGGTGGTCTTCCTCGACCTGGAGAAAGCCTTCGAACTAGCCAATCCATTGGCCATTACAACTACGCTCGCAAAAAAAGGCGTCAAAGGAAGGTTGCTGGGGTGGATCCAGAACTACCTCACACAAAGGGAAGCACGAGTACGCTTTCAGGGAACAACCTCAAGCTACAGGGTCCATGAAAACGGAACCCCACAAGGAGGCATCCTCAGTCCAATGCTGTTCAATGTCCTGTTGGAAAACCTAGTCAAGCTTCCGTTCAGACAAACAGCCAAGCTCCTATGCTATGCAGACGACTTACAGCTCATAGTAAGAGGATCGAACAGACTAGCCAACACGCAACACGCACTCCAACTTATAGAAGAGGAGTGCAACAGACTTGGACTCAAGATAAATCCAGCCAAGTCGAAAGCGATGGCCATCTGCACTGACACACCAGACAAGATGCTCTCCATACAAAACACGCCGGTAGTCTGGACCAACGCCCACCAGTGTCTTGGAATCTGGTTTGACCAGAAACTCACCTTCAAGCCACAACTCGAGTATCTCAGGCACAGGACGAAGAGCAGACACAATATAATGAGGTCGCTCACCAGCAAATCCGCAGGAGCAAACCTTCATGTGCTCAAAGCCTACTACACGGCCGCCATCAGATCGCTGGTAGATTACAGTGCTCCAGCACTCAGTGGACTGAGAGAAGACCAAATGGCTAAGCTAGAAGTCATTCAAAACAATGCTCTCAGGACCATGCTCGGAGCACCCATGTGGACCAGAATTTGCAACCTCCAAATGGAAACCGAGCTACCACCCCTGGCAGTACGAGTCAAGCAGGTGACAGCCGGTCTCCTCGCCAAAATCTGTAGAGCAGACAAGCCCACAGCTGCCAAGATTCGAATCAGTGCCTCCCTCCACCTCGACCACAGAGTGCGAGGGGCCACCTGGTCGCACGAGGCAAGCGAGGTCATCCGACACCTGCAAGCAGAAACACTCGTCAAGAACAACCAAGACACACGAGACAATGGCTCCGCTGTTCCTCCACCATGGAGCCCTCCACCAGCCACACTCAAATTCACCGACCTAGGTGATAGTAAGGCCAACCTCCAGAAGGAGGACCTCCAAAAAATAACTCTCAAAGCCATAGCCACCGAGACACCGGCTGATGCAGCATCATACTTCACAGACGGCTCGGTGGACCCAAAACATCATAGATCCGGAGCGGCCTTCTACACCCAAGGTCAGACCCTCCAATGGAGACTTTCCAATGACTGCTCCACCCTACAAACAGAACTGGTAGCAATCTCAAAGGCCCTACAACACGCTGCAACCCAACACAACAAGTCCATCATAATTCATACGGACTCGAAATCGGCCATGCAGGCGCTGCAACACAGTCAACCAAGAGACAACGTCCACATCATCACCTCGATCCTCGCACAGCTACAGGAATTCCAAAGCCAAAACCGACCAGTCGTCTTACACTGGATTCCCAGTCATGTAGGGATCGGAGGAAACGACGTGGCAGACGAAGCAGCCAAGGCAGCTACACGTTCCAGTAGCGTACACATCCAAGTTCCAGCAAGTGTGCAACAGATAAAGAATCACCTCAGAAAGACCAGCAAGCTCCACATCAAAAAGAGCTTCCTTCATGCACTGAACTCCGGGTCCCAATCAGCCAAATGGTTCCTGGCAGCCACAAAAGGGGAACCACCTTTCGCTGACAGGAAAACCCCAAGACAAACCCAAGTCAGCCTTCATCGACTACGACTAGGGTACAAGTGCTCCTGGCAGATGATCGGCAATGACGTCATGGATTGCACCTACTGTCAGGAGCCAGCAGCCAACCCACTTGAGCATTACCTCCTCGACTGCGAGGTCACACAAAGCCTCCGAAACAAAATTCAAATCTCCCCAGAAACACACACAACACCAGCGGCCACCCTAACCCGAAAGGCCCATACAGACCACATTCACCACCTACTCCGGGTCATCACACGATACCCACCACCCAGATAGCTTAGTAAGCATCCTTTCCCAGCAAGTGCGGACCCCAGTTCGGGGGGCGCGCCACTCCGAAACTGACCACGTCCAAGAGTGGGGGTTGGTGGTAAGCGTCCACTGATCGGGGGTCCGCTCACACTTGCAACCTGCAGTATCCTTCCATCTGCAGGTGGGACCACCTCCATCCCAATCCGGTCTGGCTGCTCCTCGAGCTCCAGTCGGAACCACCAAACGGGCCGCCTACAGGCAAAGGCCCGTGTCGGACTACGGTCCGACAATCTCAACAACAACAACAACAACAAGCTGCGGAGCCACACGCCAGTCGCAGTCGGGAGCAGTCGAAATCAGGAGCAGTAACAGCAAGCGCAGAACGAAGTGGAAGCCGGAGAAGGATCAGTCACAGCTGATTGGCTAGTACTGGACCAATCCCACCTTCCCACGTACCGTGGAAAACCCCAGCTCCTATCCTCATTTTCCTTCTGACAATTCTGTTGATTCGATTGACACATTGAGCCTCTCCTACAGTATCGGACCTCCCTTAGGAACCCCGATGCTGCTGAGGGGCTTGGTGTGAAGAAAGAGTCTTCAGTAAGTTTTCAGACCTTTTTCTTCGACTTTAACCTTTATCTTCCGTGTCGTGAAAGGACCTATTCCCCTGTCAGCTGACGTACAGGGGAGTATTCGTCCGGAAACGCCCTCTGTCCCCACACCTCGCTAGTGCGGGTTTGTGTGAAGGGTGGAGGGACAGCACAGCCTGCCAATTCGCCTGGGGACCTCTGTGATAGTGCAGGGTCTCCCCTACGTGAGGGGCGCAGGAAATTAGGGACTTTTAGGGGAGATCTCCATAAATCTCCATTTCCGACCGTTAACATGCCTTCCATTAAAATTAAAGTGGACCGAAACATCCAACCGTGCACGGACCTCGCCTCAATTATTTTCCAGCTGACATGTATATTTCAGATCCGATCCTTCACTAATGACGACACTATCAAGATATTTGTACAAACTGATGAAGATGCCGACTTGTTCCACTCCCCAGCAATGTACAACAAACTAAAAAACAATGGCCTAACAGTCCTGAGCTCACCAGAATACCGGGCAAAGTGCACCCTCATATGTTGGAAAATAATCCCTCATATACTGGACAACCCGAACCTATTGACTGAACTCAATTCACAAAACACCCCCCAAATGACATATGCAGCCCGGATGGGAACTCTCCCTATGTTAAAAATCACTACGGCTACTCAAACTGACGCCATAAAATTAAAATCATACGGAATAAAAATCGGAAGCAACATCATCCCTTCAAGAGACATAGAATTCCAACACTTTATACAGGTCCACCAATGTTTCAACTGTTACCAATTCGGCCACAACACCAACAGATGCAGTAACACAATAACTTGCTCAAAGTGTGCCAATCAAGGCCACTCATACCGAAACTGTACTGCCACGGTAACTAAATGCTGCAATTGTAAAGGCCCTCACGCTGCCATCAGCAACAAATGCAAAATCAGACTCAACAATAGCACAACACCACTCCCTCCCCGCCAACCTTCACCTCCTACAGCACCTCCCACAGCACTACCTCCACCTCCCCACCACTCACTCCCTACTGCCACGACCCTCCCCACCCGCACTTGCTGGACCAACAACGTGACCGCCCCCATACCATCCCCCGACATGAATGCAAAAATCACCACCATCATACTTCTGGCACATACGCTAAGCAACGGAAACAGGTCTCTTTTTCTGAAGCTAGCAACTGATGGTTTGAAGGCGAACGGCCTCCCTACCATACTCATTCCTGATTCCTTCAGAACCGGTCCCGACCTCATCTTCCCCACTGCCCCCATCTCCGACCGGACCAGCATGCCACCCCCTCCCCCCAGAGAAACCACTGCAATCTCCGTCTGCCCCTCCACTTCTGTCATGCCCACACCTGACTTATCTCACCAATCTACTTCTATCTCACCCCCCAGAGTAATCAGTCCAAAACCTCCCGGCCCCTCCACCTTGACCTTGCCAACACCTGACTTTTCCCGCACGACTACGATGACCTCCCGGACCACAAAACCCCGAACCAAACCCAATCTTCCCCTAACACCTCAGACTCCCAAGAATAAAATGGCAGCCCATCCCCCCACAGAACTGGTGGTCAAGACCACTAGACCTAAGAGGAAGAACACCTCCCCCCTTTCTTCCTACACACATGACAGCAAAAGAATTATAAAATACACTGATCCAACTAAATCTATAATTAAAGTAAATCTATTCGGCACTACCCCTAAGAAAACAGGAAACAACCCCGTCACGAACCTAGCACGCTCCACTCATCCTCCCGACTCCCCCACACACACAGTCACGTAACCGCCCATCCCTCACCTGCATACACCACACTCAGACCTCGCTC
Source organism: Homarus gammarus (assembly GCA_958450375.1). Lineage (NCBI taxonomy): Eukaryota > Metazoa > Arthropoda > Malacostraca > Decapoda > Nephropidae > Homarus > Homarus gammarus. The sequence goes on from CAUDMG010000365.1 coordinate 253,640, forward strand.
ACAGTCACTCGACAAGTTAGACCTCATCCCTGCACCCCAGAATTTCAATCTCATATAAGTAACAATTATACAACATGATCACCATTATGCAATACAACTGTAGAGCATATCACTCAAGCAGACACGCCATCTCTCTCCTCATACAAGAACACAACCCAGACATCCTCCTCCTCAACTCAACACGCACAGACACCAAAATCAAGCACTTCGGCTACACGAGCAGACAATCAACCCACGAACTATACGAGGGCGTTGCAATCCTTATCAGATCCTCCTTGAAACACGAATTCATCACCAACTTTGCCTTCAAACACTTCATGGCCGCCAAGATCGACACTCAACACGGACAAATTATCATCTGCACAACATACTCGAGACCTAACTCGCGTATCCCCTTCACAGACCTAAACTCCATCTTTAACAACTCACACCTACCTGTAATACTAATGGGCGACCTCAATGCACACCACACCGCATTCCAACACAACTACATCGACCCCCTTGGCCAACAACTACACGCTTTGGTCACTCACAAAAACCTTCACCACATTGGCCCTTTCTTCCCCACATTCTACGCTGCTGGCAGAAAAGGCACTCCAGACATCGTCATCACCAACACCCTGCCCTCCAATTTCAGCACTACATCACTCCCGGCCCCCTATCAGGCTCAGACCACATTCCCATCACTCTTCACCTCTCCAACAATCCCATACTCCTCCCAACAGCCTCACCTCAATACCAGTATCAACACGCAGATTGGGATGCCTTCAAAACCACACTCTCTGAACAGCAATACACACTCAACCTCGAACACCAACCCACTAGGATGATTGAGGAAACCTGGACTCACCTTTTCAACACTATCACCGCCATAGCAGATACCCACATTCCTAAACACCGGTTCAAGAGGAAATACTCCTTCACACCCTCCATAAGAACCCAACGCCTACTTCACTGCTACAGGACACGATTTGAACTAAACAAACTTAACCTAGCACCAGTTTACACAGACATCACCACACTAAGAACACACATCATCCACAGTCTCCTTCAAGACCATAATGTTCACTGGGCAAAACTCGTAGAGGCTGCCCAGGAACACAGAACACATAACCCCCGAGAGTTTTGGCAAAGGATCGCCAAGCTGCAAGGAACTGCAAGACCCCCTTTTGATCACCTGCTAGTAAATGGTAGGAAAATCAAAGAGCCAGCCGACGTAGCACAAACACTAAAACAACACTGGGAACACATTTTCCACCCACAACCCCCCACACAACAAAGGTACATCTTAAACCACATAAACAACATCACCACACACATGCAAACACTTCACGACAGAACGACTCCTGACGACACAATAGATACCTCCACTCTCACACAGGACCACACCCTCACTGCTCCTTTCACCCCAACAGAAGTCAAACAAGCACTGGACAAAACCAAAAAGAAAACACCGGGTGACAGCAAGATTGGTCAAGCAATCCTGAAGCACCTCCCCTCAGAAACAATCACAGCCATTACATACCTATACAACACCCAACTGGCCACAGGTTACTTCCCAAAACTCTTTAAGACAGCCACAGCCGTCATGATACCGAAACCAAATAAAAACCCAACAGATCCTCAAAACTACAGACCAATCAGCATATTAGAAATCTTAGGAAAAACCTTTGAAAGATTATACAACACCCGCCTCAGATACCATCTTGAGGATGAACAACTACTGTCATATAAGCAGTTCGGCTTCAGAGCACACCACTCAACCCAGGACGCACTTAATATCATGACCAATTACCTCCACATGAACATAGATGCATACAAGATAGCACTCATCACAAAAGATGTACAAAAAGCATTCGACACAGTTTGGCACGAAGGATTAAAATACAAGATATGCACTAATTTTAGCCTCCCTCATAAATCACAACAATTACTTTGCAATTTCCTAACTGACAGAAAAATGAGAATAAAAGTCACACCTGCCTTCTCTGACCACTTCACACTGCACGCAGGAGTCCCACAAGGATCAGTCCTGTCCCCAACACTATACATTCTTTATACAAATGACTTACCCGACCCCTTACACATTGACTCTCTGACAATACAGTACGCCGACGATGTAACCCAACTAATCAGACACAGAACTCTTGACCACCTAACAGACAAAGCACACAGGGAACTAGAACAAGTTACACAATGGGAACTCCGATGGCGAATCCAAACCAACCCGAACAAAGCACAAATCACCTACTTCGGCACCAAAAGACGGCAACCACGTCACATCTACCTAAACCCCTACATCGCCTACCCTTCACCTATAGCTGTCAAACGAACAAACACAATCCTAGGAGTCACATTCAACGACGCCCTCACCATGACACCACACACCAAAATGAAAGCTGTGATCGCAAACAAAACACTCGGGAAAATATACAGATTCAGAACCGCATCAATCAAAACCAAAACGCACCTATTCAAAGCCCTCATACGCCCACTATTGACTTATGCACCCAACACACTCCAGCTAGCACCTCCAACAAGCGCCAAGAAACTTCAAGTCATAACACACACTGGTCATCCTTCACCCGAAATAGTTATCTACATGAACTCAGCTCCCTTCCCCCACTTAACATCTACTGGAGACAACTAGGTGACAAACAAATAGAAACTCTCCTCACTAATTACCCTCAATGGCAGGATTACTTCGACAACATCATACTCCTACGTAGATTCAGAGACAGAAATCCCTCCATACTAAACAGACCAAACACTCCCCTCCCACCTCCCTTGTATTAATAACCACACCCGACAATTTCCCCCCAAATTAAACCTAACCTCTCCTTAACCCTCACCCTAACCTAACCCAATCAACCTAACCTAACTTAAGCTTAACCAAACCTCTTCTCAACCCCACACCCAATGATTCCCACCCAACCTAGCCAAACTCCCCCCCCCCTCACTCCAAACCCCACGCCACCAACTCAAACTCAAGACCACTCCGACAAAAAAAAAAAAAAAAAAAAAAAAAAAAAAAACTAATCCACTTGACCTGCACTAACACCCCCCCCCCCCCAAAAAAAAAAAAAAAAAAAAAAAAAAAAAAAAAAAAAAAAAACCTAACAATCCCCCCAAAATACAAACCTAACATACCCACCATTACTAGCAACCCCACACAAAATATAAAATAATCATTCTACCACTAACTAACCACACCCTATTACTCCTCCCAAAATAAAAACCTAACACACCCAGCCGTTACTAGCAATCCCACACAAAATAAAAAATATCCATTCTACCATTAACTAATCACACCCTATTACTCCTCCCAAAACAAATACCTAACTTACCCATCCCATACTAACTCGGATGACATGTATGTTTCCCTCAGCCAACAAGGTCGAGGAGAATGTTTCCAACTCGGTTTTATGGGCACCCCTCTTAGCCAATAAGGTCGGAGAGGTGTACCTAAAAACGGTACCATTAACGGATGAAATGAACGCCTCCCTTAGCTAATAAGGTCGGGGAGGGGTGCATTGTTCCTGTACAAAAACCCTCTCCCTCAATAATGGGACCAGAATTCACAATACCTGCAATTGCAGAAGTCCTTTACAAGTAAAGGAAAGAATGATTGCAAATTAACCAAACTCTGCCAACCACCAACAAAACCTATAATCCTCCCAAAAGAAAAACTTAACCCACCCAACCTTACTCACAATCCCTCCTCAAAAAAAAAAAAAAAAAAAAAAAAAAAAAAAAAAAAATGCTACTCTCCATCCAATCACTAACCAACACCTTCAATCCTCCCAAAAGAAAAACTTAACCCACCCAACCTTACTCACAATCCCTCAAAAAAAAAAAAAAAAAAAAAAAAAAAAAAAAAAATGCTACTCTCCATCCAATCACTAACCAACACCTTCAATCCTCCCAAGAGAAAAACTTAATATACCCGACCTTTCTAACAAGCCCCTTCGACCCTCCTAAAAAAAAAAAAAAAAAAAAAAAAAAAAAAAAAAACAACTATGACTCAATACAACTATTCATTAGCAACACAAATCATATCACACCTAAGGAATCCTTCCAAACTATAAATTAACCCAACAACCTCCTAAGACCCCCCCCCTCTCCTCTCCTCGCCTCCCCTCTCCTCTCCTCCCCCCTCCTCCCGTCATCCGAACCATACCTGACCTTATAACAATTATCCTAACCCTCCCCCTCTCCTCTTACTACATTTCCACGCAAAAGCATACACACTCACACAACAACCCCCCTTAAGTAATTCTAATTCACCTCAAATCAACATACAACCTCCACCCCCGCCAATCCCCAAGCACAAACTCTCCCCCCCTCCCACAACCAATCCAAACACATCTCCCCCCCAGCCAGACAAAGCCTCTCATAAGATCACAACTCTCCAAAACCAAATTAAACATACCCAACCTCTATGCCAGCTACTGTCAACATTATCGACCTAACTCAAGACTGAAACCAAACAACCTATATCTCACTCTCATCTCTGTTCACAATTTGACAAAGCTCAAATCTGTCCCCTTCTATTACTAAATAATTCTCCTACGATACACTCATCCTTCCTTACTACGAATACTTTGACATTTCAAGCTCAAAGATTCAAAACTCTTCCTCTAACTCTCTCCATTTCTCTCTGACATAGCTGAAAGATCCATAACTCTCAGAAACAAATCAAAACTTACCCAACGTCTGTGACATCCAATTCTAATAAAATCGACCTACCTCAAGACTGAAACCATTCAGCCTATCTCTCATTCTCGTCTCCGTTCATAATTTGACAAAAAAGCTCAAATCTGTCTGCTGCTATTACTAAAAACTCTCCTACGATACGCTCATCCTTCCTTACTATGAATACTTTGACATTTCAAGTTCAAAGATTCAAAACCCTTCCTCCAACTCGCTCTGCTCCTCTTTGACATAGCTCAAAGACTTTACCTTCTTCTTTCTCCAAACAACCCTACGACTAGCAAATTTTCATGTTTTCACCTTCTCTGTTAATTTGTTCGTGTGTGGCCTGTGCGTCCGTCCACCTGCGCTTCTCGGCTTGCGCCGCAGCCGTGGCGGGGCGGTTCTTCCTCCGCTCTGATAACACTGCCTGGGCTAGACGACAACCATGGGCACCCAAGTTGGCCCTTTGCTTGCCCGGACCTGCTCCCACCCTCCCTCTGCCTCGTCCTGATTGTGATTGTTGCACCATCAGGGCATTTGCCTACCCCCTCACGCAAGCGGTGTTTAGCCACTGCACCTGTTCTCTCCTAAAATTCATTTCCATCCTCTCTTTACTCTTCCTCTGAACCTCCTTCCCCCCTGTCACTAGCATTTTTCTATTCTATTCTATTCTGCGGAGCCCATTCTACTCTACACTCCAGAACGAGCAAGACCTCCCAACAAGCTCCTCACCAACAAGCTCTCTCAACAAGCTCCTCACCCAACAGGACCTTTGAGCAAGCTTCTCACCACACAGCAACTCCCTACCACTGCACTGTACATCCAATATATATACAAAAAACGCATTGTGAGTTTCTATTCTTACCTCCCTCCTGAGTGTGAGATATCTTACTTGTATGTATGTGTGTGAGCCCATTCAAAGAGAAATAGACAAGCAAATAGAACTTGACAACTGGCCACATACAGTACACTACAAGCTCTCAAAGGCAAGAATTAAACCGATGACAAGTACTCAGATTTGCAGTACATTGTGGGCGGAGCTTATAACAAAGAGGTACCGAGATATTGCTGTGAGATCTTGGAGATAAGAAGACTGACATTTCCTTTCAGGATATTAATTACTTAATAAAATATAAAACTGACAACAATTTCAATACAAACATCAGATTCTCTGATGATTGGAAATCAAAATGTTCTAACTTCAGTATCAGTTGGAAACTCAGGGTATCCTCCCAAGGGCGATGTTGGGGATTTGTCACTTCTACTGGCAGACTTTACCCTAACTTACTTGACAATTTTACTAACACTAAAGATAGTTGAAGCTTTCAACATCACTCACAAGGGATCTTAAATGTTTTATCTGTAATCAGACATACTAACTTAATGTACAACGTGTGGGTTCTCTCTCAATTTCAAATCTCTAAACAGGATATGAGGTATTTAGAAATAACATAGTCTTTGAGGCGTACTGATGAGATGAGAAAACGGATGCCTCAACTCGGGGACTCAATAAAGAAGTTACAGCTCCATGTTTTATGGGCTATTAAGCGGGCTATCAAGCATAATATGAATCGTCTGAGTTTACGTTAACTAACAAATACGACCGTGGTCAGTACAATAAAAGATAATGATATTGGAAAAATAATATCTCAGTTACTCTTAATTTTCGACAAAAATATCATAGAAGAAAAATGTCTCAAAATTGCCTAAACATTCGGAAGAAACCTATTTCTAACACCGAGAGATAGAACGGTGCACTAATATAAAGGCCAGAAAAAGCACTGCTTGATGTAGTCAGCCCATAGGAGAGAGGCACCCATGCACTTTACCTTGTATGATACTTCACTTGTGATAAGGTCGAATCTATGTGTGTATCCTACTCACTGCGCCATCAATATCTATGGATCAGAAGAATAGACACTTGTCATTTTGAAATGTATTTAATATCCTTGATCACAAACATTGCACAAGTAGTATTATCAATGAGTAAAGAGGCATATGATATGTTCTAACAGGACGAAGAAACTGCATTAATTGACATTGAATGTGAATAGGACCTGGGTGACTGTGTCGACAAGGAACTTAAATTCTCAGGACGTTGCGAGAAGAAAGTGAACCAGGAAACGAAACTGAGAACTAACTTGTCCATTGATTAATACTGTGTAACAATATAAAAATAGCATTAAAAAATGTATACGCGTATTTATTTTTTGGACGTGGTACATGAAACCGAAAAGCCCCAAATGGTGTAAAACTGGTGTTAAACCGGTGTTAGGCTGTAGCAACTACCGCCGCTCTTGCTGAAAAACCAAAGGGAGAATATTCCCTTAAGTAGGTAAAGAATTATCTTTTACTGCATCATAATCACTGGTTGTTGATTTGTCTTTTTGCCTCACTTACACACAATTGCAGGGTTTCAATTGTCTCTCTTACTATTGACAACACAACATATACAAGAATAACTCTTCTCACTTTTGATCTGTTTTATTCTTTCTATTCTTTTATTTTCCTATGAAATCAGTTGACAATAATATTAAAGAGGGGCCTTCTCTGATCGGTCCCACTAGTAAGGAAGGTTGTGAACCCCAGGGCCGACCTGATTATCATCAAACTACTGGGGCCTCAACTGATGTCACCGCTGGAGGATCGGCTCTTTTTCACACTTAATTTTTCCAACATTGGTGGCCTGAGATCCAAGTTTTCTTTTGTGGAGTACCATTTATTAACCTCCTCCCCCGACCTCTTACTACTATCTGAACTTCAACTGACCAAAGCAGCTTCACCCAAACCATTTCAAGTCTCCAACTACAGATCGCACAGTAATGCAGAGGGAACAGCAAAGGAAGCTCCTGCAGGGCTTGAAGCAGAAGAGGGAGGAGTCGAGGATTGATTTTGCCGCTTACAGCGGCTACTTTATTGTGCACCCCACACTCATCCTGTGAGCGGTAGCGCAAAAGGATTACAGAGTAGAGTTTACAACGGGTCATAATAATTAACCCCCATTGTCAGGATATTATGGCACTGAATGTTACACAGTATTTCAATTACATTATTTGTTTAGTGCTATACATAAAGGGTAACTTATTCACAAATGCGTGAGTACAGGCGTGTGAGGCAATATGTCTGGCCTTACACTTTGTTATTCACATTTACGTGAGAAGTATTCAAGCACATTGCGTATTTGGTTCTGTACATGAGAACTGATATAGTAACTAAGTGCAAAAAAGTGGATACAATCTTAATATGTCGGCTATCTTGCCATTAGAGATGAAGTGTTGTGCCATTTCACACACAGTGTGCTTGGACCTGCCCCTAAAAGGTTCTATCTTCACACAGTCGAGGACGTATGTCATGATCGTAATGATGGCTAACCTGTTAAACTAATGATCCATATTACTCTTACACGTCCACAAAACCTTCTGAGTCTCCCAGTGGGAATGTCTTCCGTTCTCCCTGTTTCTTTGATGACGTCATCGAGATGTCATATGTTTGTTGACCAATTGTAAACTCTTTCTGCTTCCAAGAACCTGTAAACCTCTTTTTTTCACCTATGATTAGCAGAGACTCTGATAATCATAGTGAAATTGTGGTAGAGAGGTTAACTGAGGAATGAGTAGATATTCCTGGAAGGGAACCTTTTAAAATCTGCTCCTCAGATTGCAGCAAGGCGTTGCGTGTTGGGACCTGTTGCCATCCAACCTTTTATGATCAGTTTAATTCTTGCTTGTGATAGCTCAGTCAGAGCACTGTTTGTAAAGATAATAGTAGGGAATGAAACTGAGTTCGTGGTCTCAGTTTCAAATGTCAGAGTGTTACAATAACGTAATTCAGTGAAATGGTTGAGTAGGTGGAATCCGTGACTTTAGTGTGGGTGGAAGGCGGCGGTTCCTGTTCAAACCAGTAAACACCATGCTCCTCCACCCACAGGTAGGGCACTCCACCTTCTCCGTGTTGTAATTAGCCATTTTTAAGTGATTTGACCTAACTAATAGTTTGTTGGTGCAAGTGTTAAAGAAACATAGCTAATGTGCTTTGAGTGAAGTATTTTATGTCCTTAGTTTATGTCCCTTTGAAACGTTGAGGTTCGTTATGAATCGTGAGTCAGCGCCATTGTAGGGGTATCGAGATATTAAAGTTGTCTAGCACTCAGGATGGAAGGAAACTCTAATGTGGTTTTCTTGTATAATATATAAGTTATATGATAGACAGTCTGGTGCTGGAGGTGCTGTGTGGTGAGGGGCTGCTTGGTAGAGACGTGCGGTGAGTAGCTTGTCGAAGGAGGTAGGTGTGCAGGAGCTCCGTTAGAGAAGATGTTGCCTGTTGCTGGCCTCCTGGTTGAATGAAATGTTAACAGCGTGGAGCTTGCTGGAGGAGATGTTGCTTGTTCAGGAAGATCGGTCAGAGTGAGAGTTGGTTGGTGAGGAAGCTCAGAGAAGGACATGCTCGCTGGCGGGAGCGAGGACCGCCAGGCAGGCGGAGGAGAGGCGAGGGTCGCCAGGCAGCGGCAGAGGAGGAGGTGTTGCTTGTTCAAGAAGATTGGTCAGACTGAATCTCAATGGAGAGACAGAGCTTATATACACCCAGCAGCGGCTATGAGTCATGGTGGGAAAACCCGAGAAGTAGCCGGTGACTAGTTCCGTTGCTAAGATACGGCGGGCAATGGAATGCGGATACGCTTGGTTGCTAGGGAAGACGGTAACAGGTGGTGGCGTGGCTACGCAGTTAGGTAGTTGTAGGGGAGAAGTCCACTACACCATGCTCCTCCACCCACAGGTCCCTAACGCAGCCTAGGCCGTGTCTGTAGCGTGGATGACGCATCCACTAGTCTGGGAAGATGTCTGATGTCCAGTAGAATCGGGTATCCCTGTGAACCCCGACCGTCAGAAGCTCCACTACCACCTATGGGGCCCATAGCTGGCCAGTATTCCCCCTGACGCCATGTTCACGTGGTGAACCCGGATCGTCAAGCCCACCAACCACTGCCAGCCCCATCGTTGGTGGATGAGTACAGTACATAGCTCTGTAAGGCTATTTGTGTGGTGGTGCTAGTCCACCGGAATTATCGGAGTGTTGGAAGGTGTCACTTGGTGATGAGACTCCCATGGCAGCCGCTGGAGTATTGCCCCTGGGGTATTGAGTGTTGTACAGGCAGGTGCCACTGGTTTTATTGGTGCTAAGGTGCTGTGAGAATTTGTGTGTTTTGGTGTGAGTACACCCAGTATTGGTGCAAGTAAATTGAGCCTGAGGGCAAGGTAGCAGGAGTTCCTATTTTGGGTGCATACAGCATCCTTTCTGTAACCATTTTTGTGTCTCAATAAAGAGTGTATTTGTATGTGGGTCTATGATTCACCTATAGTATTCACCGTTGTTCTCTCCCTAATACTCGATACTATATTTACATGAACCCATGGGCCTTCCTCTCACGTCACGCTACGAGGTCAGAGTATCAACGTAAGTTGTAAGAGTGCCAAGCCCTCACAGGGTGGCAGCTTGTGTTGCGGAGTTCTTACAATTGGTGGCCTCAGTGGTTCAGCAGTAAGTAGTAGCAGACCGCACTCTTACATGTAGTGTTCAAGTGTGTGGCCATATGTCTGGCCACACACTTTACATTTAGTTTTGTTTACATCTGCTTGAGGAACATACTGCCAAAGGTACTTATATCCTAACCTTAATCTATCGGTTGCAACATCTTGTAATCTAGTGATCTTGTTACTTGCTCCATATACATGTTTCACCTGATACATCTCATCATGGTAAACTATGGATCGACTAGTGCCTGTTTGCACTAGTCTACTTTCGTCAAACTCATCAATAAGTTTTCTTAACATGGCAGATGTTCACTGTCCGCTCATTGTCTGTAAATTTCGAAGTATAAACTTGAGTGATCACAACAATTGCTATGGTACCAGTGCAGAAAGGCACCCAAAAAAAATTACCTTGGCATACAACCAACACTTTTCTGAGATTTCCCAAAAAGACTGCAAAAAAATTTAAGCAGCTAACCTCTGTTTTTCAGACACTTTTCAATACAGTACTTGAACATTACAAGTATCCACATTTTACTGTACACTTTACTTTAAAACAGATTTCTAAGTTTCTGGAGGCAATTGTTCTAACGTAACTCCAAGTAAAGTATTTGCCGTGAACTGTTTTCAATTTCTCCGCAACCAAAAAAAAAAAAATTCTCACAGTATTACAAACTATACTGTACACTGGAAAAATTACAGAACAAAATTATTAGCACTCTGGAATATTCATTAGTTACAATGAAATGATTAGGTACCTGCACGGAGAAATGGTTATTTCAAATCACATTTAAGCAAAACTTACCCACAGTATCACTTTTATTCATCCTGACCTTGATACCATGTAAATTACAACCCACCACAGCTGCAAACCAATGTAAGGGCGCGTGTTTTTCAACACCTACACCACCCTTATCTTACTTACTTCTCTTATCTTACTTCTTACTCTTACTCAGTTCTGTCACATATTCTTTGGGTAGCATGGACATTCTTTTGGTAGCATGGTCATTCTTTTGGTAGCATGGTCATTCTTTTGGTAGCATGGTCGGGGGTCTAGGAACATGGGTATTGTAATTCTGGTATCAAGTCACATGGACGGAAATAAAGGTAAAATACTGTGGGAGAAATGAATACACCTAAAATACTCTAAGAACAAGTTAATTAATATGAAAGCAAAGGGAAAAAGATATATTATTAGCGTATAACTACCAGGCTCAACTCCTGGGCTTATTGCAGACTCAGTACTTTCTTCTTTACTTTTTTCTTATTTCTTTACTCAACAGTAATTACTCACGTAGTATCTTGCGTTATTTAATGGGAGAATGACAAGTCACATGGTTGGTCTGGCTGTGGCGTTTATTCTCTCGTTATTGGTTACAACGTGCCTAACACATTTCATGTTTACACAAGCCTAAACACTTTCTGACTTTGGTAAGAAGTAACATAGTATATAATATATATATATTCAATAAATGCAGCATATAAACATACATATATATATAATACTATTTCTCCCTTTCAAAAGAGAGCATGGCTGCTACAAATCCTAAATAAACAAAACTTACAGAATTACATATGGCAGGGAAGAAGGGAATAGAACACAACAAATATAACTTCCTAACTAAACAGTTCTGAAAGGCCTGTTCACAATTCAGATAATTAGAGGTCTAATTTAATTACAGGTCTCCTAACTCTGTTTGATCTTCTAGGACTATTCCCTCCATCAAGTGTTACAAGGGTTTCACTTGCACTCTGTGCATTATAAGTGACAGACATATTGTAGCGTACTGTATGTGGCCAGTTGTCAATTCTCTCTAGTTGTATGGGCACACAAACGTACGTACATGTAGATGTATCCACTCAGGAATGAGGTAGGACAGAAACTCACAATGCGCTTTCTGTATACATATTGTTGTACAGCGCAGTGCTTAGGAGTGACTAGGTGAGGAGCTGAGAGAGATGTTGCTGGTCCAGTAGCTGAGTGTAGAATGTCCTCCCTGGGCAGGCATGGCCGTATTTATGCAATTTACCAGGATCAGGATTTGGGGTGGGCGTAGCGAGAGGACCAATCACAGCGGCTCAAGCGTAATGTGTGAAACGCTCTGATCCTGAACTGGAGGTTGATGGTCGAGACTAGGTCGGCGATCGTACCCCTACGTCCTCTGCATAGACCTAGTCTCTCGGAGTAGCTGGCTGTACGCTGATTGGCTGGTCGGCGTGCGGCCGGAGCTCAGTTGGAAGTTGTAGGGGAGAGGAGCCACTACAATACTCCCCCTCCCCTTCCAGCGCGGCGGAAGGCTGGATGTTGTCCGGGTTGTGTCCCACACATAACACATACCGGGCAGGTGTATGTACGACTCGGCCGCTACGTGTAACAACTCCCTCCAGTGACACAAAACCTGTGGGAGAATTAGGAGGAGAAAGAGGGTTTGGGATTAGAGGAGGTTGTACAAGCAATGGTTGTTGTGCTCCTGCTGCTGCAGGGGCTGCGTCAGGAGGAGGGTCCATGGCAGGAGCAGGTTCTATGATAGGTGCAAGGTTGTATGTCAGGAGGAGGGTCCATGGCAGGAGCAGGTTCTATGACAGGAGGGAGGTCTATTACAGGTTCAGGTTCTATGACAGGAGGAGGGTCTATGATAGGTACAGGTTCTATGATAGGTGCAGGTTCTATGTCAGGAGGCGGGTCCATGGCAGGAGCAGGTTCTATGACATGAGGGAGGTCTATTATAGGTTCAGGTTCTATGATAGGAAGAGGGTCTATGACAGGAGCAGGTTCTATGACAGGAGCAGGTTCTACAGCAGGAACAGGGTGTACATGAGGGTGAAAAGAGGGTGCCCAGAAATGTCGTGGGCGTGGTGTTGCTGCCGGTGGTAACTGCGGGTAGACTGGTGCAGGCGTAGTTTGTTGATGGTGCTGCTGGGCTGGGGGCCCGACGGGTAAGGTGGCCGGTTTGACTCGGTCTATGCTGACGGTGTCATGTCTGCCATTCCGGATAATCGTCAGGAACTTTGCTGAACGGGTAACCACCTGGAAGGGTCCATCGTAGGGGCGTTGTAATGGGTTGCGATGAGCATCACGCCTGACGAAAACATACTCGGCTGTGAGTAGTGCAGGAGGGATGTGTTCAGGGCGCAGAGGAGGCTGGCGTGGAGCAGTAGTTCTGAATGCAGAAATTGCTTGTCGTAGCTTTTGGAGTAAGTCGTGACGAACGGCTGGAGTGGTTTGGTGAGGGTTAGGATGGAGTGAAAAATCCCCGAGTAGCCGAAGGGGCTCGCCTAGTGTAAGATCTGCTGGGCTACAGTCCATATCCTCCTTGTGTGACGCACGGATGCCGAGGAGCACTAAGGGAAGCGCATCAGTCCAGCTGTAAGGGTCGTGCTGTGCCTTGAGTGCGTCCTTCAGCTGCCGGTGAAAACGCTCTACCATGCCGTTGGCTTGAGGGTGGTATGTTGTAGTGCGTTGTCTAGATGTGCCGAGGAACTGTAGGAGGTGCTGCCAGAGTTGTGACTCAAACTGGACTCCTCGGTCAGTGATTACCGTTGCGGGGGGGGGCCAAAACGGGAAACCCAACCGGACAGGAAGGCGCGGACAGTAGCCTCTGCTGTAGCATTGGGCATGGGAATTGTTTCTGTCCACCTGGTGAAACGGTCGATGCAGGTGAAGATGTAGGTGCTACCGTAGGATGATGGAAGAGTTCCCACGATGTCGAGGTGTACTACTTGAAAACGTCCTTTGGGAATAGGGAAAGTTTGTAAGGGGGCCCGTATGTGACGATGTACTTTGGAGGACTGGCAGGCCAGGCACTGGGCAGCCCATTCCTTAGTATGAGACTTGATGCCGGGCCAGATGACACGTTGCTTGAGGAGGCGCTGGGAGGCCCGCACACCCGGGTGGCTGAGACCATGGATGCGGTCGAAAACAGCGCGGCGGTGGACGTGAGGCACGAACGGTCTAGGCTGCCCACAGGATACGTCGCACCACAATTTTATCTTTGTGCCAGGAACAGGGAGTTCTTGGAGTGTGAGGCTTGAGGGGGATGTCTTGTATGCTGCCAGGTCTTCGTCCTTCTCTTGAGCCGTGGCTAGCTGCCCATAATCAATGGGTGGAGATGAGGGAAGAATGTTGGATATACAACGAGAGAGGGCGTCGGCGATCTCGTTGTGGCTGCCTTTAATGTGTTGGACGTCGCTGGAGAACTCCGAGATGTAAGCCAAGTGGCGCAGGACACGAGGTGTATGTGACTGGGAAGCTGAAGCGAAGGCGTGGACGAGGGGCTTGTGATCAGTGAAGATGGTGAACTGACGGGCCTCGAGGAAGTGCTGGAAATGTTTGACAGCCAGGTATATGGCCAGGAGTTCTCGATCAAAGGCGCTGTACTTGAGGTGTGGTGGTTGAAGCCGTTGTGAGAAGAAAGCAACGGGCATGAGAATTCCGTTGATCTCCTGCTGTAAGACGGCGCCCACTGCAGTAGAAGAAGCGTCTGTTGTGAGAGTGGTCCGGGCGTTAGGTGCGGGGTGGGCCAGGAGGGTGAGGCGTGTAATGTGCTGTTTGATAGTGGTGAATGCCGTGGCAGCCTCTTGAGTCCACACGAGAGACTTGTGAGACTTCTTTGGGCGTCCCTTGAGAAGGTCGTGTAGGGGGGCTAGGACGGTGGCAGCTTTGTCAATGAAGCGGTGGTAGTAGTTGACTAAACCCAGGAATTCTCGGAGTTTCTTCGCCGTTTCAGGTTTGGGGAACTCCCTAATCGCAGTTATCTTCTGTGGTAGGGGTTGTATGCCACTGGGCGAGACTCTGTGACCGAGGAAATCGATGGCCGAGGTTCCAAAGACGCACTTAGCAGGATGAACTTTCATGTTGTTGTTCTGCAGGCGTTGGAGAAGGAGTTGTAGGTGGTGGCGGTGCTCGGCAGGCGTCGAAGATGCGACGAGGATGTCGTCAATGTAGACAGTGACAAAGTCGAGGTCGCGAAGCATATGGTCCATGTACCTCTGGAAAGTCTGTGCTGCATTGCGTAAGCCAAAACTCATGAAAGTGTACTCGAAGAGTCCAAACGGAGTGGTGATGGCTGTCTTCTGGGTATCTGCAGGTGCTACTGGGATCTGGTGGAAGGCACGCTCCAAGTCGATCTTCGAGAAGATAGTCTTGCCATGAAGTTTGTGGTGAAAGTCCTGGACATGCGGAATAGGGTACCTGTCAGGTTTGGTGACGAGATTCAGGGCTCTGTAGTCGCCACACACCCTCCACTCGCCGGGTGTTTGCTTAGGAACCATGTGAAGAGGCGATGCCCAGGGACTCCTTGAAGGGCGAATGATGCCGTCTTGCAGTAGTTTGTTGAATTCTACTTTGGCTGTGTTCAGGAGCTCAGGGCGCAGGCGGCGAGGGCGTGAAAAGACTGGTGGTCCTTTGGTTTCGATGTGGTGGAAAATTCCCGATGTAGGTGGTGGGGGTAGGGAGACTCGGGGTGAGAAAAGCTCCTTGAATTCGTCGAGCAGGGAGGAGAACTCGTTGGAAGGCGCAAGACATGTGATAGTGTCAGTGTGTCTGGCACGAGAACCCTGGATCTTGCGTGCTGTAGGCTCATGGATGAGGCATAGATGACTTGGTTTGACGCCGAGCTTGTGGAAGGTGAGGAAGTCGAAACCAAGGATGGGTTGAGACACGTCTGCTATCACGAATAACCAACGCAGAGTCTTGGGCAGACCGAGGTCTAAGGCGAGGGTGAGTACGCCGTAGGAGGCGATGGGGGTACCGTTGGCAGCGAACAGGTCATAAGAGGGTTGCTTTGACTTATCTTGTAGTGAGGGAGGGATGAGGCTGACCGATGAACCTGTGTCGATGAGGAACTTCTTGCCAGAGGTTCGGTCAGTGACGTACAGTAATGAGACGCCTGAAGGGACAGAGGTCTGAGGCGTCTACCAGCCTCCGGTGTTGCCGTTTCATGAATAGGTGCAATAGGGCTCACAGTTTCGAGCATTGCGGCCGAAAGTCTGGTGATACCAGCAGAGGGTATATTTGTTGTGCTGGGGGCTGGCTGCTGTGCGTCGGAACTTGTAGGGCGTGGTGCGTGAGTCAGGAACTGGCACAGCAGCGGGTAAGGAGGAGCAGAACTGCTCAATGGTGTCCATCCTGCGGTTCAAGGTTTGTAACAGGTCCTTGATATCTTGTGAGGTATTGCTCGGCTGAGGGGTGTTGACCCGGCTTGCAAGTTCGGTGGGAGGTACTGGTGTGACCTTGGCAGCAAGGGGTGCAGCAGCGCACTCGTTGAAAATTCTGTCTGCCGCGGTTGCATATAGTTCTGGTGTCGTAGAGTAATCTACTGCGGACAGGATGTTGCGTACTTCTGTGGGTAGCTTTTGTGCGTGAAGCTGGCGCAGGATAGAGTCAGGAAGTCTGTCTGTGTACCGGGAGTTCACCCTGCACATCTCTTCCCAGAGAAATCCCGGAGTTGAGTTTCCAAGGGAGATGGAAGATAGGTTCTGCAGGATATTGGAGCGGGTCCGTTGGTAATGCGTTTTTAAGGCATCCCGCAGAGTGGCGAATTTGTTGTTCTCTGGAGGGTTGGAGATAGTCTGTGAGACTTGTGTGGCGACTTCAGTGGGCAAGGAGCAGAGCAGGGCGCCGTACTTCTGCCCGTCTGTAGCTGTAGAGCCGATGAGAGCTGCTTCGACATGAACTAACCAGTCCTCTATGTTGTGGTTGAAGGTTGGTAGAGAGATCCGTCCGTCCATTCTTGCGGGAGTATATCACACCTGTTAGGGAAGGATGAGGGATGGGTGCTTGTTCCGACCCCCTTCCGTGTTCACAATCTCCTGGGAGGGAGGTGAACACTTGCGGGGGGGACTTCGGGACGAATACACTTTTTTAGGGGGCAGGTCCTTCGGCCAGAACTAAAAAAACAAAAGAAAAATAGGAGAATAGGCAAAAGAGCTCAAACCACGTTTGGAATATCGCACAATAGTTGCTCTCCAGCTGTGATGTGGGTCACTCACACCGCCAGTAGGGAGAACAGACTAATGCGTTATAAACCTTACGGTCGTGAGATGGTGTCGTTGTGGAGTAGTGGGTGGTGCAGGGAGGCGGTTGGCCCAGGCTGGCAGCAGGCAGGACGATCTTCTCAGCTCTAGTAGTAAGGCAGCAGAAAGGAGTGTGGTATTCACGGCTCCGGGGTCACCAATTGTAGCGTACTGTATGTGGCCAGTTGTCAATTCTCCTTAGTTGTATGGGCACACAAACGTACGCACATGTAGATGTATCCACTCTTGAATGAGGTAGGACAGAAACTCACAATGCACTTTCTGTATACATATTGTTGTACAGCGCAGTGCTTAGGAGTGACTAGGTGAGGAGCTGAGAGAGATGTTGCTGGTCCAGTAGCTGAGTGTAGAATGTCCTCCCTGGGTTGTTGTTGTTGTTGAGATTGTCGGACCGTAGTCCGACACAGGCCTTTGCCTATAGGCGGCCCGTTTGGTGGTTCCGGCTGGAGCTCCAGGAGCAGCCAGGCCGGATTGGGATTGGAGGTGGTCCCACCTGCAGATTGGAAGGATACTGCAGGTTGCAAGTGTGAGAGGATCCCCGATCAGTGGACGCTTACCACCAACCCCCACTTTTGGACGTGGTCAGTTTCGGAGTGGCGCGCCCCCCGAACTGGGGTCCGCACTTGCTGGGAGAGGATGCTTACTGAGCTATCTGGGTGGTGGGTATCGTGTGATGACCCGGAGTAGGTGGTGAATGTGGTCTGTATGGGCCTTTTGGGTTAGAGTGGCCGCTGGTGTTGTGTGTGTTTCTTGGGAGATTTGAGTTCTGTTTCGGAGGCTTTGTGTGACCTCGCAGTCGAGGAGATAGTGTTCAAGTGGGTTGGCTGCTGGCTCCTGACAGTAGGTGCATTCCATGACGTCATTTCCTATCATCTGCCAGGAGCACTTGTACCCTAGTCGTAGTCGATGAAGGCTGACTTGGGTTTGTCTTGGAGTTTTCTTGTCAGCGAAAGGTGGTTCCCCTTTTGTGGCCGCCAGGTACCATTTGGCTGATTGGGAACCAGCGTTGAATGCGTGAAGGAAGCTCTTTTTGATGTGGAGCTTGCTAGTCTTTCTGAGGTGATTCTTGATCTGTTGCACACTTGCTGGAACTTGGATGTGTACGCTACTAGAACGTGTAGCTGCCTTGGCTGCTTCGTCTGCCACGTCGTTTCCTCCGATCCCTACATGACTGGGAATCCAGTGTAAGACGACTGGTCGGTTTTGGCTTTGGAATTCCTGTAGCTGTGCGAGGATCGAGGTGATGATGTGGACGTTGTCTCTCGGTTGACTGTGTTGCAGCGCCTGCATGGCCGATTTCGAGTCCGTGTGAATTATGATGGACTTGTTGTGTTGTGTTGCAGCGTGTTGTAGGGCCTTTGAGATTGCTACCAATTCTGTCTGTAGGGTGGAGCAGTCATTGGAAAGTCTCCATCGGCGGGTCTGACCTTGGGTGTAGAAGGCCGCTCCGGATCTATGATGCTTTGGGTCCACCGAGCCGTCTGTGAAGTATGATGCTGCATCAGCCGGTGTCTCGGTGGCTATGGCTTCGAGAGTTATTTTTTTGAGGTCCTCCTTCTGGAGGTTGGCTTTACTATCGCCTAGGTCGGTAAATTTGAGTGTGGCTGGTGGAGGGCTCCATGGTGGAGGAACAGCGTAACCATTGTCTCGTGTGTCTTGGTTGTTCTTGACGAGTGTTTCTGCTTGCAGGTGTCGGATGACCTCGCTTTCCTCGTGCGACCAGGTGGCCCCTCGCACTCTGTGGTCGAGGTGGAGGGAGGCACTGATTCGAATCTTGGCAACTGTGGGCTTGTCTGCTCTACAGATTTTGGCGAGGAGACCGGCTGTCACCTGCTTGACTCGTACTGCCAGGGGTGGTAGTTCGGTTTCCATTTGCAGATTGCAAATTCTGGTCCACATGGGTGCTCCGAGCATGGTCCTGAGAGCATTATTTTGGATGACTTCTAGCTTAGCTATTTGGTCTTCTCTCAGTCCAATGAGTGCTGGAGCACTGTAATCTACCAGTGATCTGATGGCGGCCGTGTAGTAGGCTTTGAGCACATGAAGGTTTGCTCCTGCGGATTTGCTGGTGAGCGACCTCATTATATTGTGTCTGCTCTTCGTCCTGTGCCTGAGATACTCGAGTTGCGGCTTGAAGGTGAGTTTCTGGTCAAACCAGATTCCAAGACACTGGTGGGCGTTGGTCCAGACTACCGGCGTGTTTTGTATGGAGAGCATCTTGCCTGGTGTGTCTGTGCAGATGGCCATCGCTTTCGACTTGGCTGGATTTATCTTGAGTCCAAGTCTGTTGCACTCCTCTTCTATAAGTTGGAGTGCGTGTTGCGTGTTGGCTAGTCTGTTCGATCCTCTTACTATAAGCTGTAAGTCGTCTGCATAGCATAGGAGCTTGGCTGTTTGTCTGAAAGGAAGTTTGACTAGATTTTCCATCAGGACATTGAACAGCATTGAACTGAGGATGCCTCCTTGTGGGGTTCCGTTTTCATGGACCCTGTAGCTTGAGGTTGCTCCCTGAAAGCGTACTCGTGCTTCTCTCTGTGTGAGGTAGTTCTGGATCCACCCCAGCAACCTTCCTTTGACGCCTTTTTTAGCGAGCGTAGTTGTAATGGCCAATGGATTTGCTAGTTCGAAGGCCTTCTCCAGGTCGAGGAAGACCACCAGAGCTGGTTTGTTGTCCACTGTGCTGAGTATCTCGGCGATGTTGTTGCCTGTGCCGGTGTTCTCGGTGTAAGCAAAGATGTGAGGGTGTGGGCTGCCTACTTTCCACTTCAGTCGGTTGAGAGCCATTCTTTCTCCCGTCTTCGCTATGCAGCTGAGAAGGGAGATGGGCCTCGGTTTGTCTGGTTCTCTGGGCTTCGGAATGGGCTGTATATCTGCCTTCTTCCATTCCGGTGGGAGTCTTTGTGCTGTCCACGAAGCATTGATGGCTTGCAGCAGAGCCTCGTGTCCGGCTGTACCGGCATGAGAAAGCATGGAGTAGGCTATCCTGTCGGCCCCTGGAGCTGTGTCCTTGCTTCGTTTTAGCGACTTTTGGAGTTCTTGCTGGTTGAATGGTCTGTCAGTGTCATCTTCACTGTTGCAGGCCTCTTCGATCATCTGGAGTCTGACCTGTCGCAGACGCCGTTGTGTCTCCTCCGCCTGTCTCGGGAGGTTTTTCGTTGCTGCTCGGTCAGAGAACAGTTTTGCAAGTCTCTCGGCTTCCTCTTCTGGGTTGGGATGGGTTGGTGGTGGTGGTGTTGCCTTCCCAGATGCCCTTCGGATCTGGGCCCACATCTTGCCAAGGGAGGTGTGCTCGTTCAGTTCGGAGCACCACTTGAGTCAGCTTACGTTTTTTATTTCTTCCTTCTCTTCCCTGGTATCCTTAACTATGACTTGCAGGAGATGTCTGTTTGTTTCCGTGGGATGTCTCCTGTAGTTTCTTCGGGCCATGTTCACTCTGTGGTTGAGTTCTTTCACCCTGGGACAATAGTACCAGTAATCATTGTACTGTCTTGATGTGGGTTTTGTTTTTGGGATAGCCTCTTCTGCCGCTTGGTGAAACGCCTCGACCAATTGGTGGTGGAGGGTTGTCTCGTCCACGGGTGCTGCGCCGGCCGGCTGTGATTTTTCGCGCCACTTAGCCAGGTGTTTCTTAAAGAGTCCCCAGTCTGCCTTTTGGGTATTGTATCTCCATCTCGGGGGGGGGGGGGGGGGGTGGAGTGGGGAGTTTGTTCACCTTCAGCGTTGTTAGGGTGGCGAAGTGGTCGCTGGTCAGCGTGGGGTGTATCTGCCAGGAGGCCGAAGGCTGTAGTGCACTGGAGACGAAGGTTAGTTGTAGCCTTCCTCCCCTAGTGTGGGTGGGTTCTCCTGTGTTCAGGAGGCAGATCTCGGGTGTATCTTGAAAGGTGGTGTATAGGTGTAGGCCGTCTTCATTTGTGGGGCTGACCGAGCTTAGGAAGGGATGATGTGCGTTGAAATCCCCTCCTATGAGTGTGGCGTGGTCAGCGGCCGAAGCAAATAATTGAGTCACCTCCAGTGAGCCCCTTGGGTTCTTGTAGATGTTGTGAACAGTTAATTCCCGTTCTTGGAGGGTTACTTTGACGGCCTGTGCCTCGATGTTTTCCGCACATGGAAATTGCTGCGTTGTTGTTGTTTAGATTGTCGGACCGTAGTCCGACACGGGCCTTTGCCTATAGGCGGCCCGTTTGGTGGTTCCGGCTGGAGCTCCAGGAGCAGCCACACCGGATTGGTAATGGAGGTGGTCCCACCTGCAGATTGGAAGGATACTGCAGGTTGCAAGTGTGAGCGGACCCCCGATCAGTGGACACTTACCACCAACCCCCACTTTTGGACGTGGTCAGTTTCGGAGTGGCGCGCCCCCCGAACTGGGGTCTGCACTTGCTGGGAGAGGATGCTTTCTAAGCTATCTGGGTGATGACCCAGAGTAGGTGGTGAATGTGGTCTGTATGGGCCTTTCGGGTTAGAGTGGCCGCTGGTGTTGTGTGTGTTTGTTGGGAGATTTGAGTTCTGTTTCGGAGGCTTTGTGTGACCGCACAGTCGAGGAGATAGTGTCCAAGTGGGTTGGCTGCTGGCTCCTGACAGTAGGTGCAATCCATGACGTCATTACCGATCATCTGCCAGGAGCACTTGTACCCTAGTCGTAGTCGATGAAGGCTGACTTGGGTTTGTCTTGGAGTTTTCTTGTCAGCGAACGGTGGTTCCCCTTTTGTGGCCGCCAGATACCATTTGGCTGATTGGGACCCGGCGTTGAGTGCATGAAGGAAGCTCTTTTTGATGTGGAGCTTGCTGGTCTTTCTGAGGTGATTCTTGATCTGTTGCACACTTGCTGGAACTTGGATGTGTACGCTACTAGAACGTGTAGCTGCCTTGGCTGCTTCGTCTGCCACGTCGTTTCCTCCGATCCCTACATGACTGGGAATCCAGTGTAAGACGACTGGTCGGTTTTGGCTTTGGAATTCCTGTAGCTGTGCGAGGATCGAGGTGATGATGTGGACGTTGTCTCTTGGTTGAGTGTGTTGCAGCGCCTGCATGGCCGATTTCGAGTCCGTGTGAATTATGGTGGGCTTGTTGTGTTGTGTTGCAGCGTGTTGTAGGGCCTTTAAGATTGCTACCAGTTCTGTTTGTAGGGTGGAGCAGTCATTGGAAAGTCTCCATTTGAGGGTCTGACCTTGGGTGTAGAAGGCCGCTCCGGATCTATGATGTTTTGGGTCCACCGAGCCGTCTGTGAAGTATGATGCTGCATCAGCCGGTGTCTCGGTGGCTATGGCTCTGAGAGTTATTTTTTTGAGGTCCTCCTTCTGGAGGTTGGCTTTACTATCGCCTAGGTCGGTAAATTTGAGTGTGGCTGGTGGAGGGCTCCATGGTGGAGGAACAGCGTAACCATTGTCTCGTGTGTCTTGGTTGTTCTTGATGAGTGTTTCTGCTTGCAGGTGTCGGATGACCTCGCTTGCCTCGTGCGACCAGGTGGCCCCTCGCACTGTGTGGTCGAGGTGGAGGGAGGCACTGATTCGAATCTTGGCAACTGTGGGCTTGTCTGCTCTACAGATTTTGGCGAGGAGACCGGCTGTCACCTGCTTGACTCGTACTGCCAGGGGTGGTAGCTCGGTTTCCATTTGCAGATTGCAAATTCTGGTCCACATGGGTGCTCCGAGCATGGTCCTGAGAGCATTGTTTTGAATGACTTCTAGCTTAGCTATTTGGTCTTCTCTCAGTCCAATGAGTGCTGGAGCACTGTAATCTACCAGCGATCTGATGGCGGCCGTGTAGTAGGCTTTGAGCACAGGGAGGTTTGCTCCTGCTGATTTGCTGGTGAGCGACCTCATTATATTGTGTCTGCTCTTCGTCCTGTGCCTGAGATACTCGAGTTGCGGCTTGAAGGTGAGTTTCTGGTCAAACCAGATTCCAAGACACTGGTGGGCGTTGGTCCAGACTACCGGCTTGTTTTGTATGGAGAGCATCTTGTCTGGTGTGTCTGTGCAGATGGCCATCGCTTTCGACTTGGCTGGATTTATCTTGAGTCCAAGTCTGTTGCACTCCTCTTCTATAAGTTTGAGTGCGTGTTGCGTGTTGGCTAGTCTGTTCGATCCTCTTACTATGAGCTGTAAGTCGTCTGCATAGCATAGGAGCTTGG
The DNA here is from genome assembly GCA_958450375.1 of Homarus gammarus. Lineage (NCBI taxonomy): Eukaryota > Metazoa > Arthropoda > Malacostraca > Decapoda > Nephropidae > Homarus > Homarus gammarus. Next base: position 277,022 of record CAUDMG010000365.1, read on the forward strand.
CTGTTTGTCTGAAAGGAAGCTTGACTAGATTTTCCATCAGGACATTGAACAGCATTGGACTGAGGATGCCTCCTTGTGGGGTTCCGTTTTCGTGGACCCTGTAGCTTGAGGTTGTTCCCTGAAAGCGTACTCGTGCTTCTCTCTGTGTGAGGTAGTTCTGGATCCACCCCAGCAACCTTCCTTTGACGCCTTTTTTAGCGAGCGTAGTTGTAATGGCCAGTGGATTGGCTAGTTCGAAGGCTTTCTCCAGGTCGAGGAAGACCACCAGAGCTGGTTTGTTGTCCACTGTGCTGAGTATCTCGGCGATGTTGTTGCCTGTGCCGGTGTTCTCGGTGTAAGCAAAGATGTGAGGGTGTGGGCTGCCTACTTTCCATTTGAGTCGGTTGAGAGCCATTCTTTCTCCCGTCTTGGCTATGCAGCTGAGAAGGGAGATGGGCCTCGGCTTGTCTGGTTCTCTGGGCTTCGGAATGGGCTGTATATCTGCCTTCTTCCATTCCGGTGGGAGTCTTTGTGCTGCGTGACATCGACCGTATTTATACAATTTACCAGGATCAGGATTTGGTGTGCGCGTAGCGAGAGGACCAATCACAGCGGCTCAAGCGTAAGGTGTGAAATGCTCTGATCCTGAACTGGAGGTTGATGGTCGAGACTAGGTCGGCGATCGTACCCCTACGTCCTCTGCATAGACCTAGTCTCTCGGCGTAGCTGGCTGTACGGGGGCGCTTGTGGTAGAAGCGGTACCGCTCTTGCCTCGCAAGCAAGATGTCACGGGTTCGATTCCCGGGCAAGCGGAAGTTGTTTGGACACTCTTCCTAGCCCCCTTGGTCCCTGTTCACCTAGCAGTAAAGTAGGTACCTGTTGTAAATCGAAAGGTTGCGAATTCGTATTCAGGGAAAGTTGTTGCAGCTTCTAAACTTGAACTGACACAATCCGGAGGAGTGGTGACCCGAGGATCACACACCCAACACAGACAAAACCCAATACGTGCGCTATGCGCCAACCAAATAAACGCAGTCGTGTAAAGCCACGGCACTATCTCTCCCACTACAATTCCCTTCCTAACCTCCTGCTCCTTCCTCTGTCATCTTCCCCGCTCTGACTTTCGCTACCAACAACTTTTGAAGCTTCTAAACTTGAACTGGCTGTACGCGCAGACTCTCTCTAACCCTCTCACCATGAACGGTTACGAGTTCGATAGCGTGGCGCGGATTCGTCCAGACACGCCTACCTGCCCCAAGAAGCTAAATCTCCTAGTTCTCCAGAAGTTCTTTGTAGCTAATGGGATCTTGGGAGTCACCAAGGTGGAGCGTCTAAAGCTCCATGGAGACATCAGGATCACCTTCGCCGAAAAGGGCATGCCCGCCCAGCTCGCGGAGATTCCTGACATCAACGGCATCCCATTCAAAATGATTGCCTACATGTGGGACAACTTGAAGCTGGGAGTAATCTCCCACGCCGAAATTGCCCACATGGACCAAGAAGAACTAAGTGAGCTCCTCCAGGGGCAGCTCCAAGTTGTAAAGATGCTGTCCGACACCACTGCCCTCGTCGGACACCACACCACCTTACCCGAAGAGGCTCAACTGGCGTGGGTAACTGTGCCAGTCAAGCCCTACTGCAGACCGAATCGGTGTTACAAATGCCAACACTATGGACACACTGTAAATAAGTGTGAGGCGCAGGAGGACACCTGCTCCAAGTGTGGCAGCCCTGGACACCGCTACACGGTCTGCCCCAAAGAAGAAAAGAAATGCGCTGCTTGTGGTGGCCCACACTCCTCCGCCGACCGGAACTGCCCCAGATGGAAGGAGGAGTGCAGGGTAGCCAAAGTCCGCCTCGAGAAGAAAATGAGCTACAAAGAGGCCCTCCTTGCTGTACGCTCTCAAGAAAAGAAAAAACCAGCACAAAAGAAAAACCAAAAAAAGAAAAACCAAGAAAAGAAAACTGTCGAGAAGACGCCCACCACACAAAACCAAGATCACCACGTGGCCCGTGAAGCTGAAGCCCACGTGGTCAACCTCACCGTCTCTGACTTCTTCCACACCTATGAGAGCCCATCTCACGTGGAAGATGAACAACAAGACCCAAACACAAACGAATGGACATTCCAAGAAAGCAAGAAGAGGAGAAGAGTGAGAAGAAAATCGACCCCAAGCTAAGAAGACCAAGACATCTCCTCCACACAAGAAACCAAAACACATTCAAGCCGCCCAAGCACTGAACATCCATTGCCCAACCCAACCGCGCTGCACCTGACGCTTGACCAATCGCCGGCCTGGCCTTGTCTTGTCGCCTCCCAGCTGCCCCCACCCCTGAACCCCTCACGCAAGCGGTGTCTAGCCACTGCATCTGTTCTCTCCTTCTAAAATTCACTTCCATCCTCTCTTTATTCTTCCTCTGAACCTCTTTCCCCCCTGTCACTAGCATTTTTCTGTTCTGTTCTGGCTGTACGCTCACACACACACGCCAGTCGCAGTCGGGAGCAGTCGCAATCAGAAGCAGTAACAGCCAGCGCAGAACGAAGTGGAAGTCGGAGAAGGAACAGTCACAGCTGATTGGCTAGTCATTGGACCTCTCCCACCTTCCCACCTACCCTGGAAAACCCAAGCTCCTAACCTCAATCCTCCTACTGACAATTCTGTTGATTCGATCAACACATTGAGCCTCTCCTACAGCATCGGACCTCCCTTAGGAACCCCGTATGCTGCTGAGGGGCTTGGTGTGGAGAAAGAGTCTTCAGTAAGTTTTCAGACCTTTTTCTTCGACTTTAACCTTTATCTTCCGTGCCGTGAAAGGACCTATTCCCCTGTCAGCTGACGTACAGGGGAGTATTCGTCCGGAAACGCCCTCTGTCCCCACACCTCGCTAGTGCGTGTTTGTGTGAAGGGTGGAGGGACAGCACAGCCTGCCAATTCGCCTGGGGACCTCTGTGATAGTGCAGGGTCTCCCCTACGTGAGGGGCGCAGGAAATCAGGGACTGTTAGGGGAGATCTCCATAAATCTCCATTTCAGACCGTTAACATGCCTTCCATTAAAATTAAAGTGGACCGAAACATCCAACCGTGCACGGACCTCGCCTCAATTATTTTCCAGCTGACCTGTATATTTCAGATCCGATCCTTCACTAATGACGACACTATCAAGATATTTGTACAAACTGATGAAGATGCCGACCTATTCCACTCCCCAGCAATGTACAACAAACTAAAAAACAATGGCCTAACAGTCCTCAGCTCACCAGAATACCGCGCAAAGTGCACCCTCATATGTAGGAAAGTTATCCCTCATATCCTGGACAACCCTAACCTATTGACTGAACTCTATTCACAAAACACCCCCCAAATGACATATGCAGCCCGGATGGGAACTCTCCCCATGTTAAAAATCACTACGGCTACTCAAACTGACGCCATAAAATTAAAATCATACGGAATAAAAATCGGCAGCAATATCATCCCCTCAAGAGACATAGAATTCCAACACTTCATACAGGTCCACCAATGTTTCAACTGCTACCAATTCGGCCACAACACCAACAGATGCAGTAACACAATAACTTGCTCAAAGTGTGCCAATCAAGGCCACTCATACCGAAACTGTACTGCCACGGTAACTAAATGCTGCAATTGTAAAGGCCCTCACGCTGCCATCAGCAACAAGTGCAAAATCAGACTCGACAATAGCACAACACCTCCCCACCACTCACTCCCTACTGCCACGACCCTCCCCACCCGCACTTGCTGGACCAACAACGTGACCGCCCCCCTACCCTCCCCCGACATGGATGCAAAAATCACCACCATCATACTTCTGGCACATACCCTAAGCAACGGAAACAGGTCTCTTTTTCTGAAGCTGGCAATTGATGGTTTGAAGGCGAACGGCCTCCCTACCATACTCATTCCTGATTCCTTCAGAACCGGTCCCGACCTCATCTTCCCCACTGCCCCATCTCCGACCGGACCAGCATGCCACCCCCTCCCCCTAGAGAAACCACTGCAATCTCCCTCCGCCCCTCCACTTCTGCCATGCCCACACCTGACTTATCTCACCAATCTACTACTATCTCACCCCCCAGAGTAATCAGTCCAAAACCTCCCGGCCCCTCCACCTTGACCTTGCCAACACCTGACTTTTCCCGCACGACTACGATGACCTCCCGGACCACAAAAACCCGAACCAAACCCAATCTTCCCCTAACACCTCAGACTCCCAAGAATAAAATGGCAGCCCATCCCCCCACAGAACTGGTGGTCAAGACCACTAGACCTAAGAGGAAGAACACCTCCCCCCTTTCTTCCTACACACATGACAGCAAAAGAATTATAAAATACACTCATCCAACTAAATCTATAATTAAAGTAAATCTATTCGGCACTACCCCTAAGAAAACAGGAAACAACCCCGACACGAACCTAGCACGCTCCACTCATCCTCCCGACTCCCCCACACACACAGTCACGTAACCGCCCATCCCTCACCTGCATACACCACACTCAGACCTCGCTCACAGTCACTCGACAAGTTAGACCTCATCCCTGCACCCCAGAATTTCAATCTCATATAAGTAACAATTATACAACATGATCACCATTATGCAATACAACTGTAGAGCATATCACTCAAACAGACACGCCATCTCTCTCCTCATACAAGAACACAACCCAGACATCCTCCTCCTCAACTCAACATGCACAGACACCAAAATCAAGCGCTTCGGCTACACGAGCAGACAATCACCCCACGAACTATACGAGGGCGTTGCAATCCTCATCAGATCCTCCATGAAACACGAATTCATCACCAACTTTGCCTTCAAACACTTCATGGCCGCCAAGATCGACACTCAACACGGACAGATTATCATCTGCACAACATACTCAAGACCTAACTCGCGTATCCCCTTCACAGACCTAAACTCCATCTTTAACAACTCACACCTACCTGTAATACTAATGGGCGACCTCAATGCACACCACACCGCATTCCAACACAACCGCATCGACCCCCTTGGCCAACAACTACACGCTTTGGTCACTCACAAAAACCTTCACCACATTGGCCCTTTCTTCCCCACATACTACGCTGCTCACAGCAAAGGCACTCCAGACATCGTCATCACCAACACTCCTGCCCTCCAATTCCAGCACTACATCACTCCCGGCCCCCTATCAGGCTCAGACCACATTCCCATCACTCTTCACCTCTCCAACAATCCCATCCTCCTCCCAACAGCCTCACCTCAATACCAGTATCAACACGCAGATTGGGATGCCTTCAAAACCACACTCTCTGAACAACAATACACACTCAACCTCGAACACCAACCCACTAGGATGATTGAGGAAACCTGGACTCACCTTTTCAACACTATCACCGCCATAGCAGATACCCACATTCCTAAACACCGGTTCAAGAGAAAATACTCCTTCACACCCTCCATAAGAACTCAACGCCTACTTCACTGCTACAGGACACGATTCGAACTAAACAAACTTAACCTAGCACCAGTTTACACAGACATCACCACACTAAGAACACACATCATCCACAGCCTCCTTCAAGACCATAAGGTTCACTGGGCAAAACTCGTAGAGGCTGCCCAGGAACACAGAACACATAACCCCCGAGAATTTTGGCAAAGGATCGCCAAGCTGCAAGGAACTGCAAGACCCCCCTTTGATCACCTGCTAGTAAATGGTAGAAAAATCAATGAGCCAGCCGACGTAGCACAAACACTAAAACAACACTGGGAACACATTTTCCACCCACACCCCCCCACACAACAAAGGTACATCTTAAACCACATAAACAACATCACCACACACATGCAAACACTTCACGACAGAACGACTCCTGACAACACAATAGATACCTCCACTCTCACACAGGACCACACCCTCACTGCTCCTTTCACCCCAACAGAAGTCAAACAAGCACTGGACAAAACCAAAAAGAAAACACCGGGTGACAGCAAGATTGGTCAAGCAATCCTGAAGCACCTCCCCTCAGAAACAATCACAGCCATTACATACCTCTACAACACCCAACTGGCTACAGGTTACTTCCCAAAACTCTTTAAGACAGCCACAGCCGTCATGAAACCTAAACCAAATAAAAACCCAACAGATCCTCAAAACTACAGACCAATCAGCATACTAGAAATCTTAGGAAAAACCTTTGAAAGGCTATACAACACCCGCCTCAGATACCACCTTGAAGATGAACAGCTACTGTCATATAAGCAGTTCGGCTTCAGAGCACATCACTCAACCCAAGACGCACTCAATATAATGACAAACTACCTCCACATGAACAAAGATGCATACAAGATAGCACTCATCACAAAAGATGTACAAAAAGCCTTCGACACAGTTTGGCACGAAGGATTAAAATACAAGATATGCACCAATTTTAACCTCCCTCATAAATCACAACAATTACTTTGCAACTTCCTAACTGACAGAAAAATGAGAATAAAAGTCACACCTGCCTTCTCTGACCACTTCACACTGCACGCAGGAGTCCCACAAGGATCAGTCCTGTCCCCAACACTATACATTCTTTACACAAATGACTTACCCGACCCCTTACACATTGACTCTCTGACAATACAGTACGCCGACGATGTAACCCAACTAGTCAGACACAGAACTCTTGACCACCTAACAGACAAAGCACACAGGGAACTCGAACAAGTTACACAATGGGAACTCCGATGGCGAATACAAACCAACCCGAACAAAGCACAAATCACCTACTTCGGCACCAAAAGACGACAACCACGTCACATTTACCTAAACCCCTACATCGCCTACCCTTCACCTATAACTGTCAAACGAACAAACACAATCCTAGGAGTCACATTCAACGACACCCTCACCATGACACCACACACCAAAATGAAGGCTTTGATCGCAAACAAAACACTCGGGAAAATATACAGATTCAGAACCGCATCAATCAAAACCAAAACACACCTATTCAAAGCCCTCATACGCCCACTATTGACTTATGCACCCAACACACTCCAGCTAGCACCACCAACAAGCGCCAAGAAACTTCAAATCATACAAAACAAAGCACTAAGATTCATCCATAACACACACTGGTCATCCTTCACCCGAAATAGTTATCTACATGAACTCAGCTCCCTCCCCCCACTTAACATCTACTGGAGACAACTAGGTGACAAACAAATAGAATCTCTCCTCACTAATTACCCTCAATGGCAGGATTACTTCGACAACATCATACTCCCACGCAGATTCAGAGACAGAAATCCCTCCATACTAAACAGACCAAACACTCCCCTCCCACCTCCCTTGTATTAATAACCACACCCAACAATTTCCCCCCAAATTAAACCTAACCTCTCCTTAACCCTCACCCTAACCTAACCCAATCAACCTAACCTAACTTAAGCTTAACCTAACCTCTTCTCAACTCCACACCCAATGATTCCCACCCAACCTAACCTAACTCCCCCCCCTCACTCCAAACCCCACGCCACCAACTCAAACTCAAGACCACTCCGACAAAAAAAAAAAAAAAAAAAAAAAAAAAAAAAAAAAATAACCCACTAAACCTTCACTAATACTCCCCCCCCCCCCCCAAAAAAAAAAGAAAGAAAAGACCCTAACAATCCCCCCAAAATAAAAACCTAACACACCCAGCCGTTACTAGCAATCCCACACAAAATAGAAAATAACCATTCTACCATTAACTAACCACACCCTATCACTCCTCCCAAAACAAATACCTAACTTACCCATCCCATACTAACTCGGATGACATGTATGTTTCCCTTAGCCAATAAGGTCGAGGAGAGTTGCGCAGTACCTGCAGCAAGCCCTCTCCCTCTAGAATGTTACCAACAGTTTTATGGGCACCTCCCTTAGCCAATAAGGTCGGAGAGGTGTACCTAAAAACGGTACCAACAACGAATGATATGAACGCCTCCCTTAGCCAATAAACCCTCTCCCTCAATAATGGGACCAGAACTCCCAATACCTGCAAGAGCCTACTAGCCAAAGGAAAGAATGAATGCAAATTAACCAAATTCTGCCAACCACCAACAAAACCTATAATCCTCCCAAAAGAAAAACTTAACCCACCCAACCTTACTCACAATCCCTCCTAAAAAAAAAAAAAAAAAAAATAAAAAAAAAAAAAAAAAATGCTACTCTCCATCCAATCACTAATCAACACCTTCAATCCTCCCAAAAGAAAAACTTAACCCACCCAACCTTACTCACAATCCCTCCTAAAAAAAAAAAAAAAAAAAAAATAAAAAAAAAAAAAAAAAAAATGCTACTCTCCATCCAATCACTCATCAACACCTTCAATCCTCCCGAAAGAAAAACTTAATATACCCGACCTTTCTAACAAGCCTATGACTCAATACAACTATTCATTAGCAACACAAATTATATCACACCTAAGGAATCCTTCCATACTATAAATTAACCCAACAACCTCCAAAGCCCCCATCTCCTCTCCTCGCCTCCCCTCTCCTCTCCTCTCCTCCCCCCTCCTCCCGACAACCGAACCATACCTGACCTTACAACAATTATCCTAACCCTCCCCCTCTCCTCTTACTACATTTCCACGCAAACACATACACACTCACACAACAACCCCCCTTAAGCAATTCTAATTCACCTCAAATCAACATACAACCTCCACCCCCGCCAATCCCCAAACACAAACTCCCCCCCTCCCACAACCAATCTCCAAACACAACACCCCCCCCCCCGCCAGACAAAGCCTCTCATAACATCACAACTCTCCAAAATGAAATCAAACATACCCAACCTCTATGCCAGCCACTGTCAACATTATCGACCTAACTCAAGACTGAAACCAAATAACCTATATCTCACTCTCATCTCCGTTCACAATTTGACAAAGCTCAAATCTGTCCCCTGCTATTACTAAATAACTCTCCTACGATACACTCATCCTTCCTTACTACGAATACTTTGACATTTCAAGCTCAAAGATTCAAAACTCTTCCTCTAACTCTCTCCATTTCTCTCTGACATAGCTCAAAGACCCACAACTCTCAGAAACAAACCATAAGATACCCAACGTCAGTGACATCCAATTCTCAATAAAATCGACCTAATTCAAAACTGAAATAATTCAGCCTATATCTCATTCTCGTCTCCGTTCATAATTTGACAAAAAAGCTCAAATCTGTCTGCTGCTATTACTAAAAACTCTCCTACGATACGCTCATCCTTCCTTGCTATGAATACTTTGACATTTCAAGCTCAAAGATTCAAAACCCTTCCTCCTACTCGCTCTGTTCCTCTTTGACATAGCTCAAAGACTTTACCTTCATCTTTCTCCAAACAACCCTACGACGAGCAAATTTTCCATGTTTTCACCTTCTCTGTTAATTTGATCGTGTGTTGCCTGTGCGTCCTTCCACCTGCGCTTCTCGGCTTGCACCGCCGCCGTGGCGGGGCGGTTCTTCCTCCGCTTTACCAACACTGCCTAAGCTAGACGACAACCAGAGCACCCGCGTTGGCCCTTTGCTTGCCCGGACCTGCTCCCGCCCTCCCTCTGCCTCGTCCTGATTGTGATTGTTGCACCCTCTGGGCATTTTGCCTACCCCCTCACGCAAGCGGTGTTTAGCCACTGCACCTGTTCTCTCCTTCTAAAATTCACTTCCATCCTCTCTTTATTCTTCCTCTGAACCTCCTTCCCCCCTGTCACTAGCATTTTTCTGTTCTGTTCTGCTGTACGCTGATTGGCTGGTCGGCGTGCGGCCGGAGCTCAGTTGGAAGTTGTAGGGGAGAGGAGCCACTACAATATCATCAATGCAGTCAGTTGACACTGTGACTGGATGCTGGGAAACATCATCTCTGACATCATCATGATGATGATCATCTGAAACTGTGTCAAGTTTATCATCATGTCCTGGTGCTACATTCATCTCGTCATGTGCCTGAATGATGTGATCCACATGAACATATCTCAAAGAGTTACCACATTTCACTAAATATGTCCTAGATCCACATACCTTGTCAATAACACCAGTTATCCACTTTGCATGTACAGTACCATAACCTTCAGCCATATTCCTAACTCTCACCCTATCATTTACCTTGAACACTCTTTCACTGGAACTCTTATCATGATACATTTTTTGTTGAGCTTGTTTCCTCTCTACAACTTCAAACAGACTTGGCTTAACTAAACTTAATCTTGTTCTCAACTGTCTCTTCACCATTAACTCTGCAAGAGTACATCCTGTCACACTATGTGGCGTGGTTCTGTATCTGAGTAAAAAATTTGCTAGTCTGTGTTTCATTGATTTTCTTACAGTTCCTTTGTAACGACCACGGTCGTACACGTCAGTTAACGCCAAAATCAAATGATTCATATTACGCTCAATAGCCCACAAAACATGTACCTCTGCTTGATTTTTGAGTCCTCCATCTGAGGAGTCCGTTTTCTCGTCACTTCAAGACGCCTCAGTCCTCCGTTATCCCATTTTCTCTGACTTACTGAAACCAACCTCTCTATATAATGTATTTGAATGTGAGAGAGAACACCCTGGTTTAAAGTCAGCTTAGATATGTCTGTTTACAGTTGAAACATTCAAGATCCATTGTGAGTGGTGTTGAACGCTTCAACTGTCCTTATTGTTAATAAGACGTGTCAAGTAAGTGAGTGTTGAGTCTGCCAGGACCAACGATACCCATCGGTTTCGTTCCCTAAGGATATCCATGAGTTTCTGATCGCGCCTGAAGTTAGATCATTTTGTCGCCCCGACATCAGAGAATCTGATGTTTATAGTTTAATTAGTGTCAGTTATCTATTTAAGAAAGTCATTAATTTCCTGAGCTATTCTGTCAACTGGTATAATCTCCAAGATCTAACGTCTCCCTGTGAATAGCTCCTTGTTCGCCGCAGGCCTGAGCTTGCAGAGTTGATGTTATCAACGTGTATATTCCACCTTTTCCTGGCAAGCTCAACCTCTGATTAGATGGTATGAATAGACATAGGAAATTACCCTGATCAGGAACACCGGAGTTCATAATTAAATATACGGTGATCCAACATGGTAGAGAAGGTATGTTGTTGGTGAGATTGACCTTTCTGGCATGAATAGGGAGGCCCAAGCTGCCCAGCGGAGGCACGTATATACCTCTACACGAGGAAGAATCACGCATTCGTGACTCTTCTTCCACGTCTACAGGTATGTTCACGTGTGTTCCACGCCGCCATATTAACTCAGTTTAACTTAGTCATTTTTGCGAATATCAGTGTTCATGTTTCAACATAGTACCTTCAGTGCCAATTAAGTCAAGTAAAGTAGAGCTCTAGCTATCGTCTAAACCGGTGCCAGACGTATGTTTTGTATAGTGAAGTTAAATATTCACGCATTCGTGACTCTTCTTCCACGTCTACAGACGCGGATGTGTTAGCCACTCTCCTGAAGGTCGATAGCTACCTATGGGCACCATGGTTCTTGAAGACTGTCTCTGAGGGCGCATTTAGAATCCCAGGACACGATTCCCCGGGAAGCGCCCTCACCACTCTGCCAGGGTGTAACGAGTCAACCTCCCTGAGTGCACCTAGCGTGCGAGCCTTCAGCTTGGCGGTCGCTGTAAACAACTCTGGCCCACTGACTCGACCATATGATCATGGTCTACCTACTGTTCTTGGTTATATGTATGGCGCCGTATTAATATCCATGCTTAGGGATGACTAGCAGAAATATAGTCATCCCAGGTTAAGTATTGAACCCCTGAATGAGAGTTCAAGGTACCAGGTGGTTCCTTGTGAAGTGATAAGAATTGTGGTATGTTACTAATTGTGGAATTGCCCAGTGTGTTATGTATTCATCTGTAGTACCCATGAAATAATAACCTGCGAGTATGAGGTTCTAGCCACGAATTGAGTAGGTAATTTGTTCCTTGTTAAAGTAAGACCTGCGGGTCCAGGGTTATTGACAGTGTGTAAGCATTTCTAAATCTTACTTGTCACAGAAATACTACAACAGTGTCCAATAAAGTAATGAGTATTTGGAGGTGTTTAATGAGGTAATAAGTTCTTGAAGTGTTTGATGACTTAATAAGTTACTTGCGGTTCTGTTTAGCTTGAGTGAATCTAAGATGCATCTTCTCCACTTGTACTGCGCAACTCATTGCCATTCCTAAAAACCCGTTTAATTCATATTACGCTACATAGTATTCAAATCCACCGCGCTTGTAGAATCTCAGGAGCGTTTTACCCTCAGGATCACTCTCAGTAAGCCCCGCCTTCGAACACAGTTGTCACTACGTTTATTGCACTCTCTACTGGCCAACGCAACCTTGAATTAGTCTGTTTAAATCAACCCAAGTAATTTGCCAGACCTTTGTCAAAAGAGGGTCATCTTTGAATGAGTAACAGTTAGTTTGTTTGTGATTATTGTCATTGCGTGAGTAGCGATCACTGGCAACTCAGGGGTATATAAGCTCGAGATGGCGAGGCATCAGCGTTCCCTGACGCTGATTCACGTTTGTCTCCAGGTATGTTGTTTCCTAGCCATTCAGTTAATTCAGTCAATTGTAGTGATTATCAGTGTTCACCAGTGTTCATGATTTAACAGTTGAATTGTCACTCACCCAGTGTAGAAGTAATATAACGTAAATACGTCTGTCGTCTAGACAAGAGAGTTGGTTGGTGTTGTCATGTTTCTCAGTTCCCTGACGCTGATTCACGTTTGTCTCCAGATCGAGGGTGGGCTTAATTGAAACCCACCGGTCGCTCGGAGCCGGTGGATACCCAGCAGTGGTCAATATAGGAGTGATGGCGCTGATTCGTCATGATTAATCGGCACTACTCTACCTCGTGGGCCGATGACCCCAGACCCATCTCGGGTCGGAGTGGAACCGACCACAACAACAGTTGTTAGAGGCGCCAGTGCTATACCCTGGGACAGGCCTTGGAATTATGGTCCACAGTGTGGTTGTATGTGTTTTTACCAGTGTGTTTTATAAGAAATAAATCAATGAAGACATGTGATGGTTTCACCCTTCTTTACCCTTATCGATCTGATCAATGGAAAACCTAACCCAATGCCTAGTCCACTCTGCCCGCTACCTAACGAGCTACATGCTGTCCAGAGGGGGTCTGGTGGCAGCGACCCTTAGAAATTAAGTTTAGAGTTAAGTTATCCCCTTAAATTTAGTGACCCCAGATCTGGCAGTATACACTCACTGTGTTAATAAATATTGAATTAGTAATCTGAGTATCACCACTCTACTCCTTCTAAACATTGGTTCCCAGAAAATAATACTTACTCACGTGCCTAGACATCTACCACACTACCCAAAACCCTTCCAGGAGTTCTGTTATGTAATGAAAAGTCTGGGTGGTGGCAGCTACCCTTTGTAAGTATAAAAAAGTGTTGTACTAAGAATAACATGGTTCCCCAGACTAACCCATGTATAAGAATAGACATAAAACAAAGTATACTTCAGAAAGGTAAGAACATTGAAACTGAGAATACAATCTATATGAAAGGAAATGAAAAGAAAGAACATTGACTTGGAAAACAGTAAAGAAGCATAAGAGTTACTTATATAAGAATATAAGTAAGAATATAAGAATAAATATATATAAGTAAAGAATGGAAGAAGAATAAGTATATAAAACAGGGTACTCATTGGAAGAAGGCTACATAGAACAAATAAGTATATGAGTAAATAGAATACTAACAGAAAAGAATAGCTGGATGGTAAATTATTGAAAAGAGAAAACGCCACCCGTTACACCTTGAATTACCTGCTTGGAAAGTGCTTCCTTTACAATTCTAACTGATCTCTCCATTAGAGGCAGGATGATAGGGTGGGGTCAGTACATGCTTTACACCGTTGAATCTCATGAAGTTTTTAAACTCTGATGATTGCAATGGAGGACCATTGTCAGAAACTACCTCTTCTGTTATTCTATGTTCGGCAAATATTAATCTTAATTCATCAATGGTGCTACCAGCATTAGTACTGAACATGTGCTTAACATCAATCCACTTTGAATGACATCAATTAATACAAGAAATTTGTCTGTTCCCTTATCACAGAAGTGAATGTGTCTTCTTTAGAAGGGACGGGTAGGACATTTCCAGGTTTTCAAAGGTGTGCTGGGTGGCATACTCCTAACATTCTGACAAACAGAGCACTCACGTACCATCATTTCCATTTCACCATCCAGTTTAGGCCACCAAACAAAACTTCTGGCCAGTGCTTTCATAGCACATATACCTGGATGTTCACAATGTAGTTCATTCAAAATTTGCCATCTAAAACACTGTGGAATTAACACTCTCATACCCCACAACACACATCCCTGTTTTACTGATAATTGACATCTCCTTAAATGATACGGTTGAAAGTCTAAGGATGGACAAATCTCTGGCCATCCATTTAGTGTATACTCCAGGACTCTTCCTAATACAACATCTTTCCTAGTTTCATGAGCAATCATTCCGTAGGTGACTGGAAAATCTTCTGCTATCATGGTTACAGCATAAACCTTAGGCTCTAATCCATCATTTGATCCACTACATGGCTACCTTGACAAAGCATCTGCATTGGAATGATCATCTGAACGTCTGTACTGTATCTCATAGTCATCTGCCGACAATATCAAAGCCCATCTCTGCATTCTTTTTACTTTTTACTTTTATCCTCTTCGCCACTGATCGGCTTGTTAGCCGCTTGGGCGATCGGTCACGTCTCTTTTCATTTATATTCTTCACCAAAAGATCGGCTCGCTAGCCGCCCGGGCGATCAGTCACGTCTCTGTCACGCACTGTTGGCAAATACTGGGCATGCACCGGCTCCTGAATGTACTTGAACCCGCTCCAGTGTTGGTCAAGTCTTCTCTTGAAAGAGCTTACACACGGTGCCGTCACAACACTCTCTGGTAGATTGTTCCAAGAGTTTACAACCCTCACTCCGAAAAAGTTTGCCCTCACGGTTTTCTGGACTTGCGGCTTCTTCAATCTTAAGCTGCAGCAAGTGTAGGAACAGGTGATTTAGGACCCAAAATTGCCGAGAGGCTTGTGATCAGTTATTAAAACAAAATTCCTCCCATATAGTGTAACGGGCCGAGTTTTCTCTTTTCAATAATTTACCATCCAGCTATTCTTTTCTGTTAGTATTCTATTTATTCATAGACTTATATGTTCTGTGTAGCATTCTTTCCAATGAGTATCCTGTTTTATATACTTATCCTTCTTCAATTCTGTACATATATATACCTATTCTTATATATTCTTGCTTATATTCTTATGTTCTTTATCTCCATATACCTTATATTCTTATGTTTCTCTGCTTATGTTTTCCAAGTCAATGTTCTTTCTTTTCATTTCCTTTCATATATATTATATTCTCAGTTTCAATGTTCTTACCTTTCGGAAGGATACTTTGTTTTATGTCTATCCTTATACATGGGTTAGTCTGGGGAACCATGTTACTCTTAGTACAACTCTTTTTATACTTACACAGGGTAGCTGCCACCACCCAGACTTTTCATTATATAACATAATTCATGGAAGGGTTTTGGGCAGAGTGATAGATGTATAGGCACGTGAGTAAGTATTATTTTCTGGGAACCAATGTTTAGAAGGAGTAGAGTGGTGATACTCGTAGATTACTAATTCAATATTTATTAACACAGTGAGTGGAGAAGATGCATCTTAGATTCACTCAGACATAACAGAACCACAATTAACTTATTGAGTCATCAAACACTTCAAGAACTTATTACCTCATTAAACACCTCCAAATACTCATTACTTCATTAGACAATTGTGGTATTGTTACCTTGATAAATGAGGTTCCGTAACTATTATTCACAAGATAGCACTGGACCCTCAGGTCTTACTTTAACAAGTAACAAATTACCCCTTCAATTCTTGATTAGAACATTATACTCTCAGGTTATTCTTTCATAGTTACTACAGATGAACACAGAACACACTGGACAACTCCACAATTATAGTAACATGCAATATTTCTTATCAGTTCACAAGGAACCACCTGGTACCTTGAACTCTCATTCAGTGGTTCAATACTTAACCCGGGATACTATATTTCTGCTAGTTATCCCTCCAAACATGGGCCGACACTGCTCCATGCAAATAGATGAGGTACAATCTCCAGGTGGAGTTAGCAGGCACATTTGTTTACAGAGACCGCCAAGCTGAAGGCTCGCTCGCTAGGTGCACCCAGGGAGGTTGACTCGTGACAAACTGGCAGAGTGTTGAGGGCCCTTCCCGGGAGAATCGTGTCCTGGGATTCTAAACGCGCCCCCTTAGAGACATTCTTCAAGAACCATCTTGCCCATAGGTAGCTACCGACCCTCAGGAGAGTTGTTAACACACCCGCGTCTGGAGAGGTGGAGGAGAAATCACAGAAGGATTGAATATTTAACTTCACGATACAAAACATACGTCTGGCACCGGTTCAAACGATAGCTAGATCTCCACTTTACTTGACTCAATTGGCACGGAAGGTACTATGTTAAAACATGAACACTGATATTCACAAAAATGACTAAGTTAAACTGAATTAATATGGCGGCGTGGAACACACATGAACATACCTGGAGACGTGGAGGAGAAATCACAGAAGGAGTGATTTATCCTCGCTTGCCTGCATATATACGGGCCTGAGGGCATATTCCTTCTAGAAAGACTAATTTTACTAACAATAGGCCCTCTATTCAAGGTAGTCGTTGGACACCTAGTTGTGACCGTCAGTGTCACAGCTCAGGCTAATTTTCTACATCTATATTTATGATTTAATCAGAGATTGAGTTTGTCAGTAAAGAGGTGAAATGGAGTTATGTATGAGTTCGCAACTCTATTGGCCTGACCGCAAACCACATCCCAGGTCAGACAGCCGTTAAGTCTTGGAGAATTTTGAGTTTAACAGGAACTGTTCAGGAGATTAATGACTTTCTTAAATAAACAAATGACACTAACTAAACTATAAACATCAGATTCTCTGATGTCGGGGCAACAAAATAATATAACTTCAGTAGCGATCAGAAACTCATGGGTATCCCCACGAACGACATAAAATACGTCACTCTAGCTGGCAAACTCAACACTCGCTTACTTGACACGTCTTACTAACAATAAGGACATTTGAAGCGTTCAACACCACTCACAATGGATCTTGAATGTTCCAACTGTAACCAGACATATCTAAGTTGATTCAAAATAAGGGTGTTCTCTCTCACATTCAAATTCATTTTATAGAGAGGTTGGTTTCAGTAAGTCAGAGAAAATGGGAGAACGGAGGACTGAGGTGTCTTGAAGTGATGAGAAAACAGACTTCTTAGATGGAGGACTCAAAATAAAAGCAGAGGTACATGTTTTGTGGGCTATTGAGCGTAATATGAATCATTTGATTTTGGCGTTAACTGACGTGTATGACCGTGGTCGTTACAATAGATACTGGTGAAATTTCTTTACCCCAAATATGATAGACAAAGCCTCTTTCTCTTTTTGTGCATAATTTTTCTCGCTTTGGGTAAGAGTTCTCGAGGCATATGCAATGGGTCTTTCTTCACCGTTGTCCATAATGTGACTTATGACAGCACCTAATCCATAGCCCGATGCATCACAAGAAGCTTTAGTGTTCTACTGGTATCATAGTGGACCAAAACATCAGTACGAAACAGAGCAGCTTTACAATCTTCAAATGACTTCTGAGTTGCACTGTTCCATTTCCATGGTATCCCTTTCTTTAATAGTTCATGCAGAGGGGGCTAAAACTGTTGAAAGTCCACTCAAGAACCTTGAATAATACTGTATCGTACCTAGGAAAGCTGTCAATTCACTGACATTTTTTGCAGCAGGTAAATTTACTATGGCTCCTACTTTATCTTCTACAGGTCTCAGCCCTTCTGCATTCACTTTGTAGCCAAGATAAGTTACTTCTTTAGCTAGGAATGAACATTTGCTCTTGTTGAGCCTGGCATTGTGTGCCAACAATCTTTCGAATACTGTGGCTAGGGTTTTGACATGATTTTGGATGTCACTGTCAACAATAAGGACATCATCCTGAAAACATAACACATTGGGAAGACCACAAGAATTTTGTCCTTGATGCACTGAAATAACTTTGGTGCACTTTTAACACCATAAGGCAACCTTTTGAACTTATACAATCCTTTATGAGTGTTGATGGTAAGGTACTGTTGACTTTCAGCATCAACAGAGACCTGAGCATATGCTTGGGACAAGTCTAACTTACTGAAAATGGTTCCACCTGTTAGTGCAGCGAACAAATCTTGAGATGTGGGTAAGGGATATTGCTCATCCTCAACAGCTTGATTAATGGTAACTTTATAATCACCACATAGTCTAACAGATTTATCAGTTTTAGGTACAATTACTATTGGAGCAGCCCAATTGCTCTTGGCGGTTTTCACAATAATTCCCTCACTCACAAGTCTGTCTAATTCTTTCTCAACCTCACCTTTCAATGCATAAGGAACAGGTCTGGACTTAGCATATGTGGGTGTAACATCTTTGTCAATGGTGATATGAGCTTTATAACCCTTTCTACCATCCTGTCCCTTTACAAATAAAATCTTGTATTTTTCAAGCAATTTCTCAAGACCTGGAATACTGTTACACATTCTAACACTAAATATCTCCTTCCATTCCATCTCAAGTTCACACAACCAGTTCTTACCTAACAAAGTTGGTCTATTCACATAACTAGCTATAATTAATGGCAACTTTAAATTCTGATTTTTGTACTTTACCTCACACTCTAATTTACCTTCTGTGTTCAAAATCTCTCCAGTATAAGTTCTCAACTTGACACCTGAGTCTTCTAAAGGCACATGCGCAAATAGTTTCTCATACATATCTTTACTCATTATGGAGAAATGAGCTGCAGTATCCATTTCCATGGTTACAGGTGTGTCATTAATACACAAGTCCACATTATACCTATGTTGAACTTTCTCTTCACGACTGGTGTAAATAGTAAACACATGGGCACTCTCATCATTATCAGATCCAAAATTACTAACACTCTCATGAATACTGTTTTTCATTTCCTTCTCTCCACCTTCAACGGCATATACTCTACCTCTATCACTTCTACAGGCAGGAGCAATATGTCCAATACGTTGACAATTGTAACATTCTGAATTCTTGAACTTACACTGAAAGCTTTCATGTTTCCCTCGGCACCTCTTACATTTTAAATCAGCATTCCTTCCTTGTTTTGTGGTATACTTATTCCTTTTAGCTACAGTTAGTTTACACACTGAGCCACTACTGTCAACTGTTTCACTACCAGCATTGGGAACAAATTCCCTGGTGTTTTTCTCGGCCATTTCCATGCTTGTAGCTATCTGACATGCACTTTCAAAAGTTAAGTAAGTGGTGTTCATTAACTTATTCTGTATTTTTTCATAATTCAGGCCTATTACACACCTGTCTCTTAGAGCTCGGTTCAAGAACTGTCCAAAGTTACAGTGAATGGATAACTTCTTCAAAGCTACTATATAATTACTTACTGATTCATCTTTACCTCTATCTCTGGTGCCAAATCTGTAACTTTCAGTGATCTCAAGTGGAGCAGGATCAAAATATTGCTTCAGAATCTTGGTAATCTGAATCAGTGAGGAGTCCTTGGGTTTGTCTGGAGTAAGCAAATTGACCTGAGTAGAATAAACATTAGCTCCTACCTCTGTCAAAAAGATTGCCTTCCTTTTCTCTTCAAGGGCCTTTCTCTTCTGAGCATCACCACCGTCGTCCATTAATTCATGTGCCAGAAAGAAGTCCATTCTCTCACAATATGATGTGAAATCTTCCTTGTCTGCATTATACTCCCTCAATCATCCGATGTATCCACTGACGCCAGCCATGGTTGCTCTCTTCACTTAAATTCTCCAGGATCAGGTTAGCCTTCCCTTCAGTGGTAACTATCCTCTCTTCAAGGACTTCACCAACACTTTGTGAATCCCATCCTCGTCGCCAGTGTAGTATCTTGCGTTATTTAATGGGAGAATGACAAGTCACATGGTCGGTCTGGTTGTGGAGCTTATTCTCTCGTTGTTGGTTACAACGTGCCTAACACATTTCGTGTTTACACAAGCCTAAACACTTTCTGACTTTGGTAAGAAGTAACATAATATACTATATATATATATAATCAATAAAGGCAGCATATAAACATACATATATATAACAACTCAGATCTTACACTCTTGCTACACACAACCTTACTGGTGTTACATTACATTACATAGCAGGACCAGTTCCTTGGCCCTACTCCCAATACATAGTACATGGCACTCTTTGTAGATTCCTGTACATCTCACTCCTACTGGTGGTACATGGCATTACAGTACAGATACAAGACTTTACTCAACATACACGTTAATACTGAAACCAGTAGATACATGGGACCACTACCCAACATGGGATAATCATTTCCAACTAATTATCCCCAACATATATATTACAATACACTTGGTGGACATTTTCTTATGTTCTTATGTTATGTTATGTTGAGTGTCCCAAGGTGGAACACTGTTCACGACCGTTGTTATGGTCGGTGGTAGCCAGACACATGGCGAGTCTGGGGTCTGGCACCAAGAGGCAGTGAAGCATATTAATCAGGCCGCATCGGTGCCATCATTTCATATATTGTTCCCTACTGAGTATCTACTACATCCGGGGCAGTTGTCGAGTGATCCAAGAGTCACAATTGGATCTGGGGAAACATTGGAGCGGCATCAGGGGACGGACTGGGAAGCATGAACACACAAATCTCTGGTCTAGAAACGACAGACATATTTACGTTATATTACTTCTTACACTGGGTGAATGACGATTCAACTGTTAAAGCATGAACACTGATGAACACTGATATTCACTAAAATTGACTGAATCAAACTGAATGGCTAGGAACACAAAACATACCTGGGGAAACATTGGAGCGGCGTCAGGGGACGCTCGCCCTGCGTGATGCCTGCCTCAGTATATATATCCCTGAGTTGCCAGTAATAGCTACTCACGCAATGACAGAGATTACGAACAACTCTAACTGTTACTCATTCAAAGATGACCCTCACTTGACAAAGTTCTGGCGAATTACTCGAGTTGATTTACACAGACTAATTCAAGATTGAGCTTCCCAGGAGAAAGTGGAATAAACAATGCATTGATAACTGTCTTCACAAAGGCGGGACTCTGGGAGGAAACACAAGTGTAGTGTCTATGGGGAAAACACATCTTCTTCTCAGGGGTTGCCTACCCACTCATGTTTGGCGGTCGTGGAATTTAATCAGAATCATTAATTAAATAGACTAGCAGTCAACGTGACCATGACAACAGACCCAAATTGTATTCAACTGTGTCTTTGTTAGACGCGAGTTTGGCGAGGGCATCAACTTTGTCATGTTTTATGAAGACTATGTGAGAGGGGATCCACAACAGTTTGACCTTGACATCCTGGTCAACAAGGCACGCATATTTGTGTCTGGCTTCAGAGACAAGAGCGTGACAACCTGAGTTGAGGGTGTCAAGGGCAAGTAGTGAGGATAGAGAGTCAGTGATGATGATACTGTCAGTAACAGTGGTTTCAATGAATTTAATAGCTGTGAGTATGGCATCTAATTCAGTTTGTAGAGTGGATACCCAGTTGTTAATTCTAACTCCCTTCTCAATTATATTACCATCAGGTTGATTCATAACAATAGCACTTCCAGCCCTCCCACAGGCGGTGTTAAGAGAGCCATCAGTGTTGATGGTCTGTGTGATGCCATCATCAGTCTGTAGAGTGTGTATGTGTTCAAGAGCTCTCAATTTGGCAGTGTGTTGGAGATTAATGCTTTGTATAATTAGTTTTTTAGGCGGATATGTCGGTATTGTGATACCGAAGGGAACTGTCCGCCAGGGTGGCAGGAAGTGCTGTTGTGTCTCAACTTTGTACAGGTGGTCTAGTCCAAACATCTTCATATGTGTAGCTGTAGTTTGGATCCATTTAGACTCAATAGTCCCATGGTTCATACATTCTAGCAATTTTAAGGAAACAATGTTATCAGGATCACCACGCAGAAGCCTCAGGGCTATCATGAGGTTGACTTCAATTATTCTATTTTAACACTGGGTATACCTAGTTCTTTCCTCATTTTAAGTACTTTAGTGCTCATGGGACATCCTAGGATAATTCTGAGGGCTTTATTTTGCATTTTCTCGAGCTTGTCAACGCCTTTCCCGTCATTAAGGACCAGGGCTGGTGCGTGGTAATCTATCAGAGACCTTACATAGCCTAGGTACATTGTTTTAACAATTCTAATATTAGCACCATAGTGCGGGCTGTACCCCACTACACTTCTAAGAGGTCTCAGTCCGTCAGTACATTGGCGGGTTAGCTGTTGTATGGCAGGTAGGGTACAAGGAACGGAAACACCAAGATATTTAAAAGAAGAAACAGAGTCAATAGTGTTGTTAACTTTTTTGAACTTGGCGGGGCCGCGTTTTCTGTTACCAGCTTGTTTGTTGAACACCTTAGTTTTCTCAGTGGAGATAATAAGACCGAGGTTCTCCCAGGCTGCGTATACATAGTTCAGGGTGGTTTGCATTTCACGAAGAGTTTTAGTATGTATAAGAATATCATCAGCATAGCTGATTGAGATATTGCTGAATCGGCTGCTTGTCCAATTAACCAGTCCGTTCACACATATTTATATTTGGGTTTTAAGTAACGAAACCCAAACTGTAGTTCCTTTGTTTTATTATAAAAGGTTGTATATATAATTCCTGAGTGTATATCAACCGTAAGTCTCACTGTCTAGGAGTCAATGAGAAAGGGACGGCGTTTATGTATGATAAACGTTAGGTCACGTCCTTACGATATGAGTTGAGGTGAGCTACTGAAGCTTAGGGGCATCGCAGTGCGTGCTTACAGAAATGCTGAGCTATGGGTCTCGCCCTCTTGGGTGAGTTGCCCGCTCACGTGTCCATCTCATGTCTTACTCATAGACAGTGGAAAATTACAGGATGGTGAATCTGAATATAATATCAGATATATTGACCCATTTATATAATACGTTCTGTTGATGAGACAGGGGCCTATTACATCGCTCGGTCACCTACCAGCCGAGCACCGTGAGGCCTAAATAACTCACAGAGTACAGTACATCCTAGACAACCCTAACCATGTTATAAACAGATATGTAGACACTAAGCTGGGGAAATTACTGTAGGGGTATTCTCTACTACAGGGGAGCTAGACTTTTGTGTCGTACGGGTTAGTATATTATGAACAATGTTGAATTTGGATGATACTACCCGGTAATAACAGAACAGGAACATAATTGCCAGAATTAACAGAATAGAGGGAATCGTAAGACTTGGTAGTGCAAATTCCCATGACAGATAAAATGGCAAGTTATTATTCAAATCAGCAAAATGTGTCTCGTTCAAGAAAGCTAACACTTTTAATTTCTCTGATACTATTTGAATATCCTTGATAGTGAAATTCATTATAGGAAGTGGAATTAAAGCAGACTTAAGTTTTCGATTTAACGCGAAATGCTGATGAGTAGGCAAGGTCCATAATGTACTACAAGTGATTTCACAGTAATCAGGAGCCTTGTAATGCCCTTTCACAACTAGCTGCTTAACACCATTTTGGCATTTTAAAATTACAGTAGTGAGATTTGGAAAGAACAAATACTGCACATTGTGAAGGTGAGCGTGGAACACAGTCTTTAGACTAACTGGCCTATAACTGCATTGCGCTAACGCTGTGCGTACATTTGGTTGTATGACTGCCAATTCACATATTCCCTCTGCAGCAGGAATAAATGCAAACATGTAGGCTGGACATACGTGTAGGTGTAGATAAGACGACTTACACCGTGACAGTACCTCAGAATCCTCTATTGATAACAATGAATATTCTTCATATACTAAGAAAAGTTCTTTAGGCCTATCTAGGGTATACAGTGTGTCGTTCACAAACCAGGAGAAGGGTTCTAAATGCCATGCATTAAACTCATGTTGCCCTCGCATAGGAATGCGGATCAGAACTGCATTGTGCGTGAGTGTTGACTCCAACAGCGGGTAATAATAGTGAACCTCATTGTCAATGAAAATAGGGGTTAAATGATACTGCAACTTGGCTATTTTTAAAGCTTCAAGAAGCGTCTGCACAGGCACAAGCTTCGCGTCCACACGTCCAATCCCGGCATCTACAATGCTGTCTATTAGTTCATTTTTAGAGGTTACAATTTTATGAACTGAAATTTCAGCAGCATGCAAATATTCTGTGAAGTAAAGGAGCCATTCTAACGTCGGGAATGCTTTCTGTAACCAAGTAACAATCCTCGAAACTTGGTTAGACTCCATTATGATTGCATTAACCTTTGATTCTAGAGCAGTAATCGCGTGAAAGGTTTGAGAAATAACGCGATTCTGTTGAGATACAGCCTGAACGACAACGTTCATTCGGTCCCCCAATTTAGCTACATCATCGGCCGTTGCCGTGCCAAACAAAGCGCTTTGGATAAGACCCACAAAATTAAAGAGACCCCTTTTTCGTCGTGCCTGAGAATGCACTTCTTGAGCAAGATCCGCTTGAGATGCAGGTAGATTTTTCCCCACATCAACTAGAAACTCGCGAAGGTTCTGGAGACGAAAGTGTAAAAGGTCTATAGTTTGTGAAACTATTGTCGAATTCTTCGAAGCTGTGCTGAGACTATGAAGGATGTCCAATGCTGATTGTAGTTGGCCGTCGACGTTTTCCATCTGATGCGGAAGTTGGAGTAGTGGCTGTAGTTCATACTTGATGTTCACCACGTCCTCAGCTATGAGAACGCGTCCAAGAGGTGCCACAAGTGCACCTGGTTTGAGGACTAATGTGGACATTTTCGTCAACACAACGGTGCCACAACAGAGTAGAAGCAAGACACTGACGATCCAAGCCATTCTGTAAGGAATTGCAAACGAGTTAACGTCTACTCGCAGAACGTAGTTTCATACAATAGTCATTTGGGACATTTTGCTTCTGAACAGTCTGCAAGGATGTATCAATCACATTATCATCAACTGGAGGTAAGACATTTATCTGGGTCTTCTCCAGACGATCCGCGTGCACGACATCTGCGATCTGTGCATTAGGCTTCCATATTTTGAATTTGTTGCCTGCTTCTTTTGAGATTATGTGGAATGGACCAGAAAATTTCGCCGAAAGTTTGGAGTTCCTTTCAGGTTCCTGTAACATAACAGCGTCCCCAACGTTCAGTGCGATAGGTTTTGCATGTTTATGTTGTTTGATGATCATTTCGGCGCGTGACGCCGCTAGCTGTGATCGTACTTGGTTATGAATTTCTGTAAAGACATGAATTTGTTTTGCCGCAAAATCATCCGTATTATATACCGGGTATGGCGCCTCTGTAAGGATGTCGTAAGGCAGACGTTTATCTGTACCATAGACAATATAGTAGGGTGTTTTGCCCGTAGAGCTATTAACTGACCCATTAATAGACGCTGCAACTTGCGGTAACCAATCCTCCCATGCGTATTGAAAACCACTAACGATTGGACGCAGTATTTCTAGGATTTTACGATTGGTTCTTTCAACAAGGCCATTAGCCTGTGGATGATAAGCTGTCACAAAAGTTTGTTTAATTCCATATTGTGCACATATATGCTCTATTAGCTCATTCTTGAACTCTGTTCCATTGTCAGAGAGTAGAACTTTAGGCGTAGTATATGGACATATGAGATTCATCACTAATGCATAGGCTACTGCTTCGGCCGTTTTGCTTTTTAGTGGGACCAAGACCACGAACCTGGAAAAATGATCCACACACACTAAGACGTATCCTGATCCCTGATGACTCATTGGGAGTTGTAACAAGTCAACAGCGACTGTGTCAAACGGACGGTCTGGTGTAGGATATTGTAGAATCGGGGCAGGTGATCCTGTTGATCCTTTATGTTGAGCACATGCCAAACAATTAGCTATGTGTAATTCTATGTCTTTCTTCATAGTGTTCCAGAAATACTTCTTTCGTAAATCTGCTAAGCATTTATCACGACCTTGGTGACCTGCTTGTGGGACATCGTGGAACAATGTCATTACTGCTTTGCGCAACGTGTCAGGTACGACTATTTGAGACACATTACCCTCAGGAGATTTTCTCGTCCTATGGAGTATGTTATGTCGTAATTCAAACTGACTTAAGGGAAGAAATAACTTGGGGAGTTTAACATCCTCGCCCGATTCGAGAGCAAAAATAACAGCTGACCAATATGGGTCGCGTCGTTGCTCATCTTCCAGCTGCGAAAGAGTGAATGCTGATACAGGCATTACTGGTGCTATATTTCTTGACAGAGCGTCGGCGACAACATTCGCCCTCCCAGGTAAATACCTAAATTCGGGGTCAAACTCTTGAATTGTCAGATACCAGCGTGCTAATCTGCCTGATAAGTTTCTGCCATGGAACAGTTCGGTGACTGCCGCATGATCAGTAAAAACAGTTATCTTGTAGCCAAAGATAATGTCTTTGAACTTCTTAGGTGCCCACACAACGGCTAACGTTTCTAAATGCGTCACCGAATAACGTGTTTCAGCATCGATTAGTTTGCGACTTGCAAATGCTATCACTCTAAACTTCCCACGCGTGTCCTCTTGCATGAGCACTGCTCCGACTCCAATTCCGGTATGAGGGCTGGTACTGCCACCATTTATGAGGGCCTGAACTGTCACCATTGGTAGCATGACGATAGGAGGCTCGTGGGTAGGTGTAATGATAGTATCAAGCAATAGGGAAGAAATAACGGTAAATACTGTAGGTAAATAATAGACACAATTATACAAATACAAAGTTTATTTAAACATGAATATGAAATTAGAAGAAAGAATTTATTTGTACTAATAGACGAAATCTAGTACTAGGCCCTCAGGCTCAACATACTCACACCATTATTGGGTGGACATATTCAATAACACTTCCAACCCTACTGGGTGGACATACTCAATAACACAACTATTATAGTCACTTAGCACCATAAATACTAGGGCAACTGCCACTACAACACTCAGTCGTCAGGTGTGATACTCAAGCAACAGCCATGGGGTCCAGCCACCATGGAGTACTATCCCACGAACTCTGGAGATCCCAGTGGATTAATTCCACCACACAAATAGCCCTACTGAGTTAGACACTCATCCACCAATGATGGGGGCTGGTAGTGGTGTGTGGCTTGGTGATCCGGCGTCACCTCGTGGACCGAGCGTTAGGGCCAGACGAGCCAGCTATGGGGGCTATAGGTAGTCTGAAGTGTCTGACGGCCGGGTCTCACGAAGGTAACAGATCCTACTGGACCTCGGACATCTCCCCAGACATTGTGGATACAACATCCGCCCTACAGACACGGCCTAGGCTGCGTTAGGGACCTGTATGGATGAATGGACGGGCACTTACTAACCGGTGACAACAACACCACGTTTCAGGGGACGTTAAAGACGTAAATATGACTTCACTCAGAGCATATCAACTACGTTACTGTAACGCTTGCACAAGCAACTATTAATTGGGTCAAATCACTTAAAGAAGGGCAAATTACAACACAGCGTGGAATGGCATACCTGTATGGATGAAGGGACGGGCACTTACTAACGGTTGAAATGCCCGCGGCTCCCTCACTCAAACCAGACCAGGGAGTCCACCTACTTCTATTCGGATGAATTAATTTACTGTACACTCTGACGTTGAAACTGAGACTATGAACTCATTTTCATTCTCTACTATTATCTTCACTAACAATGCTCTGACTCAGCTATCGAAAGCAAAATTAAATTGATTACAAAGGGTTGGATGGCAACAGGTCCCAGCATACAGCGTCTGCTCCCATAGACAAAGACCGGGGAAACAGAGAAAACGGGGGACGTTTCCACTGGGGGACTCAGAAGGTTTTGTGGACGTTTGAGCGTAATATGAATCCTTAAGGTTTTCAGGGTAGCTCTTATCATGACCATTACACGGGGAGCGTCAGTACAAAGAGTGAAAGGTTGAGTGTAGTCTGGGAATGCTAGAACCAGGGCATTGGTTAGCGCTGTCTTCAATGCCGTAAAACTTTCCTCGTGTTCAGCATTCTATATAAACACTGCATCTTTTTTGAGCAACCTCGTTAGGGGCGATGCTAATGTTGCATAGTCCTTGATAAAGGAACGATAATAACCAGATAATCCGAGAAGGCTACGCACATGATCATTTGAGGTAGGACGCGGGAACTGAGATACAGCTTTGACTTTATCATTAACTGTGTGTATGCCCTCACCGTCAACTACATGACCAAGGAAATGGATTCTGGATTTTAAAAACTCGCACTTTGAGAGTTTTATTTTGAGTCCTGCTGTGGAAAGTTTGGCCAAAACTTCACCCAGTTTTATCAGATGGGAATCGACGTCCTTACTGACTACTATTAGATCATCCAAATAAGCGCAGACTGTGTTACCAATTAGTCCGGCAAACAGGGTGTTGATCATTCTTTGAAATGTTAGTGGGGCATTTCTGAGACCAAATGGAATTTGTAGAAACTCAAAGTGGCCTAGAGGCGTGCTAAATGCCGTGATTTCTCGTGATTTTTCATCGAGTGGTATTTGCCAATACCCACTAAGCAAATCTAAGTTGCTAAATACGGCATTATCCTTGCCTAAGGATTGCAATATGTCACTCAAGATAGGCATTGGGTACCTATCAGGGATTGTTTGATCATTTACGCGCCTGAAATCTATGACAGGGCGCCATCCACCATCCTTTTTCGGGACGAGGAATAATGGGCTATTAAAGGGGGATTTTGAGTGTCTAATGACATTCTCATCTAACATACTCTGTACCATATCTTGCACTACGGCGCGCTGGCTATGAGGTAGTCTATAAGCTGGTACGTAAATAGGGTTGGTTCCTTCCTTTAACGCTATATGATGGGATGTTAAATCTGTCTGACCTAGCGTTTCCCCTGGCAAGGCTACTATATGTCTATAGTCGGCAAGCAGCTCTAACAGGCGTGTCTTGCCCTGAGGATGATCGATCACCTTAACATGTGGCGCTACTTGATCTATCCTGGCCAGTCGAGTCTGTTGGCAATTCGCAACAATACCTCGAATTGGGAATTTATTTGGTTGCACTTCGACATTGTTGTGATATCTAGAAAATCACACAAATAACATCCTTTCTTTAAGATTCGTGATATTGTGAAATTGCTGCCGCAATCCCGTAGACTTGTGTGTGTGTGTCTCACAGCAGACACAGCTGATTCCAAGGTCCGGTGACTGGGTCAATGTTCACAAAAAATCCTGAGTACAGCAAACCGTCATCCACAACACCATACCTCAGAATGCAGAGACCATCTCTCAGACCGGATGTGTCATCATCACTAGGATGGGTGCTGGGTGCTGGTAACTGGGGGTTGTTCACGCCATACGAAAGAATTTTGTTGATAGGATGTTGATTGATGAGTAGTCTCAACAACTGCAGTCACGTCCTGTCACACCCTGGGCAGTGAACAAATCATTTGCAGAAACTAATGTTCACTTCAGCTCACAGGATTGTTGCGTTGGTGAATTCCTCATTCTGGTAATGGAGAGTACTCTTCAAAATTGCAGGTACTATCTTCCAACTCTTGCTGCTGTAATCACGCTGGGAAGGTGTGTGGTTGAGGTCGAGAGATATCTCTGACGCATGATCCGCCTTCCTCTTAATAGGATTGGTAGACAACACTTTCGTCCTAGCGGTGACCATAGGTTCAGAATGACTCATTGCTGTGTAGGAAACACCTTTAAACGTAACACTATTATTACGTGGATGAACATCTATCATGTTCTTTCGAAGAGTTGGTAGACCAAGTAACCCGTCAGCTGGCAAATTGAACTGCTGAACTATATAAAAGTTCGCGTAGAAGGGAGAACCACGTCTTGAGAATCTGAGTGGTAATGTCACCATTCCTTTGATGCTCAGCTGAGTACCTGAAATTCCTTCGAGCTCAGCGTTACTAGGCCTCCATTTGAATTTGCGGTGAGGGAATTTACGTTGTAACTCGTGATATGATGTCAAGGCCAATACATTAGCGCAAGCACCTGTGTCTATATCAAGAGCCAATCTGGTATTATCCACTCTCACCGGCACTGACAACACTTCCACTTTTCTAAGCGCCGCTATTAATGAGGCCGCTATAGAAGTGCTGTGAGGAGGGGTGGGAATTAACCTATCTATCCCTCTCCGTGCTGTGATGTGCGCTGATCTTCCCCCGATGACTTGTCCTGGGGACGTTTCTGCTTGCGCCTATACAACACCTCCGTTTCACTTAGGTCCACTCCCCTAGCCTTTATTAGTATATCGCACTCATGTGAACTATGAGATGTCGATTTGTGAAGAGCGCATCATTTGCACGCATTCTGGGTAGGAAGTGCTGCTTTGGCTACCTCTCTGTTTGACCTTGAGAATGGCTTTGCACCGGGTGTGGCCTTAAAATTAGCACTATTACCTCGGAGCTGAAAACAATCTTCCATTACGTGGCCACGTTTATTACAATGTGCGCACCGTAACGATGTTTTCTGTTTATATGTTAGGCGGGGAGGAGAGATGGGAGCTAAGTGTGTCGCATAAGGAGTCTGGAGGTGAGGCATCTGTGGCATCTGAGATGGCTGGGGTTGTGGTGACGTCACTGAGGGCTGCGCCAGTAAGGGGCCCGTAGCCTGGGGACAGAGCTTGTTTGCGTATTCCACCATATCCAAGGGTGGTTCATACTGTACTTCCTGTGCCCGGCTATATAAGGGAACACGGACGGAAAGAAGAAAACTTATTAGTTCTATCAATGCTTCCACATTTTCCCGTGGCATATCACCCCGTGAGTTGTACCAGCCTGATGACCGGAAGGTCTCTTGCATGTCCTGGCGAACCTCGCCCGCGATGTCAACAGCGTCAACGTGTGTTTCGTTTCGTATACCTGGAATACAGCGATCCAACCATCTGAAGATCCATTGCAGTTGGCCCAGTTGTGACCTACCCCCAAAAATCCCAATTAGCGTTCGCTTGAACTTTTCATAGTCAGGGCTTTGTAAACCAAACGCATTTAAACGACTGCCTGCATAGGAACCCTGCGTTATATGGGAATGTGCATATGCTTTCTTTTCTTCGTCAGTCTTTATGTGACTATTGCGCATGCTATCTTCACATGCACGAATAAAATGTGCGACCCGATAATCGTCTTGTCCCGTGAAATTTCGAACATAGTCGCCGCGTTGCATGATATTAATAACATTATCAGCTTTAGGTGTGGTAGTAGTACTGGTGTGAGGGTTAGAAAATGCCATTTTAGTGTTAGTATTAAGCAAGTTAGTATTCTTACTCTTAACAGAAGGTTGGGTTAATAATGTTGTTACCGATTTGGCAACAGACACACTATCACCTGTAACAGGGGTAACTGCTTTAGTATACTTAGGTGAGGTACTATAGTGATTACCAGACCGTAGGGTACGACGGTTTAAGTCGTCAAATGATTTGTTAATAACTTTCTCACTACTTCCTACAGAATCATTTAACTGTGTTCCATACTCAAAATCTATGTCAGTCTGGGCTTGATCATCGATGAGTTGGTTATCAGCAAACAGTTGCGCTAGGCGTTCGATTTCATCTACATTAGACATGGGAAACTTAGAAATTATCTATTAGCCCCCTTGGGTCAATGAATACTTAACAGTAAGTAGATCACTTGCCTCTCATTTACAAGACAAATGAATATGAATTGTAGTTAATTATTAAACTATCAATAAGAAGACAGACACTTACAAACTACTGTAAATTATAGGATTTCAATACATTAATCTTACATTCGACACTTTATTATTGAAATAATCCTATCCGACGAACCTATCGGTGTGAAGATATCTCTCGAACGTGTTCATGTGTGTAGAACTATGTAATTTAAATACCTATTTATACAGAGTAGTACGTCTGTATAGAAAATGTGATCCTTCAAAAGTTCTGAGTGGAGTGGTGGGTGGAGTGTGGGCGGGGCCTCTTCCTAGGATGCATGCGCTGCTGCTGGTTTCCTTGGCAACGAGAAGACGCTTCTGCTTTGGTGAGAGACGAGTCCACTTGAATTAGGTGAGTTCCTCCTTCGGCGATCAGAAAACTGATGATTGGTTATCACACTGGTCGTTGCTGGTTCGCTGGCGAAACTGCCGTGTGCCAAGTCTTCACAGTCCACGTATATATGGAGATCTGTATGATGACACCGGAATTCGTAATTCGCGCTGACGACACAACAATACTGCCCAGCTGCTAGTGAAATACCAATTGAAGACCAGGCTACGAAACTTTTTTTTTTCAACACTGCAACACTGTAATGTCTAGGGAATGCTGAGTGGAGTCTATCTCAACCGGCTCAATCTGAATATGTACCAACAGGCTGTAATATATGTATATTACGAATTCTGCACGTATTTGTATGTGGCAGAGATAAGGAGCGCTCACTACATATCGTCTCAATACGGGATATAGTTTTAAACACTCGGATTATGTAACATGTCACTGCTGTGTGGTTTCTTGTTTTTTACAAAACACAGACGGATGATACAACTACCAGTTTGAAGAATCCGTACACACCGCTTGCCGGGCACAGGAAGTACAGTATGAACCACCCTTGGATATGGTGGAATAAGCAAACAAGCTCTGTCCCCAGGCTACGGGCCCCTTACTGGCGCAGCCCTCAGTGACGTCACCACAACCCCAGCCGTCTCAGATGCCACAGATGCCTCACCTCCAGACTCCTTATGCGACACACTTAGCTCCGATCGCTCCTCCCCGCCTAACATATAAACAGAAAACATCGTTACGGTGCGCACATTGTAATATACGTGGCCACGTAATGGAAGATTGTTTTCAGCTCCGAGGTAATAGTGCTAATTTTAAGGCCACACCCGGTGCAAAGCCATTCTCAAGGTCAAACAGAGAGGTAGCCAAAGCAGCACCTCCTACCCAGAATGCGCGCAAATGGTGCGCTCTTCACAAATCGACATCTCATAGTTCACATGAGTGCGATATACTAATAAAGGCTAGGGGAGTGGACCTAAGTGAAACGGAGGTGTCGTATAGGCGCAAGCAGAAACGTCCCCAGGACAAGTCATCGGGGGAAGATCAGCGCACATCACAGCACGGAGAGGGATAGCTAGGTTAATTCCCACCCCTCCTCACAGCACTTCTATAGCGGCCTCATTAATAGCGGCGCTTAGAAAAGTGGAAGTGTTGTCAGTGCCGGTGAGAGTGGATAATACCAGATTGGTTCTTGATATAGACACAGGTGCTTGCACTAATGTATTGGCCTTGACATCATATCACGAGTTACAACGTAAATTCCCTCACCGCAAATTCAAATGGAGGCCTAGTAACGCTGAGCTCGAAGGAGTTTCAGGTACTCAGCTGAGCATCAAAGGAATGGTGACGTTACCACTCAGATTCTCAAGACGTGGTTCTCCCTTCTACGCGGACTTTTATATAGTTCAGCAGTACAATTTGCCAGCTGACGGGTTACTTG
Source organism: Homarus gammarus (assembly GCA_958450375.1). Classification (NCBI taxonomy): domain Eukaryota; kingdom Metazoa; phylum Arthropoda; class Malacostraca; order Decapoda; family Nephropidae; genus Homarus; species Homarus gammarus. The sequence goes on from CAUDMG010000365.1 coordinate 310,620, forward strand.
GTCTACCAACTCTTCGAAAGAACATGATAGATGTTCATCCACGTAATAATAGTGTTACGTTTAAAGGTGTTTCCTACACAGCAATGAGTCATTCTGAACCTATGCTCACCGCTAGGACGAAAGTGTTGTCTACCAATCCTATTAAGAGGAAGGCGGATCATGCGTCAGAGATATCTCTCGACCTCAACCACACACCTTCCCAGCGTGATTTCAGCAGCAAGAGTTGGAAGATAGTACCTGCAATTTTGAAGAGTACTCTACATTACCAGAATGAGGAATTCACCAACGCAACAATCCTGTGAGCTGAAGTGAACATTAGTTTCTGCAAATGATTTGTTCACTGCCCAGGGTGTGACAGGACGTGACTGCAGTTGTTGAGACTACTCATCAATCAACATCCTGTCAACAAAATTCTTTCGTATGGCGTGAACAACCCCCAGTTACCAGCACCCACTACCCACCCTAGTGATGATGACACATCCGGTCTGAGAGATGGTCTCTGCATTCTGAGGTATGGTGTTGTGGATGACGGTTTGCTGTACTCAGGATTTTGTGAACATTGACCCAGTCACCAGACCTTGGAATCAGCTGTGTCTGCTGTGAGACACACACACACAAGTCTACGGGATTGCGGCAGCAATTTCACAATATCACGAATCTTAAATAAAGGATGTTATTTGTGTGATTTTCTAGATATCACAACAATGTCGAAGTGCAACCAAATAAATTCCCAATTCGAGGTATTGTTGCGAATTGCCAACAGACTCGACTGGCCAGGGTAGATCAAGTAGCGCCACATGTTAAGGTGATCGATCATCCTCAGGGCAAGACACGCCTGTTAGAGCTGCTTGCCGACTATAGACATATAGTAGCCTTGCCAGGGGAAACGCTAGGTCAGACAGATTTAACATCCCATCATATAGCGTTAAAGGAAGGAACCAACCCTATTTACGTACCAGCTTATAGACTACCTCATAGCCAGCGCGCCGTAGTGCAAGATATGGTACAGGGTATGTTAGATGAGAATGTCATTAGACACTCAAAATCCCCCTTTAATAGCCCATTATTCCTCGTCCCGAAAAAGGATGGTGGATGGCGCCCTGTCATAGATTTCAGGCGCGTAAATAATCAAACAATCCCTGATAGGTACCCAATGCCTATCTTGAGTGACATATTGCAATCCTTAGGCAAGGATAATGCGGTATTTAGCAACTTAGATTTGCTTAGTGGGTATTGGCAAATACCACTCGATGAAAAATCACGAGAAATCACGACATTTAGCATGCCTCTAGGCCACTTTGAGTTTCTACGAATGCCATTTGGTCTCAGAAATGCCCCACTAACATTTCAAAGAATGATCAACACCCTGTTTGCCGGACTAATTGGTAACACAGTCTGCGCTTATTTGGATGATCTAATAGTAGTCAGTAAGGACGTCGATTCCCATCGAATAAAACTGAGTGAAGTTTTGGCCAAACTTTCCACAGCAGGACTCAAAATAAAACTCTCAAAGTGCGAGTTTTTAAAATCCAGAATCCATTTCCTTGGTCATGTAGTTGACGGTGAGGGCATACACACAGTTAATGATAAAGTCAAAGCTGTATCTCAGTTCCCGCGTCCTACCTCAAATGATCATGTGCGTAGCCTTCTCGGATTATCTGGTTATTATCGTTCCTTTATCAAGGACTATGCAACATTAGCATCGCCCCAAACGAGGTTGCTCAAAAAAGATGCAGTGTTTATATTGGATGCTGAACACGAGGAAAGTTTTACGGCATTGAAGACAGCGCTAACCAATGCCCCGGTTCTAGCATTCCCAGACTACACTCAACCTTTCACTCTCTGTACTGACGCTCCCAGAATTGGAGTCGGAGCAGTGCTCATGCAAGAGGACACGCATGGGAAGTTTAGAGTGATAGCATTTGCAAGTCGCAAACTAATCGATGCTGAAACACGTTATTCGGTGACGCATTTAGAAACGTTAGCCGTTGTGTGGGCACTTAAGAAGTTCAAAGACATTATCTTTGGCTACAAGATAACTGGTTTTACTGATCATGCGGCAGTCACCGAACTGTTCCATGGCAGAAACTTATCAGGCAGATTAGCACGCTGGTATCTGACAATTCAAGAGTTTGACCCCGAATTTAGGTATTTACCTGGGAGGGCGAATGTTGTCGCCGACGCTCTGTCAAGAAATATAGCACCAGTAATGCCTGTATCAGCATTCACTCTTTCGCAGCTGGAAGATGAGCAACGACGCGACCCATATTGGTCAGCTGTTATTTTTGCTCTCGAATCGGGCGAGGATGTTAAACTCCCCAAGTTATTTCTTCCCTTAAGTCAGTTTGAATTACGACATAACATACTCCATAGGACGAGAAAATCTCCTGAGGGTAATGTGTCTCAAATAGTCGTACCTGACACGTTGCGCAAAGCAGTAATGACATTGTTCCACGATGTCCCACAAGCAGGTCACCAAGGTCGTGATAAATGCTTAGCGGATTTACGAAAGAAGTATTTCTGGAACACTATGAAGAAAGACATAGAATTACACATAGCTAATTGTTTGGCATGTGCTCAACATAAAGGATCAACAGGATCACCTGCCCCGATTCTACAATATCCTACACCAGACCGTCCGTTTGACACAGTCGCTGTTGACTTGTTACAACTCCCAATGAGTCATCAGGGATCAGGATACGTCTTAGTGTGTGTGGATCATTTTTCCAGGTTCGTGGTCTTGGTCCCACTAAAAAGCAAAACGGCCGAAGCAGTAGCCTATGCATTAGTGATGAATCTCATATGTCCATATACTACGCCTAAAGTTCTACTCTCTGACAATGGAACAGAGTTCAAGAATGAGCTAATAGAGCATATATGTGCACAATATGGAATTAAACAAACTTTTGTGACAGCTTATCATCCACAGGCTAATGGCCTTGTTGAAAGAACCAATCGTAAAATCCTAGAAATACTGCGTCCAATCGTTAGTGGTTTTCAATACGCATGGGAGGATTGGTTACCGCAAGTTGCAGCGTCTATTAATGGGTCAGTTAATAGCTCTACGGGCAAAACACCCTACTATATTGTCTATGGTACAGATAAACGTCTGCCTTACGACATCCTTACAGAGGCGCCATACCCGGTATATAATACGGATGATTTTGCGGCAAAACAAATTCATGTCTTTACAGAAATTCATAACCAAGTACGATCACAGCTAGCGGCGTCACGCGCCGAAATGATCATCAAACAACATAAACATGCAAAACCTATCGCACTGAACGTTGGGGACGCTGTTATGTTACAGGAACCTGAAAGGAACTCCAAACTTTCGGCGAAATTTTCTGGTCCATTCCACATAATCTCAAAAGAAGCAGGCAACAAATTCAAAATATGGAAGCCTAATGCACAGATCGCAGATGTCGTGCACGCGGATCGTCTGGAGAAGACCCAGATAAATGTCTTACCTCCAGTTGATGATAATGTGATTGATACATCCTTACAGACTGTTCAGAAGCAAAATGTCCCAAATGACTATTGTATGAAACTACGTTCTGCGAGTAGACGTTAACTCGTTTGTAATTCCTTACAGAATGGCTTGGATCGTCAGTGTCTTGCTTCTACTCTGTTGTGGCACCGTTGTGTTGACGAAAATGTCCACATTAGTCCTCAAACCAGGTGCACTTGTGGCACCTCTTGGAGGCGTTCTCATAGCTGAGGACGTGGTGAACATCAAGTATGAACTACAGCCACTACTCCAACTTCCGCGTCAGATGGAAAACGTCGACGGCCAACTACAATCAGCATTGGACATCCTTCATAGTCTCAGCACAGCTTCGAAGAATTCGACAATAGTTTCACAAACTATAGACCTTCTACACTTTCGTCTCCAGAACCTTCGCGAGTTTCTAGTTTGATGTGGGGAAAAATCTACCTGCATCTCAAGAGGATCTTGCTCAAGAAGTGCATTCTCAGGCACGACGAAAAAGGGGTCTCTTTAATTTTGTGGGTCTTATCCAAAGCGCTTTGTTTGGCACGGCAACGGCCGATGATGTAGCTAAATTGGGGGACCGAATGAACGTTGTCGTTCAGGCTGTATCTCAACAGAATCGCGTTATTTCTCAAACCTTTCACGCGATTACTGCTGTAGAATCAAAGGTTAATGCAATCATAATGAAGTCTAACCAAGTTTCGAGGATTGTTACTAGGTTACAGAAAGCAATCCCGACGTTAGAATGGCTCCTTTACTTCACAGAATATTTGCATGCTGCTGAAATTTCAGTTCACAAAATTGTAACCTCTAAAAATGAACTAATAGACAGCATTGTAGATGCCGGGATAGGACGTGTGGACGCGAAGCTTGTGCCTGTGCAGACGCTTCTTGAAGCTTTAAAAATAGCCAAGTTGCAGTATCATTTAACTCCTATTTTCAATGACAATGAGGTTCACTATTATTACCCGCTGTAGGAGTCAACACTCACGCACAATGCAATTCTGATCCACATTCCTATGCGAGGGCAACATGAGTTTAATGCATGGCATTTAGAACCTTTCCCCTGGTTTGTGAACGACACACTGTATACCCTAGATAGGCCTAAAGAACTTTTCTTAGTAGATGAAGAATATTCATTGTTATCAATAGAGGATTCTGAGGTACTGTCGCGGTGTAAGTCGTCTTATCTACACCTACACGTATGTCCAGCCTACATGTTTGCATTTATTCCTGCTGCAGAGGGAATATGTGAATTGGCAGTCATACAACCAAATGTATGCACAGCGTTAGCGCAATGCAGTTATAGGCCAGTTAGTCTAAAGACTGTGTTCCACGCTCACCTTCACAATGTGCAGTATTTGTTCTTTCCAAATCTCACTACTGTAATTTTAAAATGCCAAAATGGTGTTAAGCAGCTAGTTGTGAAAGGGCATTACAAGGCTCCTGATTACTGTGAAATCACTTGTAGTACATTACGGACCTTGCCTACTCATCAGCATTTTGCGTTAAATCGAAAACTTAAGTCTGCTTTAATTCCACTTCCTATAATGAATTTCACTATCAAGGATATTCAAATAGTATCAGAGAAATTAAAAGTGTTAGCTTTCTTGAACGAGACACATTTTGCTGATTTGAATAATAACTTGCCATTTTATCTGTCATGGGAATTTGCACTACCAAGTCTTACGATTCCCTCTATTCTGTTAATTCTGGCAATTATGTTCCTGTTCTGTTATTACCGGGCAGTATCATCCAAATTCAACATCGTTCATAATATACTAACCCGTACCACACAAGAGTCTAGGTCCCCTGTAGTAGAGAATACCCCTACAGTAATTTCCCCAGCTTAGTGTCTACATATCTGTTTATAACATGGCTAGGGTTGTTTAGGCCTCACGGAGCTCGGCTGGTAGGTGACCGAGAGATGTAATAGGCCCCTGTCTCATCAACAGAACGTATTATATAAATGGGTCAATACATCTGATATTATATTCAGATTCACCACCCTGTAACTTTCCACTGTCTATGAGTAAGACATGAGATGGACACGTGAGCGGGCAACTCACCCAAGAGGGCGAGACCCATAGCTCAGCATTTCTGTAAGCATGCACTGCGATGCCCCTAAGCTTCAGTAGCTCACCTCAACTCATATCGTAAGGACGTGACCTAACGTTTATCATACATAAACGCCGTCCCTTTCTCATTCACTCCTAGACAGTGAGACTTACGGTTGATATGCACCCAGGAATTATATATACAACCTTTTATAATAAAACAAAGGAACTACCGTTTGGGTTTCGTTACTTAAAACCCAAATATAAATATGTGTGAACGGACTGGTTAATTGGACAAGCAGCCGATTCAGCAATATCTCAATCAGCTATGCTGATGATATTCTTATACATACTAAAACTCTTCGTGAAATGCAAACCACCCTGAACTATGTATACGCAGCCTGGGAGAACCTCGGTCTTATTATCTCCACTGAGAAAACTAAGGTGTTCAACAAACAAGCTGGTAACAGAAAACGCGGCCCCGCCAAGTTCAAAAAAGTTAACAACACTATTGACTCTGTTTCTTCTTTTAAATATCTTGGTGTTTCCGTTCCTTGTACCCTACCTGCCATACAACAGCTAACCCGCCAATGTACTGACGGACTGAGACCTCTTAGAAGTGTAGTGGGGTACAGCCCGCACTATGGTGCTAATATTAGAATTGTTAAAACAATGTACCTAGGCTATGTAAGGTCTCTGATAGATTACCACGCACCAGCCCTGGTCCTTAATGACGGGAAAGGCGTTGACAAGCTCGAGAAAATGCAAAATAAAGCCCTCAGAATTATCCTAGGATATCCCATGAGCACTAAAGTACTTAAAATGAGGAAAGAACTAGGTATACCCAGTGTTAAAATAGAATAATTGAAGTCAACCTCATGATAGCCCTGAGGCTTCTGCGTGGTGATCCTGATAACATTGTTTCCTTAAAACTGCTAGAATGTATGAATCATGGGACTATTGAGTCTAAATGGATCCAAACTACAGCTACACATATGAAGATGTTTGGACTGGACCACCTGTACAAAGTTGAGACACAACAGCACTTCCTGCCACCCTGGCGGACAGTTCCCTTCGATATCACAATACCGACATATCCGCCTAAAAAACTAATTATACAAAGCATTTATCTCCAACACACTGCCAAATTGAGAGCTCTTGAACACATACACACTCTACAGACTGATGATGACATCACACAGACCATCTACACTGATGGATCTCTTAACACCGCCTGTGGGAGGGCTGGAAGTGCTATTGTTATGAATCAACCTGACGGTAATATAATTGAGAAGGGAGTTAGAATTAACAACTGGGTATCCACTCTACAAACTGAATTAGATGCCATACTCACAGCTATTAAATTCATTGAAACCACTGTTACTGACAGTATCATCATCACTGACTCTCTATCCTCACTACTTGCCCTTGACACCCTCGACTCAGGTTGTCACGCTCGTGTCTCTGAAGCCAGACACAAATATGCGTGCCTTGTTGACCAGGATGTCAAGGTCAAACTGTTGTGGATCCCCTCTCACATAGTCTTCAAAAAACATGACAAAGTTGATGCCCTCGCCAAACTCGCGTCTAACAAAGACACGTTGAATACAATTTGGGTCTGTTGTCATGGTCACGTTGACTGCTAGTCTATTTAATTAATGATTCTTATTAAACTCTACGACCGCCAAACATGAGTGCGTAAGCAACCCCTGAGAAGAAGATGTGTTTTCCCCATAGACACTACACTTGTGTTTCCTCCCAGAGTCCCGCCTTTGTGAAGACAGTTATCAATGCGTTGTTTATTCCACTTTCTCCTGGGAAGCTCAATCTTGAATTAGTCTGTGTAAATCAACTCGAGTAATTCGCCAGACCTTTGTATATACTGAGGTAGGCATCACGCAGGGCAAGCGTCCCCTGATGCCGCTCCAATGTTTCCCCAGGTATGTTTTGTGTTCCTAGCCATTCAGTTTGATTCAGTCAATTGTAGTGAATATCAGTGTTCATCAGTGTTCATGCTTTAACAGTTGAATTGTCATTCACCCAGTGTAAGAAGTAATATAACGTAAATATGTCTGTCGTTTCTAGACCAGAGATTTGTGTGTTCATGCTTCCCAGTCCGTCCCCTGATGCCGCTCCAATGTTTCCCCAGATCCAATTGTGACTCTTGGATCACTCGACAACTGCCCCGGATGTAGTAGATACTCAGTAGGGAACAATATATGAAATGATGGCACCGATGCGGCCTGATTAATATGCTTCACTGCCTCTTGGTGCCAGACCCCAGACTCGCCATGTGTCTGGCTACCACCTACCATAACAACGGTCGTGAACAGTGTTCCACCTTGGGACACTCAACATAACATAACATAAGAACATAAGAAAATGTCCACCAAGTGTATTGTAATATATATGTTGGGGATAATTAGTTGGAAATAATTATCCCATGTTGGGTAGTGGACCCATGTATCTACTGGTTTCAGTATTAACGTGTATGTTGAGTAAAGTCTTGTATCTGTACTGTAATGCCATGTACCACCAGTAGGAGTGAGATGTACAGGAATCTACAAAGAGTGCCATGTACTATGTATTGGGAGTAGGGCCAAGGAACTGGTCCTGCTATGTAATGTAATGTAACACCAGTAAGGTTGTGTGTAGCAAGAGTGTAAGATCTGAGTTGTTATATATATGTATGTTTATATGCTGCCTTTATTGATTATATATATATAGTATATTATGTTACTTCTTACCAAAGTCAGAAAGTGTTTAGGCTTGTGTAAACACGAAATGTGTTAGGCACGTTGTAACCAACAACGAGAGAATAAACGCCACAACCAGACCGACCATGTGACTTGTCATTCTCCCATTAAATAACGCAAGATACTACACTGGCGACGAGGATGGGATTCACAAAGTGTTGGGGAAGTCCTTGAAGAGAGGATAGTGACCACTGAAGGGAAGGCTAACCTGATCCTGGAGAATTTAAGTGAAGAGAGCAACCATGGCTGGCATCAGTGGATACATCGGATGATTGAGGGAGTATAATGCAGACAAGGAAGATTTCACATCATATTGTGAGAGAATGGACTTCTTTCTGGCACATGAATTAATGGACGACGGTGGTGATGCTCAGAAGAGAAAGGCCCTTGAAGAGAAAAGGAAGGCAATCTTTTTGACAGAGGTAGGAGCTAATGTTTATTCTACTCAGGTCAATTTGCTTACTCCAGACAAACCCAAGGACTCCTCACTGATTCAGATTACCAAGATTCTGAAGCAATATTTTGATCCTGCTCCACTTGAGATCGCTGAAAGTTACAGATTTGGCACCAGAGATAGAGGTAAAGATGAATCAGTAAGTAATTATATAGTAGCTTTGAAGAAGTTATCCATTCACTGTAACTTTGGACAGTTCTTGAACCGAGCTCTAAGAGACAGGTTTGTAATAGGCCTGAATTATGAAAAAATACAGAATAAGTTAATGAACACCACTTACTTAACTTTTGAAAGTGCATGTCAGATAGCTACAAGCATGGAAATGGCCGAGAAATACACCAGGGAATTTGTTCCCAATGCTGGTAGTGAAACAGTTGACAGTAGTGGCTCAGTGTGTAAACTAACTGTAGCTAAAAGGAATAAGTACACCACAAAACAAGGAAGGCATGCTGATTTAAAATGTAAGAGGTGCCGAGGGAAACATGAAAGCTTTCAGTGTAAGTTCAAGAATTCAGAATGTTACAATTGTCAACGTATTGGACATATTGCTCCTGCCTGTAGAAGTGATAGAGGTAGAGTATATGCCGTTGAAGGTGGAGAGAAGGAAATGAAAAACAGTATTCATGAGAGTGTTAGTAATTTTGGATCTGATAATGATGAGAGTGCCCATGTGTTTACTATTTACACCAGTCGTGAAGAGAAAGTTAAACATAGGTATAATGTGGACTTGTGTATTAATGACACACCTGTAACCATGGAAATGGATACTGCAGCTCATTTCTCCATAATGAGTAAAGTATAAGTTGAGAACTTATACTGGAGAGATCGGACCTGCCCCAAATGGAAGGAGGAATGCAGGATAGCCAAGGCTCGACTCGACAAGAAACTGAGCTACAAAGAGGCCCTCCTTGCTGTACGCTCCCAAGACAAGAAAAAAACAGAAGAAAAAAAATTCAAGAAAAGAAAACCCAAGAAAAGAAAACTCAAGAAAAGACACACGCCACTAAGAATCAAGAACACCACGAGGCCCGTGGAGATGAAGCCCACGTGGTCAACCTCACCGTCACCGACTTCCTCCACACCTATGAAGACCTAAGGCACGAAGAAGACGAAGAACAAGACCCAAACACGAATGAATGGACACTTCATGAGAGCAAGAGGAGGAGGAGAGTAAGAAGAAAATCAACTTCAAGCTAACAAGAATACCAAGACATTTCCTCCAAATTAGAAAACAACACACACACTCAAGCCGACCAAGTACTGAGAAACCACGGCCCAACCCAACACGCACCTAACGCTTGACCTGACGCTCACCTGACTCTGTCCTCCCGCCTCCTTGCCGCATCCGGGCGAGTTGCTGCTGCCTCCAACTTAAACTCCCTCACACAAGCTGTGTTTAGCCACGGCACCTTTACCTCCTTCTAAAATTCACTTCAATCCTCCCTTTATCCTTCCCCTGAACCTCCTTCCCCCCCCCCCCCCTGTCACTAGCATTTATGTCATGTCATGTCATGCTGTACGCTGATTGGCTGGTAGGCGCGCGGCAGGGGCTCAGTTGGGAGTTGTAGGGGAGAGGATCCACTACAGACTCTTATATAGAATCAGAGAACACATGTCTCCTAACATAAATGGCTTCACCCATGGTAAAGGTGTACATAATTGCATCACCACATTCCTAACTGTGCATGGTGATGAAAGGCACAGATACACCACATTTATTGACCTAAATGCTGCATTTGATATTGCGAATAGGCAACTGATATTGTACGAACTAGCCAAAATGGATATAGGAGGTAGGCTGTTGCACTGGATAAGTGGTTACCTACCCAACTGCTCCACTGTTTCAGGGTTACAAAAGTGAAGTTAAGGATATGCAACTTGGTACCCCTCAAGGTGGAGTACTTAGCCCCACTTTGTTCAATGTTCTTATGAATGCATTATTAAGTTTAATACCAGACAACCCCAGCAATGTCTGGGATCTCAGCGAGTTGCACGGGCATACCCTTCTCGGCGAAGGTGATCTTGATGTCACCATGGAGCTTCAGTCGCTCCACCTTGGTAACCCCCATGATCCCATTAGTTTCAAAGAACTTCTTGAGAGCTAGGAGGTTTAATTTCTTGGGCAGGTTGGCGTATCCGGACGTATCCTCGCCACGTTGTCAAACTCGTAACCGTTCATGGTGAGAGAGGGTCGCTTACAGCCGAACGAACGAAAATGCTAGTGACAGGGGGGAAAGAGGTTCAGAGGAAGAATAAAGAGAGGATGGAAGTGAATTTTAGAAGGAGAGAACAGATGCAGTGGCTAGACACCGCTTGCGTGAGGGGTTCAGGGGTGGGGGCAGCTGGGAGGCGACAAGACAAAGCCAGGCTGGCGTCAGGTCAAGCGTCAGGTGCAGCGTGTTGGGTTGGGCAATGGATGTTCAGTGCTTGGGCGGCTTGAATGTGTTTTGGTTTCTTGTGTGGAGGAGATGTCTTGGTGTTCTTAGCTTGAGGTCGATTTTCTTCTCACTCTTCTCCTCTTCTTGCTTTCTTGGAGTGTCCATTCGTTTGTGTTTGGGTCTTGTTGTTCGTCTTCCTCGCGAGGTAGGTTCTCATAGGTGTGGAAGAATTCAGAGAGGGTGAGGTTGACCGCGCGGGCTTCAGCTCCATGGGCCACGTGGTGTTCTTGGTTCAGTGTGGTGGGCGACTTCTCGAGAGTTTTCTTTTCTTGGTTTTTCTTTTTTTGGTTTTTCTTTTGTGCTGGTTTCTTCTTTTCTTGGGAGCGTACAGCAAGGAGGGCCTCTTTGTAGCTCAGTTTCTTCTCGAGGCGGACTTTGGCTACTCTGCACTCCTCCTTCCATCTGGGGCAGTTCCGGTCGGCGGAGGAGTGTGGGCCACCACAAGCAGCGCATTTCTTTTCTTCATTGGGGCAGACCGTGTAGCGGTGTCCAGGGCTGCCACACTTGGAGCAGGTGTCCTCCTGCGCCTCACACTTGTTTACAGTGTGTCCATAGTGCTGGCATTTGTAACACCGATTCGGTCTGCAGTAGGGCTTGACTGGCACAGTTACCCACGCCAGTTGAGCCTCCTCGGGTAAGGTGGAGTGGTGTCCGATGAGGGCAGTGGTGTCGGACAGCTTCTTTACAACTTGGAGTTGCCCCTGGAGGATCTCACTTAGTTCTTCTTGGTCCATGTGGGCAATTTCGGCATGGGAGATTACTCCCAGCTTCAAGTTGTCCCACATGAAGGCAAACATCTTGAATGGGATGCCGTTGATGTCAGGAATCTCCGCGAGCTGGGCGGGCATGCCCTTTTCGGCGAAGGTGATCCTGATGTCTCCATGGAGCTTTAGACGCTCCACCTTGGTGACCCCCTCGATCCCATTAGCTTCAAAGAACTTATGGAGAACTAGGAGATTTAGTTTCTTGGGGCAGGTCGGCGTGTCCGGACGAATCCGCGCCACGCTATCAAACTCGTAACCGTTCATGGTGAGAGGGTTAGAGAGAGTACAGTTCAGTTCAAGTTTAGAAGCTGCAAAAGTTGTTGGTAGCGAAAGTCAGAGCGGGGAAGATGACAGAGGAAGGAGCAGGAGGTTAGGAAGGGAATTGTAGTGGGAGAGATAGTGCCGTGGCTTTACACGACTGCGTTTATTTGGTTGGCGCATAGCGCACGTATTGGGTTTTGTCTGTGTTGGGTGTGTGATCCTCGGGTCACCACTCCTCCGGATTGTGTCAAGAGTACAGCCAGAAAAGAACAGAAAAATGCTAGTGACAGGGGGAAGGAGGTTCAGAGGAAGAATAAAGAGAGGATGGAAGTGAATTTTAGAAGGAGAGAACAGATGCGGTGGCTAGACACCGCTTGCGTGAGGGGTTCAGGGGTGGGGGCAGCTGGGAGGCGACAAGACAAGGCCAGGCCGGCGATTGGTCACGCGTCAGGTGCAGCGCGGTTGGGTTGGGCAATGGATGTTCAGTGCTTGGGCGGTTTGAATGTGTTTTGGTTTCTTGTGTGGAGGAGATGTCTTGGTCTTCTTAGCTTGGGGTCGATTTTCTTCTCTCTCTTCTCCTCGTCTTGCTTTCTTGGAATGTCCATTCGTTTGTGTTTGGGTCTTGTTGTTCATCTTCCACGTGAGATGGGCTCTCATAGGTGTGGAAGAGGTCAGAGGCGGTGAGGTAGACCACGTGGGCTTCAGCTTCACGGGCCACGTGGTGATCTTGGTTTTGTGCGGTGGGCGTCTTCTCGACAGTTTTCTTTTCTTGGTTTTTCTTTTTTTGGTTTTTCTTTTGTGCTGGTTTTTTCTTTTCTTGAGAGCGTACAGCAAGGAGGGCCTCTTTGTAGCTCATTTTTTTCTCGAGGCGAACTTTGGCTACCCTGCACTCCTCCTTCCATCTGGGGCAGTTCCGGTCGGCGGAGGAGTGTGGGCCACCACAAGCAGCCCATTTCTTTTCTTCGTTGGGGCAGACCGTGTAGCGGTGTCCAGGGCTGCCACACTTGGAGCAGGTGTCCTCCTGCGCCTCACACTTATTTACAGTGTGTCCATAGTGTTGGCACTTGTAACACCGATTCGGTCTGCAGTAGGGCTTCACTGGCACAGTTACCCACGCCAGTTGAGCCTCTTCGGGTAAGGTGGTGTGGTGTCCGACAAGGGCAGTGGTGTCGGACAGCATCTTTACAACTTGGAGCTGCCCCTGGAGGAGCTCGCTTAGTTCGTCTTGGTCCATGTGGGCAATTTCGGCGTGGGAGATAACTCCCAGCTTCAAGTTGTCCCACATGTAGGCAATCATTTTGAATGGGATGCCGTTGATGTCAGGAATCTCCGCGAGCTGGGCGGGCATGCCCTTTTCGGCGAAGGTGATCCTGATGTCTCCATGGAGCTTTAGACGCTCCACTTTGGTGACTCCCAAGATCCCATTAGCTACAAAGAACTTCTGGAGAACTAGGAGATTTAGTTTCTTGGGGCAGGTCGGCGTGTCCGGACGAATCCGCGCCACGTTATCGAACTCGTAACCGTTCATCGTGAGAGGGTTAGAGAGAGTGAGTACAGCCAGCTACGCCGAGAGACTAGGTCTATGCAGTGGACGTAGGGGTACGATCGCCGACCTAGTCTCGACCTTCAACTTCCAGCTCAGGATCAAAGAGCTTCACACCTTATGCGTCCTCTCCCGTGATTGGCCCTCGCGCTACGAGCGCCTTAAATCCTGAAGTTTCTAAATCTCATAAATACGACCCCGGCTGGCCAGGGAGGTCAGCCAGCCTTCGCCGTGAACGGACCTCTCCTCAGACCCCTCACTGCCAAAGCAGCCAGCCTTCTTTCTATTGTTGGCGACCGGACTACAACTCGACCTCTCTGCCTACCACTGGACTTCCCAGAAATCCTGTTTGGGGCAACGTCCCTTGGGGGCCTCCGCCTTTGGAAACGACCACGACTGCCGCCGGACTACCTCACGAAAGTTCAGGACTGTTAACCCTAGTTAGCCCTCCCCCCTCCTACTGGGGGGCAGCTATTAATTGGCAGTACTGACGTGGTTTGAGGTCTTTCCCTCTTGCTGAAATCCTTCCTTACTTACCCTGGCCGAGGCACCTGCTTATATTTAAGTATTCGTGCTAGAGCCCCTCCAGTGGAGCACACCTCACAGTAGGTGGGATTGTGTGTGTCCGTTCGAGGTCGGGAGAACACAGGCCAATCCGGCTGTGGAAAAACAGTGATAGTGCAGTTACACCACTGTCCATGGGTCGCCTATAGGTACACTAAGAAGGGTCTTGAAGACACAAACAAATAAATCATGGCTACCAAGGTTAGACTCAAGATCAGAGACAAGAGAACAGCCCCTTCACGTTCTCAGATAACTGAAACAGCGTATGGTACACTCAATGTACCCTTCACAAGGATTTTCTCATCGAACGATGGATACACTGCAATATGCAGGGACTACAGGGACGCAGATTCCATTTTGAGCCCTGAGGGAATGCAAGCCTTTGGAGACATAGGACTCCAGGTCATCATGCTACCAGAGGTTACAGCAAAAAGATCAGTATTTGTACGTGGACTTGACTACGAATTTGGAAAGCACTCGGCACAAGAAATAAAAGAAGAACTAGAAATAAAAAACAACTTGTTAAAAGTCGAAGAAGTGGTAAAAATAAAGCAATATACACACTGCTTAAAGCTGAGATTCACTGATACTTCAATGGCAGACAAGGCCCTGGAATCTGGAATCTAAGGGTTCAACATGTCAGTACTTCCGAAACAACTAGAAAAGGAGAAATATGTTAATATTCTCACCTGCTTCATCTGCTATGCACATGAATCTCATGCAACAAAAGACTGTCCTCAAAAGGAACTTAAAATATGCTCTGAATGCGCAGAAGAAGGCCATACTTTCCGGGACTGCAAGAATCAAGCCAAAGCATGTATAAACTGTAAAAATCGGAAGGAGCCAGGATATAAGACCCACAGAACCCTAGCAATGGCCTGTCCATACAAAAAGAAAATAATAAATGAAAAAACAGCAAAGGAAAAACAACAACAAGAACAGAAGGAGAATACAACATATGCTGCTATTGCAAAGAAAGTAGTAGAAGAAACAACACAACCACAGAATACCACTAAAATTGTACTGAGCGAAATACGAGATTACAAAGTGCTCATCTGTCTATTATATTCTCACATAATGAACATAGGGAACCCAGGCACGTTCGAAATAGAAATGAACAAAATGCTTGGAAGAAACAATCTCCCAACAATGAGTTTCCCAGCCAACCCAGCTTCTGGATCTGTGCTACAAGCGTCCTGCCTAACCAACCCAAATGCACCACAGGAGACAGACATCGCAGAAGAAAAAGGAGCAGCAGAGCAAACACCAGCCGCAACAGTGCACGAAACAAACGAAGCTGACAAGGCTAAGTCACAAATGATTGAAACATCCACCCAAAGTACAGTAGAGAGGCAGGACCTTCAAAATGACATCCAAAGAGAGACAGGAGCCGTAAGGAAAAAAGTTACAACAGCAACCATGGATACCCAGGACGAGGAAACGCTCCTGACTTTATAATATGCAGACGATTGTGAACTACAGATTCACTGGTGTGACAAAATATTAGTCCCTAGTGAATGCAAAACGATGCCAGACATTATACTAAACTGCCAGATTCTGGGGTCGCTAAGTCTAAGGGGATAACTTAACTCTAATCTTAATTTCTAAGGGTCGCTGCCACCAGACCCCCTCTGGACAGCAGGTAGCTCGGTAGGTAGCGTGCAGAGTGGACTAGGCATTGGGTTAGGTTTTCCATTGACCAGATCGATAAGGGTAAAGAAGGGTGAAACCATAACATGTCTTAATTGATTTATTTCCTTATAAAACATACTGGTAAAAAACATATACAACCACACTGTGGACCATAACTCCAAGGCCTGTCCCAGGGTATAGCACTGGCGCCTCTAACAACTGCTGTTGTGGTCGGTTACACTCCGACCCGAGGTGGGTTTGGGGTCCTCGGCCCACGAGGTAGAGTAGAGCCGATTAATCATGCCGAATCAGCGCCAGCACTCCTATATTGACCACTGCTGGGTATCCACCGGCTCCGAGCGACCGGTGGGTTTCAATTAAGCCCACCCTCGATCTGGAGACAAACGGTGCAGCGTCAGGGGACGCCCTTCCTGGCCATCTTGAGTTTATATACCCCTGAGTTGCCAGTGATCGCTACTCACGCAATGACAATAATCACAACAAACTAACTGTTACTCATTCAAAGATGACCCTCAGTTGACAAAGGTCTGGCGAATTACTAAAGTTGATTTAAACAGACTAATTCAAGGTTGCGTTTGCCAGTAGAGAGTGCAATAAACGTAGTGACAACTGTGTTCGAAGGCAGGACTTACTGGGAGTGATCCTGAGGGTAAAACAGGTGGGAAATACACGTCTCTCCTGAGATTCTACAAGCGCGGTGGATTTGAATATTATGTAGCGTAATATAAAATAAAATGGGTTTTTAGGAATGACAATGATGTGCGCAGTACAATACAAGCCATAACGAAACAAGAACTAAAATGGACTTACTCTAACGAAAAATACTCTGAGGCACTAGTGGAAGCTTACCTGATAAATCAAAGAATTAAAATAAGGAGACACAACTTCAAAAAAAAAGAAGAATGGAAATTCCAAAGAAATCGTAAAGGACTGGCTCCGGACAAGAGATCGCCACCCGCGCAACAAACAAGAAACAAAAAACAAAAACACAATGAATAACGACGAACACAGAAGACTTACCATCATACAACACAACGTCCGCAACTGGGAAACAAATAAAAACAACCATGCAAACACATACCTCAGCATTGATCCGGACATAATTTTAATAAATAGTCACGGCAATTCAAATTGCAAGAAAATAAAAATATTTGGATATACAGCCTACCAAAGAAATAAAACAGAGGAATTAAATGATGGCGTGGCCATTGCTGTAAAGCACAGACTCAAACATCAAATCATCGAAGATTTTCAGGATGAATTCCTGGGAATCAAAATAACTACCACACTTGGAGAAATAGCAATAGCCACAGCATATTTCCCGCCAAGAAGGAACTACCTACCGGCCCCAGACTTGATAAAACTATTGAACTTCAACTGCCCAACTTATATAATAGGAGATCTGAACCCAAGACATCCAATATTCGGCCACGGAAACAGGAACAGGGTGGGCACTGCACTGCATACCATAATGAGCACGGGGAAGCTGATCCACCTAGGACCACACTTCACCACATTCATTGGCATCAACAAAACAACAACCCCAAACAAAGTCTTCACCAATAACAAGGCATTCCTGAATTACCATATAAAACAAGGACCACTAACTACAAGTGACCACATTCCAATGATAATAAAACTATCTACAAGCCCAATCCAAGTACCAACAACCCCATGTTTCCAAATGCAAAAAGCAGACTGGGAAGGCTACAGGAAGCAACTAGAACAAGTTAAGATTCCAGATCTCCAAGGAAAAATATTAGAAGATATAGACAACGAAACAGATACCCTTAAACTTAACATCAAAAAGGCAATAGAGAACAACATACCAACCACAACATATCGAACGCTACCACACATCAGGACATCTCATGAATTGCGAATGGTCCAAGTACAATACAATAACATAATGATGTACATACAAAACTATCCACCAACAACAGAGCTTATTAGAAACTTAAGGCAAATACAACAAAAGTTAAGAGATGAAAGCCTGACAGCACACCAGCAGATATGGAACGAACTAATAAACAACCTGGATACCACAAGAAACGACAAGAACTTCTGGCAGAATGTAAACAAAATTCTAGGAAACGACAAACCCCAACAAAAGTACATAAAAGACCAAAACGGGAAAAACTCTTTGAAGAAAAAGAGATAGAATCCGCATACAGAAAAGAATGGAAAAAAGTATTTCAAATATCAGAAGAAGAAAACGAGCAATTTGATGAGGAACACGAAAATCACATCTGCAGAGAAATGGCTGAAATGATACATAGGATAACCCCATACCATGTGGTGGACAAAACCAGGCTCAACCCGATAGAACCAATTACAGAAGGAGAACTGCAACACTACATCAGACACACTAAAGAAAAAGCACCAGGATTTACAAAAATCACAAGAAATATGATCCTATACCTACCCAACAACTGCACACAAGGCTGTCATGGTCACGTTAACTGCTAGTCTATTTAACTAATGATTCTTATTAAACTCCACGACCGCAAAACATGAGTGGGTTAGCAACCCCTGAGAAGACGTGTTTTTCCCCATAGACGCTACACTTGTGTTCCCTTGTAACGACCACGGTCGTACACGTCAGTTAACGCCAAAATCATATGATTCATATTACGCTCCATAGCCCACAAAACATGTACCTCGGCTTTATTTTTGAGTCCTCCATCTAAGGAGTCCGTTTTCTCGTCACTTCAAGACGCCTCAGTCCTCCGTTATCCCATTTTCTCTGACTTACTGAAACCAACCTCTCTATATAATGTATTTGAATGTGAGAGAGAACACCTTTGTTTTGAGTCAACTTAGATATGTCTGTTTACAGTGGGAACATTCAAGATCCAATGTGAGTGGTGTTGAACGCTTCAACTGTCCTTATTGTTAGTAAGATGTGTTAAGTAGGCGAGTGTTGAGTGTGCCAGTTAGAGTGGCGTATTTTAGGTCGTCCGTGGGGATATCCATGGGTTTCTGACCGCTACTGAAGTTATATTGTTTTGTTGCCCCGACATCAGAGAATCTGATGTTCATAGTTTAGTTAGTGTCAGTTGTCCATTTAAGGAAGTCATTAATCTTCTGAACAGTTCCTGTCAAACTCAAAATTCTCCCAGATTTAACGGCCGTTTGACCGGGGATGTGGTTTGCGGTCAGGCCAATAGAGTTGCGAACGCATATATAACTTCAATTCACCTCTTTACTGACAAACTCAACCTCTGAGTAAATCATAAATATAGATGTAGAAAATTAGCCTTATCTGTGACACTGACGGTCACAGCTAGGTGTCCAACGACTACGGTAAATAGAGGGTCTATTGTTAGTGACATTTATCTTTCTAGTAGGAATATGCCCTCAGGCCCGTATATAGGCCGGCGCGCGAGGGGAAATCACTCCTTCTGTGATTTCTTCTCCACGTCTCCAGGTATGTTCACGTGTGTTCCACGCCGCCATATTAACTCAGTTTAACTTAGTCATTTTTGCAAATATCAGTGTTCAGGTTTTAACATAGTACCTTCAGTGCCAATTAAGTCAAGTAAAGTAGAGCTCTAGCTATCGTCTGAACCGGTGCCAGACGTATGTTTTGTATAGTGAAGTTAAATATTCACTCCTTCTGTGATTTCTTCTCCACGTCTCCAGACGCGGATGTGTTAGCCACTCTCCTGAGGGTCGATAGCTACCTATGGGCAAGATGGTTATTGAAGACTGTCTCTAAGGGGGCGCATTTAGAATCCCAGGACACGATTCCCCCGGGAAGCGCCCTCACCACTCTGCCAGTGTGTAACGAGTCAACCTCCCTGAGTGCACCTAGCGAGCGAGCCTTCAGCTTGGCGGTCGCTGTAAACAACTCTGGCCCACTGACTCCGTCATATGATCATCGTCTATCTACTGTTCTTGGTTATATGTATGGAGCCGTATTAATATCCATGCTTAGGGATGACTAGCAGAAATATAGTCATCCCAGGTTAAGTATTGAACCCCTGAATGAGAGTTCAAGGTACCAGGTGGTTCCCTGTGAAGGGATAAGAAATTGTATGTTACTATAATTGTGGAGTTAGTCCAATGTGTTATGTATTCATCTGTAGTAATCATGAACGAATAACATGAGAGTATGATGTTCTAACCACGAATTGAGAAGGTAATTTGTTCCTTGTTAAAGTAAGACCTGAGGGTCCAGTGATATCTTGTGTATAATTACTGAATCTCATTTGTCAGAGGATTAATACCACAACTGTCTAATGAAGTAATAAGTATTGGGAGGTATTTACTGAGGTAATAAGTTCTTGAAGTGTTTGATGACTTAATAAGTTAATTTCGGTTCTGTTTAGCCTGAGTGAATCTAAGATGCATCTTCTCCACTCACTGTGTTAATAAACATTGAATTAGTAATCTGAGTATCACCACTCTACTCCTTCTAAACATTGGTTCCCAGAAAATAATACTTACTCACGTGCCTATACCTCTACCACACTACCCAAAACCCTTCCATGAGTTCTGTTATATAATGAAAAGTCTGGGTGGTGGCAGCTACCCTTTGTAAGTATAAAAAGTGTTGTACTAAGAATAACATGGTTCCCCAGACTAACCCATGTATAAGAATAGACATAAAACAAAGTAAACTTCAGAAAGGTAAGAACATTGAAACTGAGAATATATATATATGAGAGGAAATGAAAAGGAAGAACATATAAGAATAGCTGGATGGTAAATTATTGAAAAGAGAAAACTCGGCCCGTTACACCCTCACCTTTGTGAAGACAGTTGTCGATCAGTTGTTATTCCTCTTTCTCCTGGAAAGCTCAATCTTGAATTAGTCTGTGTATATGAACTCAAGTAATTTGCCAGACCTTTGTCAACTGAGGGTCATCTTTGAATGAGTAACAGTTAGAGTTGTTTGCAATTATTGTCATTGCGTGAGTAGCGATCACTGGCAACTCAGGAATATATATACCCACGCAGCAGGACGAGCATCCCTTGGCAACAAGCAATCATTCGCCAGCCAGCCTTCGCCGTGAACGGACCTCTCTCCAGAACCATCACTGCTAAAGCCTGCCAGCCTGTCTTTCAACCGTTGACGACCTGAACGAAATCGACCACCTCACTACCATCACTTCACACAACCGGTAAGCTCGTTGCAGACAACGCCCTTTCTGTGCCTCCCTACTGATCAGGGGTGACTCCTGATCAGAGGCGGCCCTGAACGGGTGATCTGTAACGGCTTTCCGTAGCGGATTTGGGCCGCGATCCCACTGGTGTCACTTGCAGCTCTGGCTGTTTTACCTTGATCTTCCTTCTTTTTTCGCTCTGGCCTGGGGACCTGCACCCTAGAGGTGTATTCGTCCTTGGGTCCCCCCCTGTAACTGTTCACCCCCACTGTAGGGGTTTGTGAACACGAAAGGGGGTAGGAGCAGAACCCACCCCTCCGCCGAGCCTTCCTGGGAAACCGTGATCGTGCGTGTTCCACCTAGGAAGGGGGTCGCAATCCTTAATCCTCCACCCCTCCCCCGAATAGGTACACTTCAAGTTCACGCCTATAAGTGAGCAATTTCAACAATAGGGATAAAGGTTCCCCTAACGGGGTTACTGGGTGAGTGACACAGGAACCACCCTACGACCACTCGACCAACAAGTGGCGGTGGGGGGTGTTGTAATTCCTGTGCTTAGGTTGCTCGCCTGGAATAGGTAGGGTGACTGTAAAAACCATAACAAGACTGATGCCACGGAGAACGACCAAATGCAATGACTAGGACAACCGGAAACAGGATTCGGGTACGCTCCCTCTTGGGGGGCGTATCGGAAAAACGTAAGGAGGAACTGGGTATACTACTGTGTGCCCAGTTAAACATCAAATTCGCCGCATTAATAGAAACATAGGACTCCTACATAGTCCTGTGCCTTGAAGAAAAAGATGTAGACAACATGCTCTCAGACGAATCAACAAAGAAATTAAAAGAACAAGGATTCGAAATAGTAATACCACCACAATTACGAGCCAAAAAATCCATAGTAATTAAAAGGGTAGATAAAACATATTGAAACAAACACCAAGTGATATTGCCAACAACATAGAAGAGAAGAACACATGGGCCAGAGTCGAGGAGGTTGTGCTAATGCCTGGTGCTCCCACCATGATGAAGGTCAGGTTTGGAGAGATCTCCATGGCACAAAAAGCCCTAGAGAATGGCCTCTGTATTTCCCACTACCATCTGACAGAACATCAAATTGAGCAGGAGGAATTTTTTCCAATAACACCCTGTTGGAGCTGTTACAAATATAATCATCTAGCCGCAAATTGTCCACTAAAAGATAAGAAGTTCTGCTCTGAATGTGCAACAGAGGGCCATACATTCAGAGAATGTAGCAACAAAGATAACCCAAAATGCCTGAACTGTAATGGGGACCACCGAACACTAGCAGCGCGTTGTCCCATAAGAAAAGAAATAATTAGAAACCTGAGAGAAAAAGAAAGAACAAATAAGAAGATTGAAACAGACCCCAACAAAACATACGCAGCAATTGCAAAGCTACAAGATACCACTTCCAAAGTCCTGAAGAAAACTAAAGAAAATCCCCTCATGCAGCCGACATACCTCAATCTGAGTGAAGGATTACCTTTCACGATCCTAACTAATATCATACATGCACACATTAATAACATTGCAAAACCAGGAACATTCGGAAAAACGATTAGAGAAATGTTTGCGGCAAACAATCTGCCAGAGGTAAAATTTCCAGACGACGCCCCCTCAACAGAAATATTTAAAATCGTCACCGAGAGTAGCCTGGGAGTAACGAAACCACAGGAGCACAAAACCAAACTAGGCACAGAAGAAACCGTCATGGAAATAGACCCTATCACCCAAGAAGTCACACCACACCGCAAATCATCAGACTCCACAACTCACCAAACAGAGAAATCACAATCTGCAAAAGCTGATCCAACCAAAGCAAAATTAAGAAAAGAATCCCACTCTGGCCATCGTGCCCCCCCCATCTTCACCAAGCGATGTGCAGCCAGCAGACCTAGGCAATGAGATCGGCATCCGCTTTTACTCAGTCAACACACCACGTACAATATCATATGACAGACTTCTGCAGGAAATCAAGGAAGGCACTGTAAAATTCACCTACGAAGACGATAGGGTAGAAGAAACCTATATAGACCAATTGATAACTGCAGGACTTTTAAATACCAAATATAATAGAATCGAAAGAGTGGATGTAACCAAATTTAAGAAAATCAGAACGGGACTGAAGGAGGAAAGGAGTAGACACTCACCAGGAGATACACGAGCCAGCAAACACCCTACACCAAGTTCTCGGGATCCACGATTACACAAAATAAATTATTAAAGATAATCCAGCACAACGTCCTTGCCTGGAATCTGACGAGGAAATCAGAACTCACCAACATATACAGCACAATAGACCCAGACATCATTCTTATCAACGCACATGGTCGGAAAAAAGGTGACAAAATCAAGATCTTTAACTACCATGTACATCAAATGAACATACACGATGAACCACACGACGGCATAGCAATAGCTATAAAACGCAACATACAATATAAAATCATAGACAACTTTCATAGCAACTTTCTTGCAGCCGAAGTAAACACAACCAGAGGCCCAATATTAATCGGAACGTCTTATTTAACATTCAGAAGGCCAATATTCCCTACAGGGGATATTTTAAAACTAATGAGGCAAAACAATCCAGCATACTTTATAGGAGACCTCAATGCAAAACACACAACCTTAGGAAATAATATCAGAAACCCAGGAGGAAAAATACTACATGCTCTCATCGAACACGGGACAATAACTCACCTTGGGCCCGACTTCGCAACTTACGTATCAGCAGGTAACACTGGGAAACCTGACATTGTTTTAACCAATAGGCATCACCATCTAAATGTACATCTAAAAGCTGGACCCACAACAACCAGTGATCATTTACCCATAATAGCAACTTTATCCACATCCCCGATACAAATTCCATCAATCCCAAGATTTTCACTTAATAGAGCAAATTGGGAAAAATTTAAATTGGATCTCAGCAAAAACGAACCAACACTCCTACACAA
This sequence comes from Homarus gammarus, assembly GCA_958450375.1. NCBI lineage: Eukaryota > Metazoa > Arthropoda > Malacostraca > Decapoda > Nephropidae > Homarus > Homarus gammarus. The sequence continues at coordinate 334,698 of CAUDMG010000365.1, forward strand.
TAAAGACACAACTGAGATCGACAAATCGCTGGACAAATGGTACAATGAAGTAACAACAGCAATGCAAAACAATATCCCAAAAACAACATACCGTACATTACCACATGCACAATTAACACATGAAGAGAAAATGATACAAACCAGATTCACCAATCTATATGAATTCACCAAAACACACGGGTGGAACAATGACATCAGAATATTATACAGGAATATAAAACAAGAACTGAAAGAAATAAGTAAGAACAAACACAATGAAACATGGAACAAGCTGATTCAGGACACACAAGCAGATCACAGAAACCCAAAAGCATTCTGGAAAAAAATTAAAAACCTAATGGGAACTAATTCGGAAGAAACGAGTTATATTAAGGAAAAAACGGTAGAAAAGCAACAGAACCACACGAAAAAGAACCAATATTTAGAGAATTCTGGAAAAACATATTCACAATCAACGACGAAGATAATAGAAGCTTCTGCCAAGAAACAGAACAGGCAACTAGAACATATTTGAACCAGAACACAGAGAAATGGAAACCCACCTTAAAAATTAACCTCAACTCTTTAAACATCAACAACCCAATAATTGCTCCTCTAACTCAAAATGATATTGTAAAAACAATAGCAAGTTTCAAGAATAAAGCACCTGGCATAAGCCAAATTAATAAAATCGTATTACAAAACATTCCTCAGTCTATGATCGAACAGCTCAAAAATATATACAATGCCTCACTTGCAACTGGCTTTTTCCCTACCAAATTTAAATTAGCCAAAATCAGACTCATCCCGAAAGCAGGAAAGAACCATACTCAAGCAGAAAACTACAGACCCATCTCATTACTGGAAACACCCGGTAAAATATTGGAAAAAATAATTAACCACAGACTCAGAAATTTTCTAGACCAAGAAAACAAATATAACCCGAGATAGCACGGCTTTCGAAAAAACCGAGGAACCAATACAGCAATAGCACTAATATACGAATCAATCGCAAATGCTGCAAGTAACAAAGAACAATGTAATATAATTCTAAGAGATGTTTCAAAAGCATTTGATGAAGTCTGGCATGAAGGAATGAAGTATAAAATAATCAAATTGGACATGCCTACCAACATCACAGCACTACTATGTAATTTCTTAGATAACAGAAAGGCCAAACTAATCATTGACAACCATCTAGGACAAACCTTCAACCTTTATAGCGGAGTTCCCCAAGGCAGCAATATATCACCAACGTTATACACTGTATATACGGCAGATATGCCGCAACCACGGCAATCAGAATATATAGCATGCGCAGATGATGTTACACAGATAATCAGGTACCCGGGAAAATCCAAACAAATGATGGCCATTAGAACATGCAGAGAAATAGAGTTAATAAACAACTATGAACGAAAATGGAAGATAAAAACCAATGTCCAAAAACTCCAAATAATTCACATCGCAAAAACGAACCCATGCCCTATTATCATCAACAATCAACAAATACCATATGTTGCCAAGGGAAAAACACTAGGACTCATGATTTCCAGAAGCGGAATAATCCCTCACATCAATGAAAGAATAGCTATGGCAAGATCACAACTTACAAAGCTCAGAAGATTCCGCCAATTGGACACCAACACGCAATTGCACCTATACAAAGCACTGATCAGACCACACTTAGAATACCCTCCGATACCTCTGAACACAATCGCAAGAACTAATCAACTGAAATATCAAGCAGTGCAAAATATAGCCCTCAGAAGAGCGGCAAAACACCAACCACCATACACACAAACAGTACAAGACATACACACAGAACACAGCATAGACCCACTCAACATCAGAATACACACCCAAGCAAATGCAATATGGGAAAAAATCCAGCAAGAACAGGATCCCATACTAAACAAACTAATCGAGGAAAACAACAATACATCACACAGATGGTGGCCTAGAAGCAGAAAAAATGATAATGAAGAACCAGAGCCTCTATATACACAATAACAACAAAACAACAATAAAAAATACAACAAATAAGAACCAAAAGATGGGCACAACTCTCCAGTCACACAAGGACCTGGAGGGACCCCACAAATAAACAAAGACCTAAATAGTTCAAAAAGGAAAAAAAAAAAAAAAAAAAAAAAAAGATGGGGATCATCCCTACAGTGCCACAAGGACCTGGAGGGACCCCCCCCCCCCCCACACCCTAAGATGATAAGCCCCAAAGACAACTCAGAATAATTTAGCTTAGCTTGGCTGAGACCGGCCTTCCCTAACCTCATGAACCACTAAGGCAGCACAGTTACGGAAGACAAAAAAACCCGTCTCCGCAAGGTGGATAGCCCACCTGCTGTTAACCTTCTCCTCTACTTCCCACTTCTGAACTTTACCTTGTACTATACCCTTCTCCCACTCTCGGAGCTACTGCTCTCTTCTCTCCGTACAACCAACCAACCAGCATCCCTTGGTCGCCAGCCAGCCTTCGCCGTGAACGGACCTCTCTTCTGACCCTTCACTGCTAAGCAGCCAGCCTTCTTTCTACTGTCGACGACCTGACTACAACTCGATCTCTCTGTCGATCACTGGCCTTCCGAGAAATCTTTTTGGGGGCAACACCCCTTGGGGGTCTCCGCCTTTGGAAACGACCACGACTGTCACCGGACTACCTCACGAGCGTTCAGGACTGTCAACTCTAGTTAGCCCTCCCCACGGGTAGAGTGAGTGACCCACACTCTTGCTGGAGGGCAGCTATTGCTTGGCAATACTGACGTGGTTTGAGGTCTTTCTCTCTTGCTGAAATCCTTCCTTACTTACCCTGGCTGAGGCACCTGCTTATATTTAAGTATTCGTGCTAGAGCCCCTCCAGTGGAGCACACCTCACAGTAGGTGGGATTGTGTGTGTCCGTTGGAGGTCGGGGAACACAGGCCAATCCGGCAGTGGAAAAACAGTGATAGTGCAGTTACACCACTGTCCGGGGGTCGCCTATAGGCACACTAAGAAGGGTCTTCAATAACCTTCTCTATCACCCACAATTAAATGCTAGGAAAACACAAACAAATAAACCAATAGCTACCAACGTTAGACTCAAGATTATAGACAAGAGAACAGCCCCTTCACGTTCTCAGATAACTGAAACAGCGTATGGTACACTCAATGTACCCTTCACAAGGATTTTCTCCTCGAACGATGGATACACTGCAATATGCAGGGACTACAGGGATGCGGATACCATTCTGAGCCCTGAGGGAATGCAATCCTTTGGAGACATAGGACTCCAGGCCATTATGCCACCAGAGGTTAAAACAAAAAGATCAGTATTTGTACGTGGACTTGACTACGAATTTGGTAAGCACTCGACACAAGAAATAAAAGAAGAACTAGAAATAAAAAAACAACTGGTTGAAAATTGAAGAAGTGGTAAAAATAAAGCAATACACTCATTGCCTAAAGCTGAGATTCACTGACACTTCAATGGCAGACAAGGCCCTGGAATCTGGAATCTTGGGGTTCAACATGTCAGTACTCCCTAAACAACTAGAAAGGGAGAAATATGTTAATATTCTCACCTGCTTTATCTGCTATGCACATGAATCACATGCAACAAAAGACTGTCCTTAAAAGGAACTTAAAATATGCTCTGAATGTGCAGAAGAAGGCCATACCTTCCGGGACTGCAAGAATCAATCCAAAGCTTGTATAAACTGTAAAAATCAGAAGGAACCTGGATATAAGACCCACAGAACCCTAGCAATGGCCTGTCCATACAAGAAGAAAATAATAATGAAAAAGTAGCAAAGGAAAAACAACAACAAGAACAGAAGGAGAATACAACATATGCTGCTATTGCAGAGAAAGTAGTTGAAGAAACAACACAACCACAGAATACCACCAAAATTGTACTGAGCGAAATACGAGACTACAAAGTGCTCATCTGCCTATTATACTCTCACATAATGAACATAGGGAACCCAGGCACGTTCGAAATAGAAATGAACAAAATGCTTGGAAGAAACAACCTCCCAATAATGAGTTTCCCAGCGAACCCAGATTCCGGATCTGTGCTACAAGCGTCCAGCTTAACCAACCCAGATGCACCACAAGAGACAGTCAACGCAGAAGAAAAAGGAGCAACGGAGCAAACACCAGCCGCAACAGTACACGAAACAAACGAAGCTGACAAGGCAAAGTCACAAAGGATTGAAACATCCCAAAGTACAGTAGAGAGGCAGGACCTTCAAAATAACATCCAAAGAGAGACAGGAGCCGTAAGGAAAAAAGTCTCAACAGCAACCATGGATACCCAGGGCGAGGAAACGCTACTGACTTTAGAATGTGCAGATGACTGTGAACTACAGCTTCACTGGTGTGACAAAATATTTATCCCTAATGAATGCAAAACGATGCCAGACATTATACAAGCCATAACAAAACAAGAACTAAAATGGACCTACTCTAGCGATAAATACTCTGAAGCACTAGTGGAAGCTTACCTGATAAACCAAAGGATTAAAATAAGGAGACACAACTTCAATAAAGAAGAACAATGGAAATTCCAAAGAATCCGTAATGGACTGGTTCCGGACAAGAGATCGCCATCCGAGCAACAAACAAGAAACAAAAAATCAAAACACAATGAATAAAGAAAAACCCAGAACACTTACCATCATACAACACAACGTCCGCAACTGGGAAACAAATAAAAACAACCTTGCAAACACATACCTCAGCATTGATCCGGACATAATTTTAATAAATAGTCACGCAATTCAAATTCCAAGAAAATACAAATATTTGGATATACAACCTACCAAAGAAATAAAACAGAAGAATTAAATGAGGGCGTGGCCATTGCTGTAAAACACATACTTAAACATCAAATCATCGACGAATTCCAGGATGAATTCCTGGGAATCAAAATAACTACCACACTAGGAGAAATAGCAATAGACACAGCATATTTACCGCCAAGACGGAACTACCTGCCGGCCCTAGACTTGATAAAACTATTGAACTACAACTGCCCAACATATATAATAGGAGATCTGAACCCAAGACATCCAATATTCGGCCACGGAAACAGGAACAGGGTGGGCACTGCACTGCATACCATAATGAACACAGGGAAGCTGATCCACCTAGGACCACACTTCACCACATTTATTGGCAATAACAAAACAACAACCCCAAACAAAGTCTTCACCAATAACAAGGCATTCCTGAATTACCATATAAAACAAGGACCACTAACTACCAGCGACCACATTCCAATGATAATAAAACTATCCACAAGCCCAATCCAAGTACCAACAACCCCACGTTTCCAAATGCAAAAAGCAGACTGGGAAGGCGACAGGAAGCAACTAGAACAAGTTAAGATCCCAGATCTCCAAGGCAAAACACTAGAAGATATTGACAACGAAACAGATACCTTTATACGTAACATCAAAAAGGCAACAGTAAACAACATACCAATCACAACATATCGAACGCTACCACACATCAGGACATCCCATGAATTGCGAATGCTCCAAGTATAATACTGTAGTGGACGTCTCCCCTACAACTGCGTATGGCATTCCAATGTCACCGTATCCTAGCAACCAAGCGAGCGGTGACACCAGATGGTACGGTAACTTAGCAACGAAACTAGTCACCGGCGACTTTCTCGGGTTTTCCCAACATGACTCATCGCGCCTGCTGGGTATATAAGCTCTGTCTCTCCATTGAGATTCATTCTGCCCATCTTCCTGAACAAGCAACACCTCCTCCAGCAAGCTCCACTCTGTCAGCATTCATTCAACCAGGAGGCCAGCAACAGGCAACATCTTCTCTAACGAAGCTCCTGCACATTTACCTCCTTCAACACGCTACTCACCGAACGTCTCTACTGAGCAGCCCCTCACCACACGGCACCTCCAGCACCAGACTGTCTATCATATAACTTATATTATAAAGAAAACCACATTAGAGTTTCCTTCCATCCTGAGTGCTAGACAACATTTATATCTCGATACCCCTACAATACAATATCATAATGATGTACATACAAAATTATCCACCAACAACAGAGCTTATTAGGAACTTAAGGCAAATACAACAAAAGTTAAGAGATGAAAGCCTGATAGCACACCAACAGATATGGAACGAATTAATAAACAACCTGGATACCACAAGAAATGACAAGAACTTCTGGCAGAACGTAAACAAAATGCTAGGAAACGACAAGCCTCAACAAAAATACATAGAGGACCAAAACGGGAGAAAACTCTTTGAAGAAAAAGAGAAAGAATCCGTATACAGGAAAGAATGGAAAAAAGTATTTCAAATATCAGAAGAAGAAAATGAGGAATTTGTTGAGGAACACGAAAATCATATCTGCAGAGAAATGGCTGAAATGATACATAGGATAACCCCATACCATGTGGTGGACAAAACCAGGCTCAACCTGACAGAACCAATTACAGAAGGAGAACTGCTACACTACATCAGGCACACTAAAGAAAAAGCTCCAGGATTTACAAAAATCACAAGAAATATGATCCTATACCTACCCAATAACTGCACACAAGGCATCCTTGAAATATTTAACTCGGCTTTGGCAAGTGGATACTTCATTGATGCATTTAAAAACGCAAAACTCATATTCATACCGAAACCAGCCAAAGACCACACCCAAGTAATAAACTAGAGACCGATTTCCCTACTCGAAGTTATAGGAAAACTATTTGAAAAGGCAATAAACAAGAGAATCAGAAAACACAGAAGTGAAAACGGACTACTAAACCTCAGACAACATAGATTCACTGAAAAAAAGGGAACACATACTGCACTAGCCATAATCACCGAAACGTTAGCCAACAAGAAAGCAGAAAGAAAACAAGTCAACATTGTATTAAGAGACGTTAAGAAAGCGTTCGATAAAGTATGGCGCCTAGGATTAAAATTTAAACTGCTTCAATTAAATCTCCCAGAACCAATAGAAAAAATCGTCTGTGACTTCCTAGACGATCGCACGGCACAAATACAAATTGGCAGCTGTATAGGACCACCCATAGAATTGAAAAGTGGAATACCCCAAGGCAGTGTCCTTTCACCCACGCTGTACAATATCTACACAGCAGACCTACCAGAACCAGCTCCCTACAGTGAATACATAAGTTTTGCAGACGATATCACACAGATCATCACATACCCCGGCAAATCAACAGCAATAATGGCACAACATACTGCCAACGCAATAGAGAACATCAACCAGTACGAAAAAAAGTGGAAGATACAAACGAACACCAACAAGTTCAAAATAATCCCAATCGCTAAAAGGAAAAAAGACCCCATTATAGTAGACAACAAAGTGATTCCATATGCCATGGAAGGCACTGTCCTAGGGCTGAAGATAACAACAAAAGGCTACAAAACATTCATCACCGAAAAATTTGCAAAAACCAGAAACATGGTAACTAAATAAAAACGTTTCAGAAGCCTGTCAGCAAAAAACAAGTTAAAGTTATATAGAACCTATGTCCAATCCCGACTAGTATATCCGCCAATTCCCCTACATGCAATAAAACAAACAAACATAAGGAAACTGCAGATAATTCAAAACTTAGCCCTAAGGGATGTATATAACATCAGATATCCTGACATAGTCACCAACCGTCAACTACAACAACGAGCCCAAATAGAACCCCTAAACATTTACCTACACGAACACTCAAAAAGAATATGGACAAAGTTAGAAGAAATAGAACCAGGACCAATCAAAGAATGGATGGAAGAGACAGAAGACGGAAGAAGAGAACACTCGTGGTTCCCTAAAAGTAAAAGAAGAGCCCTAGAACCCACACCAACTCCACTCTACTAAAAGATGCAAGGTTACCCCAGTGACAACCTTGGCAGCCAAACCACTTACAACATTAGATCATAAAAAGATAGGATGTTCTTGGCAGAAACACAAGTACCTGCCCTAGACTCCTCACCATTGGCTAGGACATAACACACGAAAATGAAAGGCATAAAATTGCAATAGTTGCTAAACATACAAACACCTGACATAAATATAACACCTAAGACGAAATTTAGCTTAAACACAAACATGAGATAACAGAAGCACTTGGGTTGAGCCCCAAGACCTAGCATTCTACTACTATTTTCCAATTTCCTCGCTTTTCTTCTGCACTATCCACCAACCCCAAGTCCCTCCAAATTCCACCATTATTCTTCAAGTCCGGTTCCCGCACCACCAATCTACGCACCTGCATCAAGATTTCTTCACACTTTACTTCATCCATCCATCCATCCAGCATCCCTTGACGCCCGCTCCAACATTTTCTCCAGGTATGTTTATGTGTAACCATTCAGTTGGATTCAGTCAATTGTAGTGAATATCAGTGTTCATCAGTGTTCATGCTTTAACAGTTGAATTGTCATTCACCCAGTGTAAGAAGTAATATAACGCAAATACGTCTGTCGTTTCTAGACCGAGATTTGTTGTGTTTGTGTTGTCATGCTTCCGTCCCTTGACGCCCTCTCCAACATTTTTCTCCAGATCCCATTGTGATTCTTGCATCACTCAACAACTGCCCCTGATGTAGTAGATACCCAGCAGGGACCATATATGAAACGATGGCACCGATGCCGCCTGATTAATATGCCCAACAACCTCGTAGTGCCAGACCCCAGACTCGCCATGTGTCTGGCTACCACTGGCCATAACAACAGTCGTGAATCTCAGTGTTCTACCCTGGGACGCACCCTGGAAGTATATGTCCACAGAGAGTGTTGTAACATATATGTTAGGGATAATTAGATGAAAATAATTATCCCATGTTGGGTAGTGGACCCATGCATCGGCTGGTTTCAGTATTAACGTGTATGTTGAGTAAAGTCTTGTATCTGTACTGTAATGCCATGTACCACCAGTAGGTGTGAGTAGTAAAGTAATGTACAAGGAGTGCCATGTACTATGTATTGTGAGTTGGGCCAAGGAACTGGTCCTGCTATGTAATGTAATGTGACACCAGTAAGGTTGTGTGCAGCAAGAGTGTAAGATCTGAGTAATTACTGTTGAGTAAAGAAATAAGAAAATAAGAAAATAAGTAAATAAGAAAATAAGTAAAGAAGAAAGTACTGAGTCTGCAATAAGCCCAGGAGTTAAGCCTGGTAGTTATATGCTAATAATATCTCTTTTTTTCCCTTTGATTTCATATTAATAAATTTGTTCTTACAGTATTTTAGGTGTATTCATTTCTCCCACAGTATTTTACCTTTATTTCCGTCCAAGTGACTTGATACCAGAAATACAATATCCATGTGCCTAGACCCTCGACCATGCTACCATAAGAATGACCATGCTACCAAAAGAATATGTGACAAAACTGAGTAAGAGTAAGTACTAAAGACAAGAGAAGTAAGTAAGAAAGGGTGGTGTAGGTGTAGGAAAACACGCGCCCTTACATTGGTGGCAGCGGTGGGGTGTAATTTATATGGTACCAAGGTCAGGAAGGATAAAAGTGATACTGTGGGTAATTTTTGTTTCAATGTGAGTTGTAATAACCATTTCTCCATGCAGGCACCTAATCATTTGTAACTAATGATTTCATTTTTTTCAATTTTCAATTGTTTATTCCTTGATAGAGGAAGCGGGATCTTAGTGCTGTCACTAGGTACCCCTGTACATTATTGTACAATGACACCAGAAGCATCTGGGAAGTGTGACATGTATATACAGTATAAATATTATAAAGGGGCTTACTAAAGCCTAAGGATGGAAGGATATTCCTTTAAAACATAATCAATATTATTTACAAAATATCTGACCAGTATGGGGAGGATCATCGTGTGTCCGTCAGGGGGTCGTGGAGTGGTGGTCCAGCAGGCGTCATGGAAGCGTTGTGTGTGGGGACATCTTAGGAGGTAGTGGATAAGGGTGCTGCTGTCGGGTCTTCTGCATAATGCACAAGAGCGTTGCTCAGGGGATGCGGGGATACCAATCTCCCAAGCAAAGTCATACCCAATGATGATACGGGCAGCAATCACGTCCCCTTTCCGCGACCCTTTCCCGTAGACGTACGAAAGGTCAGGAACTTTATGGAGGACATCGTACCAGATGGGCGGGGAGTCCAAGGGGATGGCTGCTTCCCGAGCTTCTCTCTGTTTGCGGCGAATTTGGGTCCTAATTTGTAAAAGTGTTCGAGAAACAACGTAGTCAGGTGTGGCCTTGTTGCAGCCAGTCTTGGCAAGGCCATGTGCTGCCTCATTCCCCAAGATACCGACATGACTGGGTATCCATAGGAATGTCACAGGATGGCCAGCATCCTGAAGTGTGGATGTTAACCCTCGTATTTGGAGGATGAGGTCCTTATTTTCCCCTGATCCAAATGCGATCCCGTCGAGAGCAGACCTGGAATCGCAGCAGACAAACAAGGGGCAGAAACCATCTGCTTCTTCCTCAGCGAGAAGGGCAGCAAGGAGGGTTATTAGTTCAGCTTGAGTGGAGGATGCCCTGTCAGAAACTCTGAGAGACAGTTTGATAGGCTCAGGGGCATCAGGACGGGAGATGTAGACACCAGCCCCGGCCCTACCTGCAGCGGGGTCAACAGAACCATCAGTGTAGAGGACGACCCTACCTGGGAACCAGTGGGCGATCCTGGAGAGGTGGTATTTGCAGAGAATAACAGGGTTCACCTGGGATTTCAGGAGCGGTCCACCGAGGGCAATCACTTCAGGTTGAAAATCCAGCCAGGGAGAAGGAGACGAACCAACAGCAGGGTTGACAACAATATCAGGCAGGAGGTCGTGTTCCTGAAGGGCTCGGATGATTGACCCTCGCCACTGTCTTCTAGATGGAGGTCGGTCTCGGACAGCAGGTGTAACTAATGAATATTTCAGAGTGCTAATAATTTTGTTCTGTAATTTTTCCAGTGAACAATATAGTTTGTAATTCTGTGCAAAATTTTTGTGGTTGCGGAGAAATTGAAAACAGTTCACGGCAAATACTTTACTGGGAGTTAGGTTAGAACAATTGCCTCGAGAAAATTAGAAATCTGTTTTTAAGTAAAGTGTACAGTAAAATGTGGATACTTGTGATGTTCAGAGTACTGTGTTGAAAAGTGTCTGAAAAACAGAGGTTAGCTACTTAAATTTTTTTGCAGTCTTTTTGTGAAATCTCAGAAAAGTGTTGGTTGTATGCCAAGGTAATTTTTTTGGGTGCCTTTCTGCACTGGTACCAGAGCAATTGTTGTGATCACTCGAGTTCATACTTTGTTATTTACAGACAATGAGCGGACAGTGAACATATGCCGTGTTAAGAGTGTTGGGACAGTGTTGATTTCTGAGTGTACCGGAAGGCCATACTTGTACTAAGGTTATGTAACTGAGTGTTATTTGAAATTGTGACATATTTTGGAGGTATTTGTTTTGATTTCATTTGAAAGTGTTTTAGTTATAAGTTGACGTCAGTTTTGACAAGTGAATTTATTTGTACAACACGAGTTGTGTTATATATCTCCGAGTATATTGTAGTTTTTGTGTTGTTTCAATTAGATTATAATTTTAGTGCATAGAGCATTAGTTTCTAGCAGTATAAACTTACAGACATTGTCATTAAATGTGTTTTATGTTTATTTGAGATCTAATACATGTATAATTTCAGCAATTGCTCTGATGAGTTGAGGACTCTGTGATGATATGGACATCAGTAAAAGAAGGCAATCTTTGAAAATTGATTGGTGAAAGTACATGTAAGGATCCCCCATTTGTGAGTACAACAGAGTACATTGTGAAGTGATAACAGCGTTAATATCATTGCAATTGAAAAGACAGTGAATACTTGTTGAGTACCGAGGGGACAATCTCGTAAAGTATTACAGTATTACCACTTTATTTTTTGTGAGCGTGACTCTCAGTAATGGAAATGTCTATGATTCTATTTTAAGTTTGATTTTTTAGAGTACAGTGTAATTCCAGAAGAGTTAATACTGTGTTGAACCATACAGAGATTGACAATAACAAGTACAGTACTATTCCTTTGAGTGACAAAAGAGTACAGTAATGTTTTTCTCAGGTATTCATCAGTGAAGCAGTAAAGTACAAGTTCACATTTCAGTATTATCACTACGGGTAATGAGTAATAAGTTGAGTAATAATTTGAGGATTATTTTGAGCCAGTAGTTCAAGTGTTTTCATGTATTAGAAGGGCAGTTAGGCAGTAATCCGTTTGTTTTTAAAGTGTGCACTGTGCCCGTGTTGTGTAGTTAGAGTGAGTTGTTGTGACCTCCAGGCATGATGGCCGTCACAAGAGAGCAGTTCAGGGCAGTCAGCTCAGAACCTGTGTCCAGTAAGTTGAGGTGTAGAGTTGAGAAGTATGGCGGTGGAGACAAGTTCATTCTCAGGAATGACACCCGGGTTTCACCACCAGTTGCTTCATCAGGTGCATGGCCTGATGGACCAGGAAGTGTAGAAAAGAAGAGTGTGGAGTGCCTCTCTTGCTAGTTATGTGAGAGACGAGCATCAGTGTTGCCGAGATTTCTTTAAAGGGCTGTAGACTTTGACTGGAATGCATTGGTTGTTGATGTGCATGGTGAAGAGTGATGTTTTGCATACTTGTGTTGCAATTGAGAAGTACAACTGGTAAGTGAGTACGTTATTTGCCATGCGAGTTGTGGAATGTGGTGAATGGGAATGTTTGTGAGTATGTACGTGTTTGTGATTTTTTTCTTTGATTTTTTTTCAGATGGGGATTGTCAAGTGCAGTAGACACAGAGATTGGAAGGTGGATTGGCAGTTATGCAATCATCTGAGGGGTATCTGTTACTAGTTGAGTAAAGATACCAGTTGAGAGTTCTCAAGTTTTGCCGGTAAAGTCCTAGCTAGGCTTTTGTGGGTGTGTATAGGAGTAATGTTCGTGACCTTTAGGTGGAGTCAGGCCTCGACATGGCGCTGATTTCACCACATGGCAAATGCCATAAGTACAGATAGTTTTAGGTTTGGTTGTGCTCCCATAAGGACCGTTAGGATTTGCATGTATTCTTGGGAATCTCCGCTCGTTCGGGATCCTTCGAAGGTTGCTGCCTCTCGTGAGTAGGACATGACTCTTTAGTTTAAAGTCAAACATATCATTCCTTCGACTTGATGGGGTCTGTTCATCTACGTCCTAGCTTGAGAAGTCTAAGTTAAATCTCAGTGGTGTTGAACAGCATGTGTAACAAATATTTTTATGTTATGTATGTAACCCCATTTTTATGCTTTTTCTTTATTGTTACATTATTCTCCTATGTATGTTTAATTACCTGGATTTTATTTCCCTATGCCATGTTGTCAATGATAATTGATTTTTTTTTAGCTACCGTTTATCCCATGTGTGTAACCATTGTGTTCTTATTTTGTATGCTTTTGTACCAGATTCCTGTAATAGTCCTGATGTGTTGTTACGAGTGTATGTAGTGTGAAACCGTGACGAAAGGTAACAGTTGTTTAAAGAATCTGTGTAATTACTGTACATGTTTAGCGAACGTTACCACTTAATAAGAATCTTGGGAAAGGGAGAGCTTTGTCATGGTCACGTTGACTGCTAGTCTATTTAACTAATGATTCTTATTAAACTCCACGACCGCAAAACATGAAGGGTTCGCAACCCCTGAGAAGACGTGTTTTTCCCCATAGACGCTACACTTGTGTTCCCTCACCTTTGTGAAGACAGTTGTCGATCAGTTGTTATTCCACTTTTTCCTGGGAAGCTCAATCTTGAATTAATCTGTGTATATGAACTCAAGTAATTTGCCAGACCTTTGTCAACTGAGGGTCATCTTTGAATGAATAACAGTTAGAGTTGTTTGTAATTATTGTCATTGCGTGAGTAGCGATCACTGGCAACTCAGGGATATATATACCCGCGCATCACGCAGGACGAGCGTCCTGTGGGGTTCAGGATGTTTGGTTCACACTCAGGATGGGTTGGAGAAAGGAAACTCACAATGTTGTATTGGATGTACAATGCAGCTTGGTGCTGGGAAGGCAGCATGGTTACAAGCGTGATGTAGAGAGAGCTGGTTGGTGAGGACGCTCAGAGAAGGACAGCTTGTGGGTCGCCATGCTCGCCAGCGGGAGAGAGGACCGCCAGGCAGGCGGAGGAGCGAGGGCCGCCAGGCAGCGGCGGAGGAGGAGGTGTTGCTGGCTGCGGCTGTAGGTAGAAAGAGGGTGCTCACCACGAGGTCAGGTCTTAAATAGCCGGGGTAGGCGTGGCTTAGCAGTTGACCCCCGCTCCGTGGTGTATGGCGGCAATGGTTGACCTAGACCACGAAGCATACACTGGGGAATTGGTGGGGTCGGCTAGGCAGCGACAAACAGCGTTTGTAGGGGAGAATTCCACTACAATACTCCCCCTTCCCTCCAGGCGGTGTAGGAGACTTGTTGTCTGCAAAGTTGCTTAGCACATGTGAGGCAGAGCAGGCGGTGCATACCTCATGTGAGACAACGGCGATGGCGTGGATGAGCCGGTCGCTGGATACAACTGTCTATATACACACTATCTGTGGGAGAAGAGAGGGAGAAAAAGGGTGTGTGGAGGCGATGAATGTTGTGCTTCCCTCACGGCAGGTACAGAGTCGTCAGATGCGCCTGCTCGGGTGTGTAGACCTGGGTCAGGAGCAGGGGCTGCGTCAGCAGAAGCGGATGAGGGCTTGTAGTGGACGTCTCCCCTACAAACTGCCACGCCACCACCTGCTACCGCCTTCCCTAGCAACCAAGCGTATCCGCATTCCAATGCCCGCCGTATCTTAGCAACGGAACTAGTCACCGGCTACTTCTCGGGTTTTCCCACCATGACTCATAGCCGCTGCTCGGTGTATATAAGCTCTGTCTCTCCCTTGAGATTCATTCTGACCAATCTTCTTGAACAAGCAACATCTCCTCCAGCAAGCTCCACGCTGTTAACATTTCATTCAACCAGGAGGCCAGCAACAGGCAACATCTTCTCTAACGGAGCTCCTGCACACCTACCTCCTTCGACAAGCTACTCACCGCACGTCTCTACCAAGCAGCCCCCCACCACACAGCACCTCCAGCACCAGACTGTCTATCATATAACTTATATATTAAACAAGAAAACCACATTAGAGTTTCCTTCCATCCTGAGTGCTAGACAACATTAATATCTCGATACCCCTACAGGCTCGTGACAGCAGCTGGGTCCACGACAGCAGCAGGATGCAGAACATTAGCAGGGAGTACCTGAGGGAGAAAAGAGGGGTGTGTGGGTCCGCACTCAGGAACAGAGGCCGCGTCGGGGGCGGCAAGGGTTACTGCTGGGCCGGGGTCGGCGTCTGAGGCAGGACGGGTGTGCTGGGGTCGATAGGACGTGGTGCTTGGGGGCAGGAAAAGGAGCTGGTGTCTGCTAGGAGAAACAGTGCTGCTCTAGGGTGTCTAACCTGCGGTGTAGAGACAGTAGTTGATAGAGCCGATGAGAGCTGCTTCTGTGTGGATAAGCCAGTCTTCCATGTTGCTTGAAGACTGGGAGCGTGATCAGTTTCTCCTCCATCCTGTGTGAGTGCGAATCTCCGGGAGTCACCATTTGTGGGGTATGAGATTGTTTGGTGTTCACACTCAGGATGGAATGGAGAAAGGAAACTCACAATGTGCTCTCTATATACATGTTGTATTGGATGTACAATGCAGCTTGGTGCTGGGAAGGCAGCATGGTTACAAGCGTGATGTAGAGAGAGCTGGTTGGTGAGGACGCTCAGAGACGGACAGCTTGTGGGTCGCCAGGCTCGCCAGCGGGAGAGAGGACCGCCAGGCAGGCGGAGGAGCGAGGGAAGGCCGCCAGGCAGCGGCGGAGGTGTGTGGGCCGCCAGGCAGGCGGAGGAGGAGGTGTTGCTGGCTGTGGCTGAAGGTAGAGAGCGAGAGGCAGATCACCACGAGGTCAGGTCTTAAATAGCGGGGGTAGGCGTGGCTTAGTAGTTGACCCCCGCTCCGTGGTGTATGGCGGCGCTGGTTGACCTAGACCACGAGGCATACACTGGGGAATTGGTGGGGTCGGCTAGGCAGCGACAAACAGCGTTTGTAGGGGAGAATGCCACTACAATACTCCCCCTTCCCTCCAGGCGGTGTAGGAGACTTGTTGTCTGCAGAGTTGCTTAGCACATGTGAGGCAGAACGGGCGGTGCATGCCTCATGTGAGACAACGGCGATGGCGTGGATGAGCCGGTCGCTGGGGACAACTGTCTAGATACACAATATCTGTGGGAGTAGAGAGGGAGAATAAGGGTGTGTGGAGGCGATGAATGTTGTGCTTCCCTCACGGCAGGTATAGAGTCGTCAGATGCGCCTGCTGGGGTGTGTGGGCCTGGGGCAGGAGCAGGGGCTGCGTCAGCAGAAGCGGATGAGGGCTCGTGACAGCAGCTGGGTCCACGACAGCAGCAGGGTGCAGGACATTAGCGGCGGAGGAGGAGGTGTTGCTGGCTGTGGCTGTAGATAGAAAAGAGGGCGCTCACCACGAGGTCAGGTCTTAAATAGCGGGGGTAGGCTTGGCTTAGCAGTTGACCCCGCTCCGTGGTGTATGGAGGCGCTGGTTGACCTAGACCACGAGGCATACACTGGGGAATTGGTGGGGTCGGCTAGGCAGCGACAAACAGCATTTGTAGGGGAGAATTCCACTACAGTCCCTTGACGCCCGCTCCAACATTTTTCTCCAGGTATGTTTATGTGTAGCCATTCAGTTGGATTCAGTCATTTATAGTGAATATCAGTGTTCATCAGTGTTCATGCTTCAACAGTTGAATTGTCATTCACCCAGTGTAAGAAGTAATATAACGTTTCTAGACCGAGATTTCTTGTGTTTGTGTTGTCATGCTTCCGTCCCTTGACGCCTGCTCCAACATTTTTCTCCAGATCCCATTGTGATTCTTGCATCACTCAACAACTGCCCCTGATGTAGTAGATACCCAGCAGGGACCATATATGAAACGATGGCACCGATGTGGCCTAATTAATATGCCCAACTGCCTCGTAGTGCCAGACCCCAGTCTCGCCATGTGTCTGGCTACCATTGGCCATAACAACAGTCGTGAATCTCAGTGTTCTACCCTGGGACGCACCCTGGAAGTATATGTCCACAGAGAGTGTTGTAACATGTATGTTAGGGATAATCAGATGAAAATAATTATCCCATGTTGGGTAGTGGACCCATGCATCGGCTGGTTTCAGTATTAACGTGTATGTTGAGTAAAGTCTTGTATCTCTACTGTAATGCCACGTACCACCAGTAGATGTGAGTAGTAAACTAATGTACAAGGAGTGCCATGTACTTTGTATTGTGAGTAGGGCCAAGGAGCTGGTCCTGCTATGTAATGTCATGTGACACCAGTAAGGTTGTGTGCAGCAAGAGTGTAAGATCTGAGTAATTACTGTTGAGTAAAGAAATAAGAAAATAAGTAAATAGTAAAATAAGTAAAGAAGAAAGTACTGAGTCTGCAATAAACCCAGGAGTTAAGCCTGGTAGTTATATGCTAATAATATCTCTTTTTTTCCCTTTGATTTCATATTAATAAATTTGTTCTTAGAGTATTTTAGGTGTATTCATTTCTCCCACAGTATTTTACCTTTATTTCCGTCTGTATGTATATTCTGTATGCTGTATTTATATTATGTATGTATTTTATGTATGTGCTCCATTTATGTACTATTTATTCAGCCAAGCTAGCAGCGTGTGGCAATGTATTTATCAATGTCCCACATGCCTAATTAATGTGCCTGGCGACGTATGGAAGCTACTAATGTACCACTTCCTATACGTCGCCTTGAGAGCAGTTGACCAGCAAACAGGTTGAGGAGCGCTACTCCCCTTGTGTACATATCTCTTGTCCAGTAAATAGAACCTATAACTATACAGGCGTTTGTGTTCGCTCCTGTATATAGAATTTAATACCCAGAACACGAACACCGTCCAAGTGACTTGATACCAGAATTACAATACTGTTACGAACCCCTCTGTTAGGTTCTGAATAATAAGTTCTATATACAGGAGAGAACACAAACACCTGTATAGTTTTGTAGGTTCGGTTTACTGGATAAGAGTATGTACACAAAGGAGAGCAGCGGTCTCCCTGGCTAGGCTCCTTGTCAACTGCTATACACGACGTATGGTAAGTGATACATTAGCAGCTTCCATACGTCGCCAGGCACATTAATTAAGCATGTGGGATATGGTAATAACATTGCCACACGCTGCTAGCTAGGCTGAATAAATAATACATAAATGGAGCACATACATAATATACATACATGATATATAATCCAGCATACATAATATACATACACCCTCCACCGATTGTCATGATCTACCTACCCAGCACTATGAACCACGCCATCTATTGTCTTGATCTACCTACCCAGCACCACGAGCAACGCCATCTAGGGACGAGACATGAGTATGACTCGTCTTGGTTAACACTCCGGGGTTTCCCTTCTCCATATCCTGGTTGTTGCGTCACCGCCTCAAAGTCTTCTTTGTCAGCTCCAATTCGAGGAGAGAGCAGTTCACTCTGGGAAGTGACCACAGGATCCCCTATCCTGGAACCCTACGGCACAGTGACTACCTACCGTCTTCTACAATACTCAGCCTTACTCGTCAGCCATCTCAGCTCCTCACTTAAGTATTTGTAATCTTGTATTGCGTCTCCCACCTCCACCTTGCTTCACGATTGTTTTATGTTTTATTAATATGTATATACTGTTCATGTTTAGGTTAAGTTTGGTTAAGGGTAGTTTATAAGCTGAATATTTTGTTTAGGAATTTATGGTACTTTATTATATACAACAAAAACTCGCATCCTTTGTCTACCCTTTTATAGTCCGATTGTCTTTGTTTTTTTGTTGTTGTTACCTGTTGGGATCTGGGTAGACGTATAACTATATTATAAATCCCCAACTCGTAACAATACCCATGTGACAAAACTGAGTAAGAGTAAGTACTAAAGACAAGAGAAGTAAGTAAGATAAGGGTGGTGTAGGTATAGGAAAAGATGCGCCCTTGCAAGGCATCCTTGAAATATTAAGCTCAGCTTTGGCAAGTGGATACTTCATTGATGCATTCAAAAACGCAAAACTCATATTCATACCGAAACCAGCCAAAGACCACACTTAAGTAATTAACTACAGACCGATTTCCCTACTCGAAGTTATAGGAAAACTATTTGAAAAGGCAAAAAACAAGAGAATAGAAAACACAAGAGCGAAAACGGACTACTAAACCCCAAACAACATGGATTCACTGAGAAAAAGGGAACACATACTGCACTAGCCATAATCACGGAAACGTTAGCTAACAAGAAAGCAGAAAGAAACCAAGTCAACATTGTATTAAGAGACGTTAAGAAAGCGTTCGATAAAGTATGGCACCTAGGATTAAAATTTAAACTGCTTCAATTAAATCTTCCAGACCCACTAGAAAAAATCGTCTGTGACTTCCTAGACGATCGCACGGCACAAATACAAATTGGCAGCTGTATAGGACCACCCATAGAACTGAAAAGTGGAGTACCCCAAGGCAGTGTCCTTTCACCCATGCTGTACAATATCTACACAGCAGACCTACCAGAACCAGCTCCCTACAGTGAATACATAAGTTTGCAGACGATATCACACAAATCATCACATACCCCGGCAAATCAACAGCAATAATGGCACAACATACTGCCAACGCAATAGAGAACATCAACCAGTACGAAAAAAAGTGGCAGATACAAACGAACACCAACAAGTTCAAAATAATACTAATCGCTAAAAGGAAAAAAGACCCCATTATAGTAGACAACAAAGTAATTCCATGGAAAGCACTGCCCTAGGGCTGAAGATAACAACAAAAGGCTACAAAACATTCATCAACGAAAAACTTGCAAAAACCAGAAACATGGTAATTAAATTAAAACGCTTCAGAAGCCTGTCAGCAAAAAACAAGTTAAAGTTATATAGATCCTTTGTCCAATCCCTACTAGTATATCCACCAATTCCCCTACATGCAATAAAACAAACAAACATAAAGAAACTGCAGACAATTCAAAATTTAGCCCTAAGGGATGTATACAACATCAGATATCCTGACATAGTCACCAACCATCAACTACACCAACGAGCGCAAATAGAACCCTTAAACGTTTACCTACACGAACACTCAAAAAGAATATGAACAAAGTTAGAAGAAATAGAGGCAGGACCAATCATAGAATGGATGGAAGAGACAGAAGAAGGAAGAAGAGAACACTCGTGGTTCCCTCAGAGTAAAAGAAGAGCCCTAGAACCCACACCAACTCCACTCTATTGAAAGATGCAACGTCACCACCGTGACAACCTTGGCAGCCCTACCACTTACAACATTAGATCATAAAAAGATGGGATGTTCTTAGCAGAAACACAAGTACCTGCCCTAGACTCCCCACCATTGGTTAGGACACAAGACCCGAAAATGTAAGGCATAAAATTGCAATATTTGCTAAACATACAAACACCTGACATGAATATAACACCTATGACGAAAATTAGCTGAAATACAAACATGAGAAAACAGAAGCACTTGGGTTGAGCCCCAAGACCTAGCGTTCTACTACTATTTTCCAATTTCCTCGCTTTTCTTCTTGCACTATCCACCAACCCCAAGTCCCTCCAAATTCCACCATCATTCTTCAAGTCCAGTTCCCGCACCGCCAATCTACGCACCAGCATCAAGATCTCTTCATACTTTACTTCACCCACCCATCGGGAGGTCATTCTACACTCGGCTACCGGACCAGCAACATCTCTCAACAGCTCCTCACCACCCAGCTTCCTCAGAAAACTCCTCGCTCTACAGGACCTCTGAGCAAGATACTCCTCACCTAGTAACTCCTAAGCACTGCATTGTACAAAATATATATACAGAAAGCGCATTGTGAGTTTCTATTCTACCTCATTCCTGAGTGTGAGATATCTACATGTACGTAAGTTTGTGTGCCCATACAAAGAGAAAATAGACAACTTAAGAGAATTGACAACTGGCCACATACAGTACGCTACAATTGGTGACCCCTAGAGCCGTGAACACCACACTCCTATCTGCTGCCTTACTTCTGGAGCTGAGAAGATCGTCCTGCCTGCTACCAGCCAAGGCCAACCGCCTTACCTGCACCACTGGCTACCCCACTACTCCACAACGACACCATCTCACGACCGTAAGGTTTATAACGCATTAGTCTGTTCTCCCCACTGGCTGGAGAGCAACTATTGTGCGATATTCCAAACGTGGTTGGAGCTCTTTTGCCTATTCTCCTATTTTTATTTATTTTTTTTAGTTCTGGCCTAAAGACCTGCACCCTAAAAAGTGTATTCGTCCCGAAGTCCCCCCCCCTGCAACTGTTCACCTCCCTCCCAGGAGATTGTGAACACGGAAGGAGGTCGGAACAAGCACCCATCCCTCATCCTTCCCTAACAGGTGTGACATACTCCAGCAAGAATGGACGGACGGATCTCTCTACCAACCATCAACCACAACGTAGAGGACTGGTTAGTTCATGTCGAAGCAACCCTCATCGGCTCTACAGCTACAGACGAGCAAAAGTATGGCGCCTTGCTCTGTTCCGTGCCCACTGAAGTCGCCACACAAGCCTCACAGACCATCTCGAACCCTCCAGCGAACAACAAATTCGCCACCCTGCGGGATGCCTTAAAAACGCATTACCAACGGACCCGCCCCAGTCTCCTGCAGAACCTATCTTCTATCTCCCTTGGAAACTCAACTCCAGGACTTCTCTGGGAGGAGATGTGTAGGCTGAACTCCCGGCACACACACAGACTTCCTGACCCTATCCTGCGCCAGCTTCACGCACAAAAGCTACCCACACAAGTATTCATCATCCTGTCCGCAGTAGATTACTCTACGGCACCAGAACTCTGTGCAACCGCGGCAGACAGAATTTTCAACGAGTGCGCTGCTGCCCGCCTTGCCACCGCGGACAACCCCACGATCACACCAGTACTTACCTCCGAACTTGTAAGCCGGGTCAACACCCCTCAGCCGAGCAATACCTCACAAGACATCAGGGAACGAAATATAGGGAACGAAACCGATGGGTATCGTTGGTCATGGCAGACTCAACACTCACTTACTTGACACGTCTTTTTAACAATAAGGACAGTTGAAGCGTTCAACACCACTCACAATGGATCTTGAATGTTTCAACTGTAAACAGATATATCTAAGCTGACTAAAAACAAAGGTGTTCTCTCTCACATTCAAATTCATTACATAGAGAGGTTGGTTTCAGTACGTCAGAGAAAATGGGATAACGGAGGACTGAGGCGTCTTGAAGTGACGAGAAAACGGACTCCTCAGATGGAGGACTCAAAATAAAAGCAGAGGTACATGTTTTGTGGGCTATTGAGCGTAATATGAATCATTTGATTTTGGCGTTAACTGACGTGTACGACCGTGGTCGTTACAGTGGGGCTGGACTTTAGTCACGGCTAGGCGTGTACAGGAGTACCGTATATGGACCTAGTGCAGTTTAAGACGGTTGCATTGCAAAGTCACGGCTAGGCGTGTACAGGAGTACATGGACCTAGTGCAGTTTAAGACGTTTGCATTGCCAAGTCACGACTAGGCGTGTACAGGAGTACTTACCTCCGAACTTGTAAGCCGGGTCAACACCCCTCAGCCGAGCAATACCTCACAAGACATCAGGGACCTGTTGCAAACTTTGAACCGCAGGATGGACACCAATGAGCAGTTCTGCTCCTCCATGCCCGCTGCTGGGCCAGTTCCTGACTCACGCACCACGCCCTACAAGTCCCGACGCACCCTTCCTGCCCAGGAAACAGCAGCCAGCCCCCAACACAACGAATATACCCTCTGCTGGTATCACCGGCGTTTCGGCCCCAATGCTCAAAACTGTGAGCCTCACTGCACCTACTCGGGAAACGGCAACAAGGGAGGCTGGTAGGCGTCTCACGACTGCACGTCACCGACCGCACCTCCGGCACGAAGTTCTTTGTCGACACAGGTTCATCGGTCAGCATCATCCCTCCCTCACTACAAGACACGTCAAAGCAACCCTCTTTTGACCTGTTCGCTGCCAACGGCACCCCCATCTCCTCCTATGGCATACGCACCCTCGCCTTAGACCTCGATCTGCCCAAGACTCTGCGTTAGTTATTCGTGATTGCAGACGTGTCTCAACCCATCCATGGTTTCGACTTCCTCACCTTCAGAAGCTCGGCGTCGACCCAAGCCATCTATGCCTCATCCAGATATTCTTTTCTGTTAGTATTCGAGTTATTCATATACTTATATGTTCTGTGTAGTACTTTCCAATGAGTATTCTGTTTTATATACTTATCCTTCTTCAGTTCTTTACACACATACTTAATTTATATATTCTTGCTTATATTCTTATATGTTCTTTATCTCTATATACCTTATATTCTTATATATTCTTATATAAGTAACTCTTATGCTTCTCTGCTTATGTTTTCCAAGTCAATGTTCTTTCTTTTCATTTCCTTTCATATATTATAATCTCTTCCATATGTTTTGTTCTAGTTATATTCTAAACCATGGATTAACCTGGGAACCATGTCTTTCTTATTACCACACTTATTATACTTACACCGGTAGAACTGCCACCACCCAGGATTTTTCTAGAATATAACATCTCTTAGTTAACTGTTAGGTAGCAAGCTTCTAGGCACGTGAGTTAGTTATTTTCTGAGAACCAATGTGGGAAAGGATAGAGTGGTGATACTCGTAGACGTAAATTACTAATTCAATATTTATTAACACAGTGATTGGATAAGATGCATCTTAGATTCACTCAGACAAAGCAGAACTGCAATTTATTTCTTAAGTCATCAAACACTTCAAGAACTTATTACCTCATTAAATACCTCCAAATTCTTATTACTTCAATCGACAATTGTGGTATTGTCACTCTGCCACATGATATTCAGTACTGGGTATACACCAGATATCACTGGACCCTCAGGTCTTACCTTACCAAGTAGCAAATTACCTCTTCACTTCTTGGTTATATCATTATACTCTCAGATTATCATTTCATGGTCACTACCAATGAATACATAGCACAATGAACAACTCCACAATTATCTCAACATACAATACCTCCTGTTAATTCACAAGGAACGACATGGCACTTTTAACTCTCATTCGGTGGTTCAATACTTAACCTGGGATACTATCTTTCTGCTAGTTATCCCCCAAACAAGATACCATAATACTTAGGCCTATGTAACTGTGAGGAGTGCCCCAGGGTAACGCTGGTCTCTACAACAAATGAGGATCGCTGTTAGGGGTCGGTTGTAGACCGACACACGCTCAGGGAGTGGGCGCCTGATTTGCAGGAAATGGACTTCCCAGTTCAGTCCTGTCGAATCAACGGCATCGTCCAACCCGGTTACCGCCCCACGTTAGCCGATGAGTATTCAGCTCAACACACTGGAGAGACGTTGAGGAAGTCACGAATGCGTAAAGGTCTAACTTCAACTATACAAAACATACGCCTGGCAACGGTTCAGACAATATCTAAATCTCTACGTTACTCGACTTAATTGGCACAGAATTCACTATGTTAACACATGAGCACTGATATTCACCAAAATTGACTAAGTTAAACTGAATTAATAGGCGGCGGGAACACACGTTAACATACCTGGAGAGACGTTGAGGAAGTCACGAATGCGTGATTCTCCCTCGTGTCGAGGTATATACGTGCACTCGCGGGGCAGCTTGGGCCTCCGTATTCATACCAGAAGGGTCGATCTTACCAACAACAAAACTTCTCTATCATTTTGGATCACTGTATACTTAGTTATGAACTCCGGTGTTCTTGATCAGGGTAATTTCCTATGTCTATTCATATAATCTAATCAGAGGTTGAGCTTGCCAGGAAAAGGTGGAATATACACGTCGATAACATTAATTCTGCAAGCTCAAGCCTAAGACGAACAAGGAGCTAGTCACGGGGAGGCGCTAGATCTTGGAGATTATACCAGTTGACAGAATAGTTCAGGAGATTAATGACTTTCTCAAATAGACAACTGACACTAATTAAACTATAAACATCAGATTCTCTGATGTCGGGGCGACAAAATGATATAACTTCAGGCGGGATCAGAAACTCATGGATACCCCCACGGACGACATAAAATACGCCACTCTAGCTGGCAAACTCGACACTCACTTACTTGACACGTTCTACTAACGATAAGGACAGTTGAAGCATTCTACCCCACTCACAATGGATCTTGAATGTTCCAACTGTAAACAGACATATCTAAGTTGACTCAAAACAAAGGTGTTCTCTCTCACACTCAAATTCATTTTATAGAGAGGTTGGTTTCAGTAAGTCAGAGAAAATGGGATAACGGAGGACTGAGGTGTCTTGAAGTGATGAGAAAACGGACTCCTCAGATGGAGGACTCAAACGAAAGCCGAGTTACATGTTTCGTGGGCTATTGAGCGTAATATGAATCATTTGATTTTGGCGCTAACTGACGTGTAAGACTGTGGTCATTACAAAGCTTTCCCCTCCCAAAGATTCAATGTTATGCGGTATAGTCGACAAAACATTCACAGTAAATACACAATTTCAAACACAATATCTTGCAGTACTGGGGTAATGGTCAACAATACAGGTAACACACATGTTACAAAATTTTCACATACATAAAATGTTGCAACTCAAATGAATAATCACAAAAACTCCCAGACATGGGCAGATAAAACTAACAAAGCAATACTGGTCATGACCCACAGAAGAACATAATCATACATCAATAGTACAGACATAATAATAAAAACAGGCCGGCCTTAATTATAGTTTTTGTACATTTGTAACTACACCATCCACCAGGATGACAGGTAGCTTCCATCTAGGGCCTCTAGGCGATTGATCACATATGTATAACACTGGGTCCAAGCACCAAATTCAGCAATTGAGATCTCAAGCTAGGAGTAGTTAGGCGGACCCCATCCAGTCACCGAAGCATTAGGGTTGACCTTACCACGGAAGAATCATTGTTCACTCACGAGACGAGGCAAGATCTAAGTGGTAAGAGCATGGACTCAAATAGACTATAATGCCAGCGACCCGGTCCACATGAAACCCCCAAAACCTCGGTTCCCTTCTGTACTTTGCAATGCAAGAGTCTTAAACTGCACTAGGTCCATGTACTCCTGTACACGCCTAGCCGTAACTCTGCAATGCAAGCGTCTTAAACTGCACTAGGTCCATGTACTCCTGTGCACGCCTAGCCGTGACTCTGCAATGCAAGCGTCTTAAACTGCACTAGGTCCATGTACTCCTGTACACGCCAAGCCGTGACTTTGCAATGCAGGCGTCTTAAACTGCACTAGGTCCATGCACTGTACTCCTGTACACGCCTAGTCGTGACTTGGCAATGCAAACGTCTTAAACTGCACTAGGTCCATGTACTCCTGTACACGCCTAGCCGTGACTTTGCAATGCAACCGTCTTAAACTGCACTAGGTCCATATACGGTACTCCTGTACACGCCTAGCCGTGACTAAAGTCCAGCCCCACTGTAACGACCACGGTCGTACACGTCAGTTAACGCCAAAATCAAATGATTCACATTACGCTCAATAGCCCACAAAACATGTACCTCTGCTTGATTTTTGAGTCCTCCATCTGAGGAGTCCGTTTTCTCGTCACTTCAAGACGCCTCAGTCCTCCGTTATCCCATTTTCTCTGACGTACTGAAACCAACCTCTCTATGTAATGAATTTGAATGTGAGAGAGAACACCTTTGTTTTTAGTCAGCTTAGATATATCTGTTTACAGTTGAAACATTCAAGATCCATTGTGAGTGGTGTTGAACGCTTCAACTGTCCTTATTGTTAAAAAGACGTGTCAAGTAAGTGAGTGTTGAGTCTGCCATGACCAACGATACCCATCGGTTTCGTTCCCTATATTTCGTTCCCTGATGTCTTGTGAGGTATTGCTCGGCTGAGGGGTGTTGACCCGGCTTACAAGTTCGGAGGTAAGTACTGGTGTGATCGTGGGGTTGTCCGCGGTGGCAAGGCGGGCAGCAGCGCACTCGTTGAAAATTCTGTCTGCCGCGGTTGCACAGAGTTCTGGTGCCGTAGAGTAATCTACTGCGGACAGGATGATGAATACTTGTGTGGGTAGCTTTTGTGCGTGAAGCTGGCGCAGGATAGGGTCAGGAAGTCTGTGTGTGTGCCGGGAGTTCAGCCTACACATCTCCTCCCAGAGAAGTCCTGGAGTTGAGTTTCCAAGGGAGATAGAAGATAGGTTCTGCAGGAGACTGAGGCGGGTCCGTTGGTAATGCGTTTTTAAGGCATCCCGCAGGGTGGCGAATTTGTTGTTCGCTGGAGGGTTCGAGATGGTCTGTGAGGCTTGTGTGGCGACTTCAGTGGGCACGGAACAGAGCAAGGCGCCATACTTTTGCTCGTCTGTAGCTGTAGAGCCGATGAGGGTTGCTTCGACATGAACTAACCAGTCCTCTACGTTATGGTTGAAGGTTGGTAGAGAGATCCGTCCGTCCATTCTTGCTGGAGTATGTCACACCTGTTAGGGAAGGATGAGGGATGGGTGCTTGTTCCGACCTCCTTCCGTGTTCACAATCTCCTGGGAGGGAGGTGAACAGTTGCAGTGGGGGGACTTCGGGACGAATACACTTTTTAGGGTGCAGGTCTTTAGGCCAGAACTAAAAAAAATAAATAAAAATAGGAGAATAGGCAAAAGAGCTCCAACCACGTTTGGAATATCGCACAATAGTTGCTCTCCAGCCAGTGGGGAGAACAGACTAATGCGTTATAAACCTTACGGTCGTGAGATGGTGTCGTTGTGGAGTAGTGGGGTAGCCAGTGGTGCAGGTAAGGCGGTTGGCCTTGGCTGGTAGCAGGCAGGACAATCTTCTCAGCTCCAGAAGTAAGGCAGCAGAAAGGAGTGTGGTGTTCACGGCTCTAGGGGTCACCAATTGTAGCGTACTGTATGTGGCCAGTTGTCAATTCTCTTTAGTTGTCTATTTTCTCTTTGTATGGGCACACAAACTTACGTACATGTAGATATCTCACACTCAGGAATGAGGTAGAATAGAAACTCACAATGCGCTTTCTGTATATATATTTTGTACAATGCAGTGCTTAGGAGTTACTAGGTGAGGAGTATCTTGCTCAGAGGTCCTGTAGAGCGAGGAGCTTTCTGAGGAAGCTGGGTGGTGAGGAGCTGTTGAGAGATGTTGCTGGTCCGGTAGCCGAGTGTAGAATGACCTCCCGATGGGTGGGTGAAGTAAAGTATGAAGAGATCTTGATGCTGGTGCGTAGATTGGCGGTGCGGGAACTGGACTTGAAGAATGATGGTGGAATTTGGAGGGACTTGGGGTTGGTGGATAGTGCAAGAAGAAAAGCGAGGAAATTGGAAAATAGTAGTAGAACGCTAGGTCTTGGGGCTCAACCCAAGTGCTTCTGTTTTCTCATGTTTGTATTTCAGCTAATTTTCGTCATAGGTGTTATATTCATGTCAGGTGTTTGTATGTTTAGCAAATATTGCAATTTTATGCCTTACATTTTCGGGTCTTGTGTCCTAACCGATGGTGGGGAGTCTAGGGCTGGTACTTGTGTTTCTGCTAAGAACATCCCATCTTTTTATGATCTAATGTTGTAAGTGGTAGGGCTGCCAAGGTTGTCACGGTGGTGACGTTGCATCTTTCAATAGAGTGGAGTTGGTGTGGGTTCTAGGGCTCTTCTTTTACTCTGAGGGAACCACGAGTGTTCTCTTCTTCCTTCTTCTGTCTCTTCCATCCATTCTATGATTGGTCCTGCCTCTATTTCTTCTAACTTTGTTCATATTCTTTTTGAGTGTTCGTGTAGGTAAACGTTTAAGGGTTCTATTTGCGCTCGTTGGTGTAGTTGATGGTTGGTGACTATGTCAGGATATCTGATGTTGTATACATCCCTTAGGGCTAAATTTTGAATTGTCTGCAGTTTCTTTATGTTTGTTTGTTTTATTGCATGTAGGGGAATTGGTGGATATACTAGTCGGGATTGGACAAAGGATCTATATAACTTTAACTTGTTTTTTGCTGACAGGCTTCTGAAGCGTTTTAATTTAATTACCATGTTTCTGGTTTTTGCAAGTTTTTCGTTGATGAATGTTTTGTAGCCTTTTGTTGTTATCTTCAGCCCTAGGGCAGTGCTTTCCATGGAATTACTTTGTTGTCTACTATAATGGGGTCTTTTTTCCTTTTAGCGATTAGTATTATTTTGAACTTGTTGGTGTTCGTTTGTATCTGCCACTTTTTTTCGTACTGGTTGATGTTCTCTATTGCGTTGGCAGTATGTTGTGCCATTATTGCTGTTGATTTGCCAGGGTATGTGATGATTTGTGTGATATCGTCTGCAAACTTATGTATTCACTGTAGGGAGCTGGTTCTGGTAGGTCTGCTGTGTAGATATTGTACAGCATGGGTGAAAGGACACTGCCTTGGGGTACTCCACTTTTCAGTTCTATGGGTGGTCCTATATAGCTGCCAATTTGTATTTGTGCCGTGCGATCGTCTAGGAAGTCACAGACGATTTTTTCTAGTGGGTCTGGAAGATTTAATTGAAGCAGTTTAAATTTTAATCCTAGGTGCCATACTTTATCGAACGCTTTCTTAACGTCTCTTAATACAATGTTGACTTGGTTTCTTTCTGCTTTCTTGTTAGCTAACGTTTCCGTGATTATGGCTAGTGCAGTATGTGTTCCCTGTTTCTCAGTGAATCCATGTTGTTTGGGGTTTAGTAGTCCGTTTTCGCTCTTGTGTTTTCTATTCTCTTGTTTTTTGCCTTTTCAAATAGTTTTCCTATAACTTCGAGTAGGGAAATCGGTCTGTAGTTAATTACTTAAGTGTGGTCTTTGGCTGGTTTCGGTATGAATATGAGTTTTGCGTTTTTGAATGCATCAATGAAGTATCCACTTGCCAAAGCTGAGCTTAATATTTCAAGGATGCCTTGCAAGGGCGCATCTTTTCCTACACCTACACCACCCTTATCTTACTTACTTCTCTTGTCTTTAGTACTTACTCTTACTCAGTTTTGTCACATGGGTATTGTTACGAGTTGGGGATTTATAATATAGTTATACGTCTACCCAGATCCCAACAGGTAACAACAACAAAAAAACAAAGACAATCGGACTATAAAAGGGTAGACAAAGGATGCGAGTTTTTGTTGTATATAATAAAGTACCATAAATTCCTAAACAAAATATTCAGCTTATAAACTACCCTTAACCAAACTTAACCTAAACATGAACAGTATATACATATTAATAAAACATAAAACAATCGTGAAGCAAGGTGGAGGTGGGAGAGGCAATACAAGATTACAAATACTTAAGTGAGGAGCTGAGATGGCTGACGAATAAGGCTGAGTATTGTAGAAGACGGTAGGTAGTCACTGTGCCGTAGGGTTCCAGGATAGGGGATCCTGTGGTCACTTCCCAGAGTGAACTGCTCTCTCCTCGAATTGGAGCTGACAAAGAAGACTTTGAGGCGGTGACGCAACAACCAGGATATGGAGAAGGGAAACCCCGGAGTGTTAACCAAGACGAGTCATACTCATGTCTCGTCCCTAGATGGCGTTGCTCGTGGTGCTGGGTAGGTAGATCAAGACAATAGATGGCGTGGTTCATAGTGCTGGGTAGGTAGATCATGACAATCGGTGGAGGGTGTATGTATATTATGTATGCTGGATTATATATCATGTATGTATATTATGTATGTGCTCCATTTATGTATTATTTATTCAGCCTAGCTAGCAGCGTGTGGCAATGTTATTACCATATCCCACATGCTTAATTAATGTGCCTGGCCCAACCTAA
Organism: Homarus gammarus; assembly: GCA_958450375.1. Classification (NCBI taxonomy): domain Eukaryota; kingdom Metazoa; phylum Arthropoda; class Malacostraca; order Decapoda; family Nephropidae; genus Homarus; species Homarus gammarus. Next base: position 365,577 of record CAUDMG010000365.1, read on the forward strand.
ATGGGGAGATGATCGTTCACCCCAAAGACAAGGACTCCGCCACCACCCTCGACACTTACCTGCAAAACACCACCACCGTTACATCAACCAAGCTAGACCCCGCCCAGAAACTGGTGAAGTCGGTAGTCCTCCGGTAACCAAAGGAACTACCTCTCGAACCCCTGGAGAACCACCCGAAGATCTTAAAAGCCGAGAGATGCTCTCCCTTGTCCGACAAGACGGCCACCACGAAACAAGTGCTCATAACGCACTACGGCTCACCCCCCAGCACCATAGACCTCAAAACCTGGAGGATCTACGAAGTGAGGCCCTTCATCCCAGAGCCCCTGCGGTGCTTCAGATGCCAGAAATACGGGCACCATCAGACAAGGTGCACGTACAAGGAAATCTGCGCAGTCTGCGCACAGAAGCACGGCACACACTTCTGCCTCACCAAGTTGAAAAATGGGGAAAAAATTGCCCCCAAGTGTGCCAACTGCGGGGGCAAACACCACGCCTGGAATCCTGGATGCTCCGAGAGAACAAAGAGGGTCCAGGCAAACCGACCAGCAGCAAGACCTGCCCCCACCGCCTACACACCAGCCCCACCAAGTACCTTCGTGTGGGGAACCCAAAGGCCAAAACAACAAAGACAACCTCCTCAGCCAGTCAACACCCAAAGTGCAGCCCAGTTTCCTGGCCTCACTACGGCCACACCTCAGCCACCCAAGCAGCAGACAACCACGAGAAAGACAAAAGAAGCACACACCAAGGCATCGGAAGGAATGCTACACGTATCAGACCTAGCCAAGGTACTGACAACCTTCGCGGAGGGCCTAGCCGGACTACCGGGCCACAAGATCCAACCCACACAGCTCCTAATACTCATGGGGAGCGTCCTCGGGCAAGTCGCCACAGCTCCAGCCACCTCAGTGGAGGAAGCCACGCCGGTCCTCACACGAGTGACAGCCGAGGTACACTCTACACCGAAGAAGGCCACCAGAGAACCCAAGATACCGACAGCTCCCAGAAAGAAACTGGACGTTTCAACTCCCCTGAACCGAACCATGGCCCAGAAGGCAAAAACCACAGAACACGAAGATATGAACCTGATCCAGTTGGAATCGAACTTGGACATCTCCATCGAGGACCACCAGAAGTCCCCGATGAAACAGTGGTGGAAAACATCAGCACCCTGAACATCCTAACATGGAATGCTCAGGGCATCAAAAACAAGAAACACCTCCTACAAGAAGCAGCAGCCAAGGACAAGCTTGACATCATACTGCTACAAGAAACACTTCTACAAGAACACCACTGTTTCAAATTCAGCGGTTACAAGACATACAGGAGGCATTTCACGCAGGCGTCAACATGAGGATGTATGATCTTGGTCAAGTCAAGCATACCCTCCGCCGATGTCACGCAGCAATTTCCATGTGGGGAAAACATCGAGACACAGGCCGTCAAAGTAACCCTCCAAGAACGGGAATTAACTGTTCACAACATCTACAAGAACCCAAGGGGCTCACTGGAGGTTACTCAATTATTTGCTTCGGCCGCTGACCACGCCACACTCATAGGAGGGGATTTCAACGCACATCATCCCTTCCTAAGCTCGGCAAGCCCCACAAATGAAGACGGCCTACACCTATACACCACCTTTCAAGATACACCCGAGATCTGCCTCCTGAACACCGGGGAGTCCACCCACACTAGGGGAGGAAGGCTAGATCTAACCTTCGTCTCCAGTGCACTACAGCCTTCGGCCTCCTGGCAGATACACCCCACGCTGACCAGCGACTACTTCGCCACCCTAACAACGCTGAAGGTAAACAAAGTCCCCACTCCACCCCCCCCCCCCCCCCCGAGATGGAGATACAATACCCAAAAGGCAGACTGGGGACTCTTCAAGAAACACCTGGCTAAGTGGCGCGAAAAATCACAGCCGGCCGGCGCAGCACCCGTGGATGAGACAACCCTCCACCACCAATTGGTCGAGGCGTTTCACCAAGCGGCAGAAGAGGCTATCCCAAAAACAAAACCCACATCAAGACAGTACAATGATTGCTGGTACTACTGTCCCAGGGTGAAAGAACTCAACCACAGAGTGAACATGGCCCGAAGAAACTACAGGAGACATCCCACGGCAACAAACAGACATCTCCTGCAAGTCATAGTTAAGGATACCAGGGAAGAGAAGGAAGAAATAAAAAACGTAAGCTGGCTCAAGTGGTGCTCCGAACTGAACGAGCACACCTCCCTTGGCAAGATGTGGGCCCAGATCCGAAGGGCATCTGGGAAGGCAACACCACCACCACCAACCCATCCCAACCCAGAAGAGGAAGCCGAGAGACTTGCAAAACTGTTCTCTGACCGAGCAGCAACGAAAAACCTCCCGAGACAGGCGGAGGAGACACAACGGCGTCTGCGACAGGTCAGACTCCAGATGATCGAAGAGGCCTGCAACAGTGAAGATGACACTGACAGACCATTCAACCAGCAAGAACTCCAGAAGTCGCTAAAACGAAGTAAGGACACAGCTCCAGGGGCCGACAGGATAACCTACTCCATGCTTTCTCATGCCGGTACAGCCGGACACGAGGCTCTGCTGCAAGCCATCAATGCTTCGTGGACAGCACAAAGACTCCCACTGGAATGGAAGAAGGCAGATATACAGCCCATTCCGAAGCCCAGAGAACCAGACAAACCGAGGTCCATCTCCCTTCTCAGCTGCATAGCGAAGACGGGAGAAAGAATGGCTCTCAACCGACTCAAGTGGAAAGTAGGCAGCCCACACCCTCACATCTTTGCTTACGCCGAGAACACCGGCACAGGCAACAACATCGCCGAGATACTCAGCACAGTGGACAACAAACCAGCTCTGGTGGTCTTCCTCGACCTGGAGAAAGCCTTCGAACTAGCAAATCCATTGGCCATTACTACGCTCGCTAAAAAAGGCGTCAAAGGAAGGTTGCTGGGGTGGATCCAGAACTACCTCACACAAAGAGAAGCACGAGTACGCTTTCAGGGAGCAACCTCAAGCTACAGGGTCCACGAAAACGGAACCCCACAAGGAGGCATCCTCAGTCCAATGCTGTTCAATGTCCTGATGGAAAATCTAGTCAAACTTCCTTTCAGACAAACAGCCAAGCTCCTATGCTATGCAGACGACTTACAGCTTATAGTAAGAGGATCGAACAGACTAGCCAACACGCAACACGCACTCCAACTTATAGAAGAGGAGTGCAACAGACTTGGACTCAAGATAAATCCAGCCAAGTCGAAAGCGATGGCCATCTGCACAGACACACCAGACAAGATGCTCTCCATACAAAACACGCCGGTAGTCTGGACCAACGCCCACCAGTGTCTTGGAATCTGGTTTGACCAGAAACTCACCTTCAAGCCGCAACTCGAGTATCTCAGGCACAGTACGAAGAGCAGACACAATATAATGAGGTCGCTCACCAGCAAATCCGCAGGAGCAAACCGTCATGTGCTCAAAGCCTACTACACGGCCGCCATCAGATCGCTGGTAGATTACAGTGCTCCAGCACTCATTGGACTGAGAGAAGACCAAATAGCTAAGCTAGAATTCATCCAAAACAATGCTCTCAGGACCATGCTCGGAGCACCCATGTGGACCAGAATTTGCAATCTGCAAATGGAAACCGAACTACCACCCCTGGCAGTACGAGTCAAGCAGGTGACAGCCGGTCTCCTCACCAAAATCTGTAGAGCAGACAAGCCCACAGTTGCCAAGATTCGAATCAGTGCCTCCCTCCACCTCGACCATAGAGTGCGAGGGGCCACCTGGTCGCACGAGGCAAGCGAGGTCATCCGACACCTGCAAGCAGAAACACTCGTCAAGAACAACCAAGACACACGAGACAATGGTTACGCTGTTCCTCCACTATGGAGCCCTCCACCAGCCACACTCAAATTTACCGACCTAGGCGATAGTAAAGCCAACTTCCAGAAGGAGGACCTCAAAAAAATAACTCTCGAAGCCATAGCCACCGAGACACCGGCTGATGCAGCATCATACTTCACAGACGGCTCGGTGGACCCAAAACATCATAGATCCGGAGCGGCCTTCTACACCCAAGGTCAGACCCTCCAATGGAGACTTTCCAATGACTGCTCCACCCTACAAACAGAACTGGTAGCAATCTCAAAGGCCCTACAACACGCTGCAACACAACACAACAAGTCCATCATAATTCATACGGACTCGAAATCGGCCATGCAGGCGCTGCAACACAGTCAACCGAGAGACAACGTCCACATCATCACCTCGATCCTCGCACAGCTACAGGAATTCCAAAGCCAAAACCGACCAGTCGTCTTACACTGGATTCCCAGTCATGTAGGGATCGGAGGAAACGACGTGGCAGACGAAGCAGCCAAGGCAGCTACACGTTCTAGTAGCGTACACATCCAAGTTCCAGCAAGTGTGCAACAGATCAAGAATCACCTCAGAAAGACTAGCAAGCTCCACATCAAAAAGAGCTTCCTTCATGCACTCAACGCGGGTTCCCAATCAGCCAAATGGTACCTGGCGGCCACAAAAGGGGAACCACCTTTCGCTGACAAGAAAACTCCAAGACAAACCCAAGTCAGCCTTCATCGACTACGACTAGGGTACAAGTGCTCCTGGCAGATGATCGGAAATGACGTCATGGATTGCACCTACTGTCAGGAGCCAGCAGCCAACCCACTTGAACACTATCTCCTCGACTGCGAGGTCACACAAAGCCTCCGAAACAGAACTCAAATCTCCCAAGAAACACACACAACACCAGCGGCCACTCTAACCCAAAAGGCCCATACAGACCACATTCACCACCTACTCCGGGTCATCACACGATACCCACCACCCAGATAGCTTAGAAAGCATCCTCTCCCAGCAAGTGCGGACCCCAGTTCGGGGGGCGCGCCACTCCGAAACTAACTACGTCCAAGAGTGGGGGTTGGTGGTAAGCGTCCACTGATCGGGGGTCCGCTCACACTTGCAACCTGCAGTATCCTTCCAATCTGCAGGTGGGACCACCTCTAATCCCAATCCGGTCTGGCTGCTCCTGGAGCTCCAGCCGGAACCACCAAACGGGCCGCCTATAGGCAAAGGCCCGTGTCGGACTACGGTCAGACAATCTCAACAACAACAACAACATCCGTAAGTCACACTTGAGAACTGAACCTCGGCGAGGTAGGTTCTCTCTGCTCCCGAGGTACCACGTGACCATGTTCACCTGCAACCAGACGAAGGTCGTTAGACTGTATCCAGTCAAGCGCCCTTCGCGCAAGGAACTCAACCTCCTTGTCCTGAGGAAGTTTTTTGACTCCTCGGGAATCACGGGGGTGACAGGGGTCGTCCGCAGTGACAGCGGTGACCTTATCGTCACCTTCGCGGAATGGGGAGAGGCCCAGCAATTAGAAAACATAAGTCAAATCAATGGAATCCAGATCCAAGTTGAAGCCTGCCTACAGGACAACTTGGTTTTGGGAGTCATCTCCCACACAGAAATCGAACATCTGGAAAAAGAAGAACTGGCCGAGCTGATCGGAGACCAGCTCTCAATAGTTCGGAAGCTGACCAGCACAGCTGCCCTGGTTGGCTTCCCAAAGAAACTTCCTAGCTCCGTTTTGCTGGGATGGGAGAAGATCCCAGTAAAACCGTACGAGCGAAGACCTACTCGTTGTTACAAATGCCAGAAGTACGGCCATCTGGCGCGGAAGTGTCGTGCTCGGGAGGTGTGTTCAAGCTGCGGGACACCCGGGCACCAGGACGCCAACTGCTTGGCGGCCGCCAAGAAGTGGGCAGCTTGTGGTGGCCCTCACTTCTCCTCCGACCGGGAGTGTCCCAAGTGGAGGGAGGAGTGCAGGGTGGCCAAGCTGCGGACTAAGGAAAGACTGAGCTACAAGGAGGCCCTCCTTGTAGTGAAAAATCAAGAAAAGAACAAGCAAGACAAGATCAAGACAATTAAACCCGATTTCATTACACTATCTTTAACATCGTTTATTGACGTGTATGAGAATATCCCAGAAGAAGACCAGGAAGAAGAATGGAAACTGAAAAGCAAAAGAAGAAACAAGAAAAGGAAGAAGTCCAACCAATCAGCTTCGGCCGAAATAGCCTAACGGCGAAGAGGCCAGTAATCCCCCCAACACCATCCATCCGTAAGTCATTCTACTCAACGCTCTCAAACCAACAAGACCTCTCAACTAGCTCCTTACCACACAGCAACTCCCTAGCACTGCACTGTAATACTATATATATAAATATCCAGAAAACGCCATTGTGAGTTTCCCTTCTTACCTCCATCCTTAGTGCGATTTCTCCTACGTGTACGTATGTAAATGAGCCTAACAAAGAGAAAATAGACAAACACAAAGAGAAATTTGACAACTGACCACATACACTACGCTACAATACTACAATTTCTAAGCCTGATATTTGCCCCAAAATGATCTCTGAAATAGATGAAGTCTGGGCTAATATATTTTAAGACTTGACATTCATTTCTGCAGATAGGAATGCTAAAAAAGTTTAGTTTGTTGAAGTTCCAATTTCATGACAAAAAGAGTTCCATATTTGAACTTTTCCCAGTATTTGTAATCTCCAAAATATGCTGATTTAAGTTATAAAATATATTTTAAACCAGTTGCTTCTGCACTGTTGCTTGAAGAATTTAAATTTAGGAAGTTGGCAGCAGGTATTTGGTCTGCAATTATGATGTGTCAGTTATTGACTAAGTTTGTTCTGGATTATGAGGACAGTTCAGAAGTAGACACATGTTTTGCTGCTGTGATACAAGGGATTCCATATTCCTTGTTCAACTCATTTATGGAAATGTTGAAAGCCCTAAAACTAAAAGTTTAGCTAAGGAAGCAAGCCACTAATAATGCTTCAAGTGGTAGTGCTTATTTATTGCTACGTTCTTCCCCTCTTTCTCCTGCTTTGTTTGATGAACAAACATTAGTTAAGTATAGATCAGCTGTTGAGCAAGCTATTAATATTACTGTTCCCAGGGGTCCTAAGACCTTTCGGAAATTTAAAAGAGGAAGGTCTAACAGGGGAACAGGACCAGCTGCTAGGTTCAGTTATCAACCTAGAGGAAACTTTAGAGGAGGAAACAATTCAAGACATAGTAGGGGTGGCCATTTGTTGAGAAGTGGAAGACCTTCTTCCATCACACTAGCGACCACTCCCTCCCATTGAAGCCAGATAGCTGGGTCGTCTAGGGGGTTGGGAAAACAGGTGGACTTCTTCCATATGGGCTTACAAGATAATCAAAGGAGGCCTCACATGGACTTGGTTGATGCGCCCTCCCCTAGTTTTACCAATAAGGGTTAAAAGCCAACCCACTTACTCGCAAAATTCGTAATTCAACTGTTAAACGGAGGTGTGATAGAACTGTTGCAGTCAGAGAAATGTTTCATGTCTTGCCTATTCCCAGTCCCCAAGAAAGGCAGCGACAAATTGAGGTGGATTTTAGATCTCTCTGTCCTGAACAAGTTCATTACTAAAACAAGTTTTAAGATGTCTATTATCAAGTGCCTGTTGCTCCCAGGTACAGAAGGTTTCTAGCGTTCGCAGTGGGGAGTATAAGTTATCAATTCACAGTGATGCCATTCGGCTTGAAAACAGTGCCAAAAGTGTTTACAAAACTGGCAAACATCCCCAGAGATATCCATGCATAAGAACTTTTTCTTATCTAGACGATTGGCTGATAGTGGGAAATTCTTTCGAAGTTTGTCAAAGGGCGACCCAACGTACACTAGCACTATTTCAAAACCTAGGATTAAAGATAAACTAGTTCAAATTAAATCTCATACCATGTCAGAAATTGGATTGCTTAAGTCTCCATTGAGATACCAATCAGCAGTCAGCCAGTCTACCAGAAGTAAACGTAACACATGTGATAAACCAAGCCTTATGTGTAAAGCAAGAGGTTTCTTGGCACAATTAAAAAATAAAATAAAAATTAATGGGTCTGTTGAATTTTGCCACCATAGTAGTTCCTTTGGGCAAGTTAAGGAAGAAGAAACTAACTCATCTGGGGTCGAAATTGCTTTATAGAAGCAGAAATATTGGTTCTTCTCTCCCTATTCAGATCAAGAATCATCTGTCATGGTGGACAAATTTGGAAAACCTAATTGGTTCATCTCACTGGGTTCCCCCTTAAACAGACTTGGTCGTTTGTAAGGATGCGTCCGAAATAGGATGGGGATCAGGGTGTGTCAATTTAGGGGGTGAACTGGCTAAATTGAAAATCGAGTAATTTGGTAGCAATTTATTGTAGTCTTTAAGCATGCAAAACATTATTCTGGCATAAATTTTTTTTTATAATAAGTCCTACCTACATCAAATGGATTTTTAAATGTACATATTTGTGAATTTATAACATAACCAGCGTTTGCACACATGTTACTGTTTCAAGTTTCAAATTATTATATTTTATTATCCGTAGTCTATTTGAAAGTGACCAATGCCTTCATACTCTCTTTGCTTTGGTTTCTTGTCATCAGTAGTCTGCTTGCTATTTGTGCTTTGATGTAACCTTCTCGCCTCTCGTGGCTGTAAACATGGCCCGCTGCTTCTGTGACCATTTTCACACATCTCTCCACACTTTGAGTGTGGGAAGGCCACTTCGGCACCTGCATTGGAGTCTCTTTAAGGTTTCTCAATTCTTGGCTAGTTAGACTTGTTGTCAATGGTGGCTCTAAGACTTCCAAACTCAAGTCAACCAATTCTGACAATTTGGTGGCATTGACGTTTATTGGGGGAACTTTTCTTGAATGAAACGAACAGTCTCCCAACTGGTCGTCATCTATTAGCGTTCCTCTAATCTTTAGAATAACTTCTACAGCCTCGGTTCGGAGATTGGTACATTGACTGCAAAGCATTGCTTGCAAAACTGCTTCTGATCGAGCATACCAAGCGGACCTTCTTGCCACAGGTAACACGATGTCCCTCACTACCTTCCTCTGTGTTCTTACTAGCTGCAATTGAAACAAAAGGTGATTGGGCCCATCCACCCACATAGGATTAAGTTTCACACTAAACCACTGGGGAAGATAAACTCCAATAATAAATTCAACAATTAACCTCAAATTCTTCAGCACTTTGCCCTTCAAGTCGTGTTTGGAAATCCAAATCCTGCAGAAACGAAGAGCTGTAGTTAACCAACGGCTGTGACTGACAGGTCCAATCTCCAAGAGAGCCAATGACTGAGGCACTTCTCCTGATCTTATTGCTTGGGCAATACGATAAGCATAGGATTGATCTGTGCTGAGATCTTTGATGACTCCTTCAGACAACGCCGGAAGGGGAGGGCCAACTTCGACCTTTGGAAAGGTTGTATTTATTTCTAGTTGTGTTGCTTCATCCAGCATGATGCCAAGGGGACCTGACCACTTGTTGTTGCTCTTTGTAGGACCATCAAGTTCCTGGATGAGATGACGAAGAGGTAGCTCGCCTGTATGTAAATCACATACAACCCAAACAAGTCTTCTTCCTAGTTTTTTCTCTAAATGCGTCATTACACCCCCCTGCCATCCGGTGTTCACTGCAGTTGAATCTCCACCAACAGCCTGCAGTGAACTGCCAAGTCCTCTCTCCTGAACCCAACATAAAATATGATCAGCAATGACCTCTGCATGTTTCTTCCCTTCTACTTCAGTTTCGGGAGCAAAGTGAAACAAAAACCGACCACCAGGCTCAGAACAGACAGAGTAGTGTTCTTCTTTGATGAGACCTGGAAACTTTCTGTTCACTCCCTCTACTTCTAGCAAAACTTTTGTGTCATCTATTCTTCCATCAAACAAAAGACAGGAGAGCCCTCCCTCGCTTAAATCTTTTTCATGCTGATCAGATATTTCCTTCATTATTTTTTCTTGTGCTCTTCTAATTTTATTATGATCTATCACCAAAGATACATCCTCTCGGCTGATGAGGCCTGCATCTATCCAAGCGGCAGTTGCAATTTCTGCAGCCTCACGAAGTCCAGCATGGTGGCGAATACTAGCTTAAGCAATGTTTGAAATATTTCTTGTGTTGTATTTCATTTTCTTTGGTAAAGGTTCAGATGGCTCTTTGGAACTATCATCTGATGTTGCTTCCTGTTCATCAGAAGAACTATCAAAGAAGTGATAAACATCTTGACACAGCTCTTCCTCTCTTTGGATGGCTTCTTCACTCTTCATTTTCTTCTTTTGTTCCCTCTCTCGGATTTGTTCTCTCTTCTTGGCATTAGCAATCTGCTTCTTTGTTTCTGAATAATCTATTGAACCCATTTGCATACTTCCTTGGCCTTCTGCCTTTGTCCTCTGTGCCTTTATAAATTCAAGCTCTAAAACAGGGATCTTCTTTTCACGAGGACAACCACAATCAATGTGGGAATTATTTTCTCTCTTACCTGAGTGAGAACAGTTGGATTCAGAACATAATTGTATGGAGCACTTGCAGGTCAAGATGTCAAACAGAGTATCAAGTGTGTGCAGAAATTCATTTTTCCTGGCCAAGTTTCCTTTACCAAGTGATGTTTCAACTGCTTTGTGCCATAATTTCGTAAGTTTTAGCTCAATAGTTCGACACTGATTAATCACAGGTGGTTTGAATAGTGCATTAGCTTTTGTCCATTGATGCAGAAGAGGGACTATCATATCATTTATGAGTTCTTTATCTGTATAGTTCCTTCTGTCCTTTGCATTTTTTTCTCGAAGGAGTAACCCTAATCTTAGCATGTCTCTCACTGTTGGAAGTTCTGATACAGGAAACTCCTTCCCTTTACCAACTAGCAGGCTCAAGTGGGTTGACAACTGACTTCTTGTCTTCAATTTTGACATCTTCACACTATCTGACAAATAGAAAAATATTTCAATGTTTCATAATTCAATTGTTGTTTCAAAAAATATCAATTTGTTTATCAAAAATGCTGTAACAGAAATAACATAATAATTTCTTAGAACATAATGTTTTATACAATGATATAAGTAACTGCGACAATCAATATGCCCTACTTACAATAATTAAAATGTAGAATTCGTCTGGTAGAGTAGGTGCAAGTGCAATGAGAGCAAACCACCGTCTATGATATCTAGAAGGAGAGTGAGCCGGGCGCCTTATCCTCACGCTTGGTACAAGTCAAAACAAGAATTAAACTGTCCCACACGGAGAGCCTGTTCATGTTCATGTTCTGACATGCATATTGTACACAAGCTATAGAACCATAAAATACTCCATAATCCATATGCTTACGTGACATTAGTTAATATCAAGTGAATAATTCTAATCAAGTCTCATTAATTTGTTGAAATACTGATATTTGAAACTTTAAGGTATAATTGATTTAGGTGAGGGTTATTTCAATTCATTTTTGTTTGCTAATCTCAAGTTTAGACATAAAGAGGCACAATATTTTGACTACCAAATTTGATTTTTAACATGTTGACAAAATTGACACACCCTAATGTACACTAATACTGACACGTTCCTTGATAAGAGAGAGGAGTTTGAAACACTACTAAGAGTACACCAACCAGATATTGTAGGAGTTGTAGAACTGTTGTACAAGAACAGGAGAATCGACCCAGAGGAATGTGAGTTCAGTATTGCTGGATATGACTCATTTACGAACCTAACTCAAGAATCCTGCAGGAGGGGTGTGGTTATCTACGCTAGGCAAGACCTTAGAGCCAGCCAGGCGAGGGTACAGGGAGAGGATGTTTTTGAAGAGTCCAAGTGGTGTAAAATTAAATTAAAGGGAGGGGACTTACTTATCGTCGGGTGTATCTACAGATCCCCGAACTGTGGCCCACTAAATCAAAAGAACTAAAGAACCTTAATTAACAATGCGGCGATGCTCAACCCCAGCCACCTCCTTATCATGGGGGACTTTAACTATGGCGACATCGACTGGAGAAACGAGTCCACCCCGAATGACTTGAATAATCCTGCTACTCTTTTTGTAGAAACTCTGAGAGATAATTTTCTGTTCCAACATGTGAGAGACCCGACACATTACAGAGGGGAGCAAACACCCAAGCCACTTGACCTCATCATAACAAACGAGGAGGGTATGGTGGCCAAACTGGAACACCTTGCCCCAGTTGACACCAGTCACCATACAGTGTTGTCATTCAGATTTAACTGTTACCTAGTTCAAGATAAGGCCAGGCCAAGGTGCAAATATTACAAAGGAAATTACAATGGGATGAGGGAAGAGATGAGGGGTATCAACTGGCCTGACTTATTAAGGTACAAGAACGCAGACACTACGCTGAATATCATAACTAGTAAAATGACCCATTTGATCGATAAATATATACCCAAGACCAAACCCAGTGCTTCTAGGAATACGAGGGGATCCCTACACATGAACCATGCGGCGGTCGACAAAATTAAGAAGAAAACCCAGAAATTCAAGACGTGGGTTGGGTCAAACGATGAGCAAGACAGGAGGATGTATGCAAGAGCCAGAAACCAAGCAAAGATAGAGTGTAGGAGGGCTGAAAAGGAGTTCCAAAGGCTGGTTGCACGCGAGGTCAAGTCAAACCCAAAGGCGTTTTACCGCTATGCAAAGTCGAAATTGAAAACGCGAGTAGGAGTATCAGACCTGAGGCTTGAAGATGGTACTTACGCAGATTCTGACCAGTATAAAGCTGAGGCATTGAACAGCTTCTTTTCCTCGGTGTTCACAAGAGAGGATGCAACTAACCTTCCTGCGTTTGAGGACAGACGGTTCGACACAGCACTGACCCACATTGTGTTCACAGAAGAGGGTATTAGAAATAAACTGTCCAGGCTAAAGGTCCATAAGAGTCCTGGACCTGACATGGTGCATCCTAGAGTGCTAAGGGAGCTGTGCAACGAGCTTGCAGAGCCCCTGAAGATTCTGTTTTGTAAATGCCTGGATGAACAAATGGTCCCCAGTGAATGGAAAGTGGCTTATGTGAGTCCTATCTTCAAGAAGGGCGACAGTCACTCCACGAACAACTATAGACCGGTGAGCCTGACCAGCATAATATGTAAAGTACTTGAGAGTATTATCAGAGATGCAGCGATGGAACATCTACTACGAAACAACCTTGTAAAAGATTGCCAACACGGTTTTATGCCGGGGCGCTCTTGCTTGACACAATTGCTCAAGGTATTGGATATTTGGACCCATATTCTAGAACGGGGTGGTAATATCGACAATATTTACCTAGATTTTGCCAAGGCTTTCGACAGTGTACCCCACGAAAGGCTGAAAATCAAACTGGAAGGGTACGGAATTCGGGGAAATGTCCTAGCGTGGATAGAAGACTTTCTACATGACCGCAAGCAATGTGTGGTGATTAATGGCACGAAATCGTCATCTGTACCTGTAACAAGTGGGGTACCGCAGGGTAGTGTATTGGGCCCGCTGTTGTTTGTTTGTTTCATAAATGATATGCCTGACGTTGTACACTCCTCCATACAAATGTTTGCCGATGATGGCAAGTTATTTCGGGAAATTAAGAACCAAGCGGACTGTGAAGAGCTGCAGAAGGACCTCTGTGGGCTCCAGGAATGGTCGAAGGAATGGCTGCTGAGATTCAATGTCACGAAGTGTAAGAGGATGCACCTGGGGCGTACCAACGGTAAGGAGGCGTACCATATGTCCCAACGGGATGAAGAAAATGTACTAGTTGAGACTGTGTGTGAGAAGGACCTAGGTGTGTATGTTGACAATGACCTGAAGTTCTCGGGCCATTGTGAGAAGAAGGTAAATCTGGCAAATAAATTATTGGGTCTTATAAGAAGGTCGTTCAGATATCTAGACGGTCCGTCCCTCGTGACGATCTTCAGGAGTGAAGTGCTTCCCCATCTGGAGTACTGTCACCCCATCCGGTCCCCGAGATATGCTAGGGACTGTCAGTTGGTTGAAAATGTTCAAAGGAGGGCCACCAAACTGGTGCCTGCACGTCGGCACCTCAGCTACCCTGAGAGATTGTAGCGCATGAACTTGCCTAGCTTATACTACAGACGGGCAAGGGGGGACCTAGTTGAGGTTTATAAGCATCTCAGGGGGCATTACTCAGTTGAGTGTCCTTACTTGGAGCTGGCGGACGCTCGCCCCACAAGGGGTCACAGTTCAAGATTGAAGAAGCCGCAAGTCCAGAAAACCGTGAGGGCAAACTTTTTCGGAATGAGGGTTGTAAACTCTTGGAACAATCTACCAGAGAGTGTTGTGACGGCACCGAGTGTGAGCTCTTTCAAGAGAAGACTTGACCAACACTGGAGCGGGTTCAGGTACATTCAGGAGCCGGTGCATGCCCAGTATTTGCCAACAGTGCGTGATAGAGACGTGACCGATCGCCCGGGCGGCTAGCGAGCCGACCTTTTGGTGAAGAATATATAGGAAAAGAGACGTGACGGATCGCCCAAGCGGCTAACAAGCCGATCAGTGGCGAAGAGGATAAAAGTAAAAAGTAAAAAAGAGATATTGCTGGGGTTGTCTGGTGTAATGGTCATGATAAGAGCTAACCTAAAAACCTTAAGGATTCATATTACGCTCAAACGTCCACAAAACCCTCTTGAGTCCCCCAGTGGAAACGCACTCCGTTTTCTCGGTTCCTTGGTGACGTCACCGATAAGCCGCCTTTGTCTCTGCGATCAGATGCTGTATGCGGGGACCTGTTGCCATCCAAACCTTTGTAATCAATTTAATTTTGCTTTCGATAGCTGAGTCAGAGCATTGTTAGTTGAGATAATAATAGAGAATGAAAATGAGTCCATAGTCTCAGTTTCAACGTCAAAGTGTACAGTAAATTAATTCATCGGAATAGGAGTAGCTGGGCTCCCTGGCCTGTTTTGAGTGAGGGCGCAGCGGGCATTTCAACCGTTAGTAAGTGCCCATCCCTCCATCCATACAGGTATGCTGCTATTCCACTCTGTGTTGTAATTCGCCCTTCTTTAAGTGATTTGACCCAATTAATAGTTGATTGTGCAAGTGTTACAGTAACGTAGTTGATGTGCTCTGAGTAAAGTCATATTTACGTCTTTAACGTCCCCTGAAACGTGATGTTGTTGTCACCGGTTAGTAAGTGCCCGTCCCTCCATCCATACAGGTCCCTAACGCAGCCTAGGCCGTGTCTGTAGGGTGGATGTTGCATCCACAATGTCTGGGAAGATGTCCGAGGTCCAGTAGGATCTTTTACCTTCGTGAGACCCGGCCGTCAGACACTCCAGACTACCTATAGCCCCCATAGCTGGCTCGTCGGTCCCTAACGCTTGGCCCACGAGGTGACGCCGGATCACCAAGCCACCCACCACTACTAGCCCCCATCATTGGTGGATGAGTGTCCAACTCAGTAGGGCTTTATTTGTGTGGTGGAATTACTCCACTGGGATCTCCAGAGTCGTTGGAAAGTACTCCATGGTGGCTGGACCCCATGGCTGTTGCTTGAGTATCACCCCTGACGAATGAGTATTGTAGTGGCAGTTGCCCTAGTATTTTATGGTGCTAAGTGACTGTAATAGTTGTGTGTTGAGTATGTCCACCCAGTAGGGTTGGAAGTGTTATTATGTCCACCCAGTAATGGTGTGAGTATGTTGAGCCTGAGGGCCTAGTACTAGATTTCGTCTGTTAGTACAAATAATTTCTTTCTTTTAATTTCATATTCATGTTAAATAAACTGTGTTTTGTATAATTGTGTCTATTATTTACCTACAGTAGTTACCGTTATTTCTTCCCTATTGCTTGATACTATCATTACACCTACCCACGAGCCTCCTATCGTCACGCTACCAATGATGATAAGTACATGAGTAAGGAATTGTTACTGGCTCTCAGAGGCCCTTAAATGGTGGCAGTACCAGCCCTCATACTGGTATTAAATTTAATAATGCATTCATAAGAACATTGAACAAAGTGGGGCTAAGTACTCCACCTTGAGGGGTACCAAGTTGCATATCTTTAACTTCACTTTTGTAACCCTGAAACAGTGCCTATTGGCAATATCAAATGCAGCTTTTAGGTCAAGAAATGTGGTGCATCTGTGCCTTTCATCACCATGCACAGTTAGGAATGTGGTGATGCAATTATGTACACCTTTACCATGGGTGAAGCCATTTATGTTAGGAGACATGTGTTCTCTGATTCTATATAAGAGTCTGCCAAGAACCATCCTCTCAAAGGTTTTACACAGGCAGCTGGTTAGTGATATGGGACGAAAGGCATCAGGCTGTCCTGGTTTCGGTATTGGTACAACAATACTGCTGGTCCATGATGTGGGTAGTTGGCCCTCGGCATGACTCATATTGTACAATACCAACAATGGATTGCCTGGCACGCTCCTTAGTAGTCCTCTCCAGAGGAAGTAGACCTACCCCTGGCGAGGGCGGCGTCAAGCTCCCACTCAGTATATGGAACATCACACTCATCGTGCTGTTTGCCCAGCATAAAGCTAATAAGATTACTTCTCTCTACAGACTTCGCATCAAGGAGTCCCCGAGTCCTAGCTGGTAACATGTCATAGCTCGACACATGAGCCCACTTTGTTATTAGCTCATTCGACTTTTGCAGAGGGTTTGGATGGGAGACGTGTCTTCTGTTTTTACCTCTGATTATGTTTATGTCTTTCCAGGCTTTGCTGAGGGATGTGTGTTGGTTTAGGCTGTTGACATATGTCTCCCATGCATGTTGTCTGAGTTCGTTTACACGTTCCCTGACAGCAGCAAGGGAAGCTTGATACAATTGTAACATTTGAGGTGTTCTAAATTGTCTGTAACCCTTACCCACCCTCCTGACCCTAGCCCTGAGTTTTTTTAGCTCAGGGTCATTATAGCACTGCTGTTGCCTGTTCCCATTATGCTGACCACGTTTTCTCCTTTTTTTGGTGGAGGCATTGTTGGTGAAGTATGCATAAGTCCTATCTATCAGGTCGTCATGGAAACTTTGGTAGTTGTCAGGCTTGTAGTCCTTGTACCAGTCATGGATGAAGTCTATGAACTGGCTTTCATGTTCTTGCATGACTGTGATTCTACGTCTGTTGAGTTTACCACCAGTGGGAGTGTCATTGGCTACATGTATACTAGCTTGGATTGGGCTGTGGTCAGACATAAGATCAGTGACAACATCAGAGCTATGAGTTGTGTATGATAGATTAAAACCAATACATTTGTCTAGACCCCCGCCATAGATGTGTGTTGGTTCATTATTACCCATAATTTGAACATCTTCATATGCGCTGAGAAGTGAGATAAGTCTCCTACCATTGGTGTTAGTGGTGGAGTCACCTAATTTCTTGTGTCTAGTATTCAGGTCACCCAGCAGGACAGTGGGCTCAGTGTGTAAAAAGTCTGGGAGATCTGTGTACTGAAGCTGATCTGAGGGAGCATAGGCGTTTAGCACGTTGAGTGTGGAGTTTCCCAGGTGGATAGTGATCCCATGGTACTGAAGATTGGTAGTCTTTTTGGATACAAGAGGTACATGCGGGAGTGCCTTCTTAACATACATCAAACATGTGAGAGTAGAACTAGGATCATACATAATTGGGCAGACTGGGTGGGGGCTTACCATTAGGTGTGAGACACTCCTGCAGACACACAATATCGATGTCCTCAGTCACAGCTTTGTGGTGTAGGTCAGGGTATCGTTTTCTCAGGGATGAGATGTTCCAACTCATCACCTTCACCGCTCTGTATCTTTGCCTGGTATTAACACTGGCCATTATGAAATGTATTTGGAACTTTGTCTGGTATTAACACTGGCCATTATGAAATGTATTTGGAAAGAAGCAAAAGGCACTGTATGATACTGTTCTTTTCTGAGCTGCCTGTCCCTTCGTCAGGCAGTAGGCCAGTTAACCTTTTTGAAACATTTCTGGAGCATGTACGGCTCAACAATTGTTGTATTTCAGTGGCAGACAACAACACACTTTGGTTACACTCGACATCACCACCATTTTCTGTTTGTGTTTGTTCATCTTCACTGACCATGTCCACAGAGGCATCAGTAGAACTGTTACCAGTATCACTATTTTCCTCTGCGTGGACACTAGTTCCTGGTGGGTCTTGAGTTTCCACATCTGGTACTGACATCTGAATGTCTTCAGTTTGACTGTAGTTTTTCCGTAGCTGCTGCACTGTGTTGGTGGTGTTCTTTTCCTTTAGTGTATCACAGAGGCTCCTTAACATTTCAGTTTGAGCTGTAAACTGAGCTTTGAGTTCTTTAATTTCATTTTTCAAATCATTGATCTCTTCACGTTGTGCGTGTTCACGGAGTGTGTTGGCAGCTACCTGTTGTGTCGGTACGTCTGTGTTGCCCCATTCTGATCTTTCGATGACTGCTGGTGATGATCCTGGAGCTTTGGTGGGGAGGGCGGGCCAGGGGTTGGCCGTAGGGAGTACCCTAGCAGCATTAGTGTTTCTTGAGACCTGCCTGGGTGGCGGGTCTGGGCGCTGAAGGGGTGTAGGAACTCTAGAACAGTCAGGGTGCCATACAGGAACTCCAACTGTTTTGCAGTTAATACACTTTTGTTGGATGACACCCCCTTGAGCAACTGTATCTCTGCAAACCTGTGTTGCATGTTGCCTTGAGCAGAGACCACACCACGGCTTAGTCGAGGGGCATAACCTGGCCACATGGCCCCAGTGCTGACAGTTGTAACACCTCCGGATAGGGGGCTGATAGAGAGTTACCTTCAGAGTCCGATAGGCACCACGGACTCGAATGGTCTTGGGTGGGTCTTCAGAGCCAACCCAGTCTGCAATGACTGCATTCTTGCCCCTGAGTCGTTTCGTCCTTCTGATGTCGGGATGAGCTTCTAGTAGTGTAGGGGTCTGGTACTGGTCGAGCCCTATGATTAAGATGGTTTTCTTGCTCGATGGTTGGGATGATTGTTCCATGGTTATTCCCCTTATGCTATTGGTGAGGAGATCCTGCATGACTGCTGGGTCGTTTCTAATCAGAACATGATCTTGTGTACCGACTCTGAACTGAAACTCAGCCTCTGGGTGTTTGTCTTCCGCATCGTTCAGCCAGAGATACTTGTCTTCAGGTGATGTACCTTCAGGGAAGTATAATCTTACTCTCATGGGGGGTTGTGGTTGTAGTTGATGGTCTCTAAGTCTTTCTGCCTTTTCGGCCTTCCGCTTGTTCCTGGACTGAACTAGTTGAAAGCCATCTTCTCCGTTTGTGTCAAGGTCAACACCACAGTCGCCTGGCTCACTCAGTGCATCAGGAGAGTTAAAGCGAGTACTGCTTGGCACTCCTAGGAAGTCAGCGGTGGTTGGGAGGCGTAACCCTCTTAGAGGACAAAGGAGACTGGCATCTACAGCGTATTAGCGGTGTGAGGGGAGGCCATGAGCGGGCCTCCCGCGGAGGGAGTGTGGTGTCGGGGGGACTAAGGTAACAGGAGTATTCTCAGTTTATAAACACTTTTATTACACTACACTTGTTCTTAATACTGTCTCTGTTTTTCAGGTTAGATACAGTATCAAAGTCAATTTTAGTTTCAAAAGAACTAACCAGCTTGGCACACTATGAGGAGGGGGGTTTGTGTAAACAAACCCTCACCACATGGCCGAGCGTGACCACAAGGGTATAGGCCTTGCCTCGCGGGCACCTACATCTACACACGACACAGTGCTCAATAGGGTGTGTCAATTTTGTCAACATGTAAAAAATCAAATTTGGTAGTCAAAATATTGTGCCTCTTTATGTCTAAACTTGAGATTAGCAAACAAAAATTAATTGAAATAACCCTCACCTACATCAATTATACCTTAAAGTTTCAAATATCAGTATTTCAACAAATTAATGAGACTTGATTAGAATTATTCACTTGATATTAACTAATCTCATGTAAGCATATGGATTATGGAGTATTTTATGGTTCTATAGCTTGTGTACAATATGCATGTCAGAACATGAACATGAACAGGCTCTCCGTGTGGGACAGTTTAATTCTTGTTTTGACTTGTACCAAGCGTGAGGATAAGGCGCCCGGCTCACTCTCCTTCTAGATATCATAGACGGTGGTTTGCTCTCATTGCACTTGCACCTACTCTACCAGACGAATTCTACATTTTAATTATTGTAAGTAGGGCATATTGATTGTCGCAGTTAGTTATATCATTGTATAAAACATTATGTTCTAAGAAATTATTATGTTATTTCTGTTACAGCATTTTTGATAAACAAATTGATATTTTTTGAAACAACAATTGAATTATGAAACATTGAAATATTTTTCTATTTGTCAGATAGTGTGAAGATGTCAAAATTGAAGACAAGAAGTCAGTTGTCAACCCACTTGAGCCTGCTAGTTGGTAAAGGGAAGGAGTTTCCTGTATCAGAACTTCCAACAGTGAGAGACATGCTAAGATTAGGGTTACTCCTTCGAGAAAAAAATGCAAAGGACAGAAGGAACTATACAGATAAAGAACTCATAAATGACATGATAGTCCCTCTTCTGCATCAATGGACAAAAGCTAATGCACTATTCAAACCACCTGTGATTAATCAGTGTCGAACTATTGAGCTAAAACTAACGAAATTATGGCACAAAGCAGTTGAAACATCACTTGGTAAAGGAAACTTGGCCAGGAAAAATGAATTTCTGCACACACTTGATACTCTGTTTGACATTTTGACCTGCAAGTGCTCCATACAATTATGTTCTGAATCCAACTGTTCTCACTCAGGTAAGAGAGAAAATAATTCCCACATTGATTGTGGTTGTCCTCGTGAAAAGAAGATCCCTGTTTTAGAGCTTGAATTTATAAAGGCACAGAGGACAAAGGCAGAAGGCCAAGGAAGTATGCAAATGGGTTCAATAGATTATTCAGAAACAAAGAAGCAGATTGCTAATGCCAAGAAGAGAGAACAAATCCGAGAGAGGGAACAAAAGAAGAAAATGAAGAGTGAAGAAGCCATCCAAAGAGAGGAAGAGCTGTGTCAAGATGTTTATCACTTCTTTGATAGTTCTTCTGATGAACAGGAAGCAACATCAGATGATAGTTCCAAAGAGCCATCTGAACCTTTACCAAAGAAAATGAAATACAACACAAGAAATATTTCAAACATTGCTTTAGCTAGTATTCGCCACCATGCTGGACTTCGTGAGGCTGCAGAAATTGCAACTGCCGCTTGGATAGATGCAGGCCTCATCAGCCGAGAGGATGTATCTTTGGTGATAGATCATAATAAAATTAGAAGAGCACAAGAAAAAATAATGAAGGAAATATCTGATCAGCATGAAAAAGATTTAAGCGAGGGAGGGCTCTCCTGTCTTTTGTTTGATGGAAGAATAGATGACACAAAAGTTTTGCTAGAAGTAGAGGGAGTGAACAGAAAGTTTCCAGGTCTCATCAAAGAAGAACACTACTCTGTCTGTTCTGAGCCTGGTGGTCGGTTTTTGTTTCACTTTGCTCCCGAAACTGAAGTAGAAGGGAAGAAACATGCAGAGGTCATTGCTGATCATATTTTATGTTGGGTTCAGGAGAGAGGACTTGGCAGTTCACTGCAGGCTGTTGGTGGAGATTCAACTGCAGTGAACACCGGATGGCAGGGGGGTGTAATGACGCATTTAGAGAAAAAACTAGGAAGAAGACTTGTTTGGATTGTATGTGATTTACATACAGGCGAGCTACCTCTTCGTCATCTCATCCAGGAACTTGATGGTCCTACAAAGAGCAACAACAAGTGGTCAGGTCCCCTTGGCATCATGCTGGATGAAGCAACACAACTAGAAATAAATACAACCTTTCCAAAGGTCGAAGTTGGCCCTCCCCTTCCGGCGTTGTCTGAAGGAGTCATCAAAGATCTCAGCACAGATCAATCCTATGCTTATCGTATTGCCCAAGCAATAAGATCAGGAGAAGTGCCTCAGTCATTGGCTCTCTTGGAGATTGGACCTGTCAGTCACAGCCGTTGGTTAACTACAGCTCTTCGTTTCTGCAGGATTTGGATTTCCAAACACGACTTGAAGGGCAAAGTGCTGAAGAATTTGAGGTTAATTGTTGAATTTATTATTGGAGTTTATCTTCCCCAGTGGTTTAGTGTGAAACTTAATCCTATGTGGGTGGATGGGCCCAATCACCTTTTGTTTCAATTGCAGCTAGTAAGAACACAGAGGAAGGTAGTGAGGGACATCGTGTTACCTGTGGCAAGAAGGTCCGCTTGGTATGCTCGATCAGAAGCAGTTTTGCAAGCAATGCTTTGCAGTCAATGTACCAATCTCCGAACCGAGGCTGTAGAAGTTATTCTAAAGATTAGAGGAACGCTAATAGATGACGACCAGTTGGGAGACTGTTCGTTTCATTCAAGAAAAGTTCCCCCAATAAACGTCAATGCCACCAAATTGTCAGAATTGGTTGACTTGAGTTTGGAAGTCTTAGAGCCACCATTGACAACAAGTCTAACTAGCCAAGAATTGAGAAACCTTAAAGAGACTCCAATGCAGGTGCCGAAGTGGCCTTCCCACACTCAAAGTGTGGAGAGATGTGTGAAAATGGTCACAGAAGCAGCGGGCCATGTTTACAGCCACGAGAGGCGAGAAGGTTACATCAAAGCACAAATAGCAAGCAGACTACTGATGACAAGAAACCAAAGCAAAGAGAGTATGAAGGCATTGGTCACTTTCAAATAGACTACGGATAATAAAATATAATAATTTGAAACTTGAAACAGTAACATGTGTGCAAACGCTGGTTATGTTATAAATTCACAAATATGTACATTTAAAAATCCATTTGATGTAGGTAGGACTTATTATAAAAAAAAATTTATGCCAGAATATTGTTTTGCATGCTTAAAGACTACAATAAATTGCTACCAAATTACTCGATTTTCAATTTAGCCAGTTCACCCCCTAAATTGACACACCCTGATCCCCATCCTATTTCGGACGCATCCTTACAAACGACCAAGTCTGTTTAAGGGGGAACCCAGTGAGATGAACCAATTAGGTTTTCCAAATTTGTCCACCATGACAGATGATTCTTGATCTGAATAGGGAGAGAAGAACCAATATTTCTGCTTCTATAAAGCAATTTCGACCCCAGATGAGTTAGTTTCTTCTTCCTTAACTTGCCCAAAGGAACTACTATGGTGGCAAAATTCAACAGACCCATTAATTTTTATTTTATTTTTTAATTGTGCCAAGAAACCTCTTGCTTTACACATAAGGCTTGGTTTATCACATGTGTTACGTTTACTTCTGGTAGACTGGCTGACTGCTGATTGGTATCTCAATGGAGACTTAAGCAATCCAATTTCTGACATGGTATGAGATTTAATTTGAACTAGTTTATCTTTAATCCTAGGTTTTGAAATAGTGCTAGTGTACGTTGGGTCGCCCTTTGACAAACTTCGAAAGAATTTCCCACTATCAGCCAATCGTCTAGATAAGAAAAAGTTCTTATGCATGGATATCTCTGGGGATGTTTGCCAGTTTTGTAAACACTTTTGGCACTGTTTTCAAGCCGAATGGCATCACTGTGAATTGATAACTTATACTCCCCACTGCGAACGCTAGAAACCTTCTGTACCTGGGAGCAACAGGCACTTGATAATAGACATCTTAAAACTTGTTTTAGTAATGAACTTGTTCAGGACAGAGAGATCTAAAATCCACCTCAATTTGTCGCTGCCTTTCTTGGGGACTGGGAATAGGCAAGACATGAAACATTTCTCTGACTGCAACAGTTCTATCACACCTCCGTTTAACAGTTGAATTACGAATTTTGCGAGTAAGTGGGTTGGCTTTTAACCCTTATTGGTAAAACTAGGGGAGGGCGCATCAACCAAGTCCATGTGAGGCCTCCTTTGATTATCTTGTAAGCCCATATGGAAGAAGTCCACCTGTTTTCCCAACCCCCTAGACGACCCAGCTATCTGGCTTCAATGGGAGGGAGTGGTCGCTAGTGTGATGGAAGAAGGTCTTCCACTTCTCAACAAATGGCCACCCCTACTATGTCTTGAATTGTTTCCTCCTCTAAAGTTTCCTCTAGGTTGATAACTGAACCTAGCAGCTGGTCCTGTTCCCCTGTTAGACCTTCCTCTTTTAAATTTCCGAAAGGTCTTAGGACCCCTGGGAACAGTAATATTAATAGCTTGCTCAACAGCTGATCTATACTTAACTAATGTTTGTTCATCAAACAAAGCAGGAGAAAGAGGGGAAGAACGTAGCAATAAATAAGCACTACCACTTGAAGCATTATTAGTGGCTTGCTTCCTTAGCTAAACTTTTAGTTTTAGGGCTTTCAACATTTCCATAAATGAGTTGAACAAGGAATATGGAATCCCTTGTATCACAGCAGCAAAACATGTGTCTACTTCTGAACTGTCCTCATAATCCAGAACAAACTTAGTCAATAACTGACACATCATAATTGCAGACCAAATACCTGCTGCCAACTTCCTAAATTTAAATTCTTCAAGCAACAGTGCAGAAGCAACTGGTTTAAAATATATTTTATAACTTAAATCAGCATATTTTGGAGATTACAAATACTGGGAAAAGTTCAAATATGGAACTCTTTTTGTCATGAAATTGGAACTTCAACAAACTAAACTTTTTTAGCATTCCTATCTGCAGAAATGAATGTCAAGTCTTAAAATATATTAGCCCAGACTTCATCTATTTCAGAGATCATTTTGGGGCAAATATCAGGCTTAGAAATTGTAGTATTGTAGCGTAGTGTATGTGGTCAGTTGTCAAATTTCTCTTTGTGTTTGTCTATTTTCTCTTTGTTAGGCTCATTTACATACGTACACGTAGGAGAAATCGCACTAAGGATGGAGGTAAGAAGGGAAACTCACAATGGCGTTTTCTGGATATTTATATATATAGTATTACAGTGCAGTGCTAGGGAGTTGCTGTGTGGTAAGGAGCTAGTTGAGAGGTCTTGTTGGTTTGAGAGCGTTGAGTAGAATGACTTACGGATAGATGGTGTTGGGGGGATTACTGGCCTCTTCGCCGTTAGGCTATTTCGGCCGAAGCTGATTGGTTGGACTTCTTCCTTTTCTTGTTTCTTCTTTTGCTTTTCAGTTTCCATTCTTCTTCCTGGTCTTCTTCTGGGATATTCTCATACACGTCAATAAACGATGTTAAAGATAGTGTAATGAAATCGGGTTTAATTGTCTTGATCTTGTCTTGCTTGTTCTTTTCTTGATTTTTCACTACAAGGAGGGCCTCCTTGTAGCTCAGTCTTTCCTTAGTCCGCAGCTTGGCCACCCTGCACTCCTCCCTCCACTTGGGACACTCCCGGTCGGAGGAGAAGTGAGGGCCACCACAAGCTGCCCACTTCTTGGCGGCCGCCAAGCAGTTGGCGTCCTGGTGCCCGGGTGTCCCGCAGCTTGAACACACCTCCCGAGCACGACACTTCCGCGCCAGATGGCCGTACTTCTGGCATTTGTAACAACGAGTAGGTCTTCGCTCGTACGGTTTTACTGGGATCTTCTCCCATCCCAGCAAAACGGAGCTAGGAAGTTTCTTTGGGAAGCCAACCAGGGCAGCTGTGCTGGTCAGCTTCCGAACTATTGAGAGCTGGTCTCCGATCAGCTCGGCCAGTTCTTCTTTTTCCAGATGTTCGATTTCTGTGTGGGAGATGACTCCCAAAACCAAGTTGTCCTGTAGGCAGGCTTCAACTTGGATCTGGATTCCATTGATTTGTCTTATGTTTTCTAATTGCTGGGCCTCTCCCCATTCCGCGAAGGTGACGATAAGGTCACCGCTGTCACTGCGGACGACCCCTGTCACCCCCGTGATTCCCGAGGAGTCAAAAAACTTCCTCAGGACAAGGAGGTTGAGTTCCTTGCGCGAAGGGCGCTTGACTGGATACAGTCTAACGACCTTCGCCTGGTTGCAGGTGAACATGGTCACGTGGTACCTCGGGAGCAGAGAGAACCTACCTCGCTGAGGTTCAGTTCTCAAGTGTGATTTACGGATGTTGTTGTTGTTGTTGAGATTGTCGGACCGTAGTCCGACACGGGCCTTTGCCTATAGGCGGCCCGTTTGGTGGTTCCGGCTGGAGCTCCAGGAGCAGCCAGACCGGATTGGGATTAGAGGTGGTCCCACCTGCAGATTGGAAGGATACTGCAGGTTGCAAGTGTGAGCGGACCCCCGATCAGTGGACGCTTACCACCAACCCCCACTCTTGGACGTAGTCAGTTTCGGAGTGGCGCGCCCCCCGAACTGGGGTCCGCACTTGCTGGGAGAGGATGCTTTCTAAGCTATCTGGGTGGTGGGTATCGTGTGATGACCCGGAGTAGGTGGTGAATGTGGTCTGTATGGGCCTTTCGGGTTAGAGTAGCCGCTGGTGTTGTGTGTGTTTCTTGGGAGATTTGAGTTCTGTTTCGGTGGCTTTGTGTGACCTCGCAGTCGAGGAGATAGTGTTCAAGTGGGTTGGCTGCTGGCTCCTGACAGTAGGTGCAATCCATGACGTCATTTCCGATCATCTGCCAGGAGCACTTGTACCCTAGTCGTAGTCGATGAAGGCTGACTTGGGTTTGTCTTGGAGTTTTCTTGTCAGCGAAAGGTGGTTCCCCTTTTGTGGCCGCCAGGTACCATTTGGCTGATTGGGAACCCGCGTTGAGTGCATGAAGGAAGCTCTTTTTGATGTGGAGCTTGCTAGTCTTTCTGAGGTGATTCTTGATCTGTTGCACACTTGCTGGAACTTGGATGTGTACGCTACTAGAACGTGTAGCTGCCTTGGCTGCTTCGTCTGCCACGTCGTTTCCTCCGATCCCTACATGACTGGGAATCCAGTGTAAGACGACTGGTCGGTTTTGGCTTTGGAATTCCTGTAGCTGTGCGAGGATCGAGGTGATGATGTGGACGTTGTCTCTCGGTTGACTGTGTTGCAGCGCCTGCATGGCCGATTTCGAGTCCGTGTGAATTATGATGGACTTGTTGTGTTGTGTTGCAGCGTGTTGTAGGGCCTTTGAGATTGCTACCAGTTCTGTTTGTAGGGTGGAGCAGTCATTGGAAAGTCTCCATTGGAGGGTCTGACCTTGGGTGTAGAAGGCCGCTCCGGATCTATGATGTTTTGGGTCCACCGAGCCGTCTGTGAAGTATGATGCTGCATCAGCCGGTGTCTCGGTGGCTATGGCTTCGAGAGTTATTTTTTTGAGGTCCTCCTTCTGGAGGTTGGCTTTACTATCGCCTAGGTCGGTAAATTTGAGTGTGGCTGGTGGAGGGCTCCATGGTGGAGGAACAGCGTAACCATTGTCTCGTGTGTCTTGGTTGTTCTTGACGAGTGTTTCTGCTTGCAGGTGTCGGATGACCTCGCTTGCCTCGTGCGACCAGGTGGCCCCTCGCACTCTGTGGTCGAGGTGGAGGGAGGCACTGATTCGAATCTTGGCAACTGTGGGCTTGTCTGCTCTACAGATTTTGGCGAGGAGACCGGCTGTCACCTGCTTGACTCGTACTGCCAGGGGTGGTAGTTCGGTTTCCATTTGCAGATTGCAAATTCTGGTCCACATGGGTGCTCCGAGCATGGTCCTGAGAGCATTGTTTTGGATGACTTCTAGCTTAGCTATTTGGTCTTCTCTCAGTCCAATGAGTGCTGGAGCACTGTAATCTACCAGCGATCTGATGGCGGCCGTGTAGTAGGCTTTGAGCACATGAAGGTTTGCTCCTGCGGATTTGCTGGTGAGCGACCTCATTATATTGTGTCTGCTCTTCGTCCTGTGCCTGAGATACTCGAGTTGCGGCTTGAAGGTGAGTTTCTGGTCAAACCAGATTCCAAGACACTGGTGGGCGTTGGTCCAGACTACCGGCGTGTTTTGTATGGAGAGCATCTTGTCTGGTGTGTCTGTGCAGATGGCCATCGCTTTCGACTTGGCTGGATTTATCTTGAGTCCAAGTCTGTTGCACTCCTCTTCTATAAGTTGGAGTGCGTGTTGCGTGTTGGCTAGTCTGTTCGATCCTCTTACTATAAGCTGTAAGTCGTCTGCATAGCATAGGAGCTTGGCTGTTTGTCTGAAAGGAAGTTTGACTAGATTTTCCATCAGGACATTGAACAGCATTGGACTGAGGATGCCTCCTTGTGGGGTTCCGTTTTCATGGACCCTGTAGCTTGAGGTTGCTCCCTGAAAGCGTACTCGTGCTTCTCTCTGTGTGAGGTAGTTCTGGATCCACCCCAGCAACCTTCCTTTGACGCCTTTTTTAGCGAGCGTAGTTGTAATGGCCAATGGATTTGCTAGTTCGAAGGCTTTCTCCAGGTCGAGGAAGACCACCAGAGCTGGTTTGTTGTCCACTGTGCTGAGTATCTCGGCGATGTTGTTGCCTGTGCCGGTGTTCTCGGTGTAAGCAAAGATGTGAGGGTGTGGGCTGCCTACTTTCCACTTGAGTCGGTTGAGAGCCATTCTTTCTCCCGTCTTCGCTATGCAGCTGAGAAGGGAGATGGGCCTCGGTTTGTCTGGTTCTCTGGGCTTCGGAATGGGCTGTATATCTGCCTTCTTCCATTCCAGTGGGAGTCTTTGTGCTGTCCACGAAGCATTGATGGCTTGCAGCAGAGCCTCGTGTCCGGCTGTACCGGCATGAGAAAGCATGGAGTAGGTTATCCTGTCGGCCCCTGGAGCTGTGTCCTTGCTTCGTTTTAGCGACTTCTGGAGTTCTTGCTGGTTGAATGGTCTGTCAGTGTCATCTTCACTGTTGCAGGCCTCTTCGATCATCTGGAGTCTGACCTGTCGCAGACGCCGTTGTGTCTCCTCCGCCTGTCTCGGGAGGTTTTTCGTTGCTGCTCGGTCAGAGAACAGTTTTGCAAGTCTCTCGGCTTCCTCTTCTGGGTTGGGATGGGTTGGTGGTGGTGGTGTTGCCTTCCCAGATGCCCTTCGGATCTGGGCCCACATCTTGCCAAGGGAGGTGTGCTCGTTCAGTTCGGAGCACCACTTGAGCCAGCTTACGTTTTTTATTTCTTCCTTCTCTTCCCTGGTATCCTTAACTATGACTTGCAGGAGATGTCTGTTTGTTGCCGTGGGATGTCTCCTGTAGTTTCTTCGGGCCATGTTCACTCTGTGGTTGAGTTCTTTCACCCTGGGACAGTAGTACCAGTAATCATTGTACTGTCTTGATGTGGGTTTTGTTTTTGGGATAGCCTCTTCTGCCGCTTGGTGAAACGCCTCGACCAATTGGTGGTGGAGGGTTGTCTCATCCACGGGTGCTGCGCCGGCCGGCTGTGATTTTTCGCGCCACTTAGCCAGGTGTTTCTTGAAGAGTCCCCAGTCTGCCTTTTGGGTATTGTATCTCCATCTCGGGGGGGGGGGGGGGGGTGGAGTGGGGACTTTGTTCACCTTCAGCGTTGTTAGGGTGGCGAAGTGGTCGCTGGTCAGCGTGGGGTGTATCTGCCAGGAGGCCGAAGGCTGTAGTGCACTGGAGACGAAGGTTAGATCTAGCCTTCCTCCCCTAGTGTGGGTGGGCTCTCCGGTGTTCAGGAGGCAGATCTCGGGTGTATCTTGAAAGGTGGTGTATAGGTGTAGGCCGTCTTCATTTGTGGGGCTTGCCGAGCTTAGGAAGGGATGATGTGCGTTGAAATCCCCTCCTATGAGTGTGGCGTGGTCAGCGGCCGAAGCAAATAATTGAGTAACCTCCAGTGAGCCCCTTGGGTTCTTGTAGATGTTGTGAACAGTTAATTCCCGTTCTTGGAGGGTTACTTTGACGGCCTGTGTCTCGATGTTTTCCCCACATGGAAATTGCTGCGTGACATCGGCGGAGGGTATGCTTGACTTGACCAAGATCATACATCCTCTTGTTGACGCCTGCGTGAAATGCCTCCTGTATGTCTTGTAACCGCTGAATTTGAAACAGTGGTGTTCTTGTAGAAGTGTTTCTTGTAGCAGTATGATGTCAAGCTTGTCCTTGGCTGCTGCTTCTTGTAGGAGGTGTTTCTTGTTTTTGATGCCCTGAGCATTCCATGTTAGGATGTTCAGGGTGCTGATGTTTTCCACCACTGTTTCATCGGGGACTTCTGGTGGTCCTCGATGGAGATGTCCAAGTTCGATTCCAACTGGATCAGGTTCATATCTTCGTGTTCTGTGGTTTTTGCCTTCTGGGCCGTGGTTCGGTTCAGGGGAGTTGAAACGTCCAGTTTCTTTCTGGGAGCTGTCGGTATCTTGGGTTCTCTGGTGGCCTTCTTCGGTGTAGAGTGTACCTCGGCTGTCACTCGTGTGAGGACCGGCGTGGCTTCCTCCACTGAGGTGGCTGGAGCTGTGGCGACTTGCCCGAGGACGCTCCCCATGAGTATTAGGAGCTGTGTGGGTTGGATCTTGTGGCCCGGTAGTCCGGCTAGGCCCTCCGCGAAGGTTGTCAGTACCTTGGCTAGGTCTGATACGTGTATCATTCCTTCCGGTGCCTTGGTGTGTGCTTCTTTTGTCTTTCTCGTGGTTGTCTGCTGCTTGGGTGGCTGAGGTGTGGCCGTAGTGAGGCCAGGAAACTGGGCTGCACTTTGGGTGTTGACTGGCTGAGGAGGTTGTCTTTGTTGTTTTGGCCTTTGGGTTCCCCACACGAAGGTACTTGGTGGGGCTGGTGTGTAGGCGGTGGGGGCCGGTCTTGCTGCTGGTCGGTTTGCCTGGACCCTCTTTGTTCTCTCGGAGCATCCAGGATTCCAGGCGTGGTGTTTGCCCCCGCAGTTGGCACACTTGGGGGCAATTTTTTCCCCATTTTTCAACTTGGTGAGGTAGAAGTGTGTGCCGTGCTTCTGTGCGCAGACTGCGCAGATTTCCTTGTACGTGCACCTTGTCTGATGGTGCCCGTATTTCTGGCATCTGAAGCACCGCAGGGGCTCTGGGATGAAGGGCCTCACTTCGTAGATCCTCCAGGTTTTGAGGTCTATGGTGCTGGGGGGTGAGCCGTAGTGCGTTATGAGCACTTGTTTCGTGGTGGCCGTCTTGTCGGACAAGGGAGAGCATCTCTCGGCTTTTAAGATCTTCGGGTGGTTCTCCAGGGGTTCGAGAGGTAGTTCCTTTGGTTACCGGAGGACTACCGACTTCATCAGTTTCTGGGCGGGGTCTAGCTTGGTTGATGTAACGGTGGTGGTGTTTTGCAGGTAAGTGTCGAGGGTGGTGGCGGAGTCCTTGTCTTTGAGGTGAACGATCATCTCCCCATTTAGGTTGGGCCGCACTGAGAACTTGGCCAGTGGATTTAGCTTTTCCATCTCTGTGACGGCGGCATATGTTGTTTTTGCGTCCGTTTTCGTGATCCGGAATTTTGGCAGTGTCGTTGGAGGTGAGCTGGTGGTGGTGATGGGTGCCTTGGGGGCTGCTTGACGGCATTCGTTTCCCGAAAAAGCACGTCGGCGTTTCTTGTTTTCTACCTTCGTCCAGTTGTCCTCAGTGGCGGTAGCAGTGGTGGTGAAGTTGTTGGAGGTGGTGGTAGTGTTCCTACTTTTCAGGGCTTCATTGAAGGCGCGTAACTGGTCCGCTTTCTCTGTGCGGAGCCTGTCGTAGTTCGGGTCGTCAGGTTGGCGGTTTAGGCGGGGATCGCGGTTAGGAGGGCGTACACGCTCCATAACCGTTTTTTTTTTTTTTTTTTATTAGATCCTACCTATTCCGGTTGAGTAAATAGCAGAGGAATTTCAGCACTCCCCACTGGCTGGTGGTCGTAGAGTGGTTCCTGAGCTTCTCTCCCGGAGCCCCGTTGGGGAAGCCTACTTCCTAGTGTATGTGACTGCTCACTTATAGACGTGAGCTAAGTGTGCCTATTGGGAAGGATAAGGATTGCTACCCTCTTTCCAGGTGGAC
The DNA here is from genome assembly GCA_958450375.1 of Homarus gammarus. Lineage (NCBI taxonomy): Eukaryota > Metazoa > Arthropoda > Malacostraca > Decapoda > Nephropidae > Homarus > Homarus gammarus. The sequence goes on from CAUDMG010000365.1 coordinate 397,280, forward strand.
CCGCACGATCACGGTTTTCCTGGAAAGACTCGGCTGGGATGGGTTTTGCTCCAACCCCCTTTCGTGTTCACAATCTCCTGGGAGGGAGGTGAACAGTTACAGGGGGGACCGCAGGACGAATACACTTTTGAGGGTGCAGGTCCCTAGGCCAGAGCGAAAAAGGAAAAATAGTAGTAGAAGGAAAAGAGCTCAAACCACGCCGGGAATATCGCGCTATAACTGCTCTCCAGCTGGAGTGTGGGTCACTCACACCACCAGTGGGGAGGGCAAGCTAATGCTCGATAAACCGAGAACGCTCGTGAGTTGTTGTGGACGATGACAGTCGTGGGTGGTCCGGTCCGGGAAGATGGCCAACAATGGCACAAGGGAGAGGGCGGTCTTCACAGTTCCGGGTCCAGCAGGAGGTCTTGTTGAGAGGTCTTCTTAGTTCAGGAGCGATGTGAGAAGTGTGACTTACGGAGAGGCTGGGGAGTATTTATGCGATTCTGCAGGATCAGGTTTGAGAAGTATGAGTGAGCGGCGCTGCTGATTGGCTGAGGTGAAGGCGGTAATGGGCCAATCACCGCGCAGTCCAAGAGTGAGGTCCGGTCTGTGGAACTCGCTGCCGATTGGCTGGTAAGCGGACGGCAAGTGATCAACCAGCAGTTGTAGGAGAGAATATCCACTACAATACTCCCCCTCCCCTCCGAGCACTGCAGGAAACTTGTCAGCAGGGTTGTATCCCACATGCGAGACATAACAGGCGGGGGTGTGAACCACTCGGCCGCTATAGGTGACGACTCCGACTAGTGAAACGAAATCTGTGGGAAAAGCAAAGGGAGAAGGAGGGTTGTGGATAAGAGAAGGTTGAACAGGCGAGGAATGTGGTGCTTCTTTCGCGGCAGGGGCGCCGGGTGGGGTGTCTGGGTCCATAGGGCCGGATGCATGATGTTCATCAGGAGCAGGGTCCGTATCAGGAACAGTAGGTACCTGAAGATGAAAAGTGGATACCCAGAAATGTTGTGGGAGAGGTGGTGCTGCAAGTGGCAACTGTGGGCAGACTGGATAAGGAGGTGCTGGATGAATGTGTTCAGGGCAATGGGAAGACTGGTGAGGGGCAGTAGCCTTGAATGCTGAAACTGCTTGTCGTAGTGTTTCCAGTGGGTCGTGACGGAGAGCAGGAGTGAAGTGGTCGAGGACAGGAGTAGGCAAGAAGTCCCTTGGGAGGCTAAGGGGTTCGCCTAGGGTGAGATCCGCTGGGCAGCAGTCCATGTCTTTTTTGTGTGATGAGAGGATGCCAAGGAGCACTAAGGGTAGAGCATCCGTCCAGCTGTGCCTTGATGGAGTCCTTCAGCTGACAATGAAACCGTTCTACCATGCCGTTGGATTGAGGGTGGTGAGAAGTAGTGCGGTGTCTGGAAGTGCCGAGGAAATGCAGGAGACTATGCCAGAGTTGTGACTCAAACTGGACTCCTCAGTCAGTGATGACAGTAGTGGGAGGACCAAAACTGGAGACCCAACCAGACAGGAAGACGCGGACGGCTGACTCTGCTGTAGCATTAGGCTTGGGAATGGCTTCTGTCAACCTGGTGAAACGGTCAATGCAGGTGAAGATGTAGGTGTTGCTGCAGGATGGTGGAAGAGGTCCCACGATGTCGAGGTGCACAACCTGGAAGCGTCCTTTGGGAACAGGGAAGGTTTCTAAGGGAAACCGTGTGGGTCGATGTTTCTTAGAGGACTGGTAGGCCAGGCACTGGGTAGCCCGTACATGTGGGTGACTGGGTCCACGGATGTGGTCGGTGACATGCAGCGGTGAGACACCTGAAGTGACTGAGGTAGTGGCGTTTATTACCAACCCCAGTTGACTTCGCTTCCTCGTGTAGTTGCCAGGAGCCTCACAGCATCTAGCGTTAGCACCATAATGTTGATGGTACCAACAGAAGGTAGGTACACTGTGCTGGGGGCTGGCGGCGGCGTCTAAGGCAGGACGGGGATGTCGGGGTCGGTAGAACACAGTGCATGGGGCAGGAACACGAGCAGCAGCAGGCATGGAGGAGCAGAGCGGCTCCAGGGTGTCCATCCTGCGGTGTAGAGACTGTAGCAGGTCCCTCATGTCCTGTTTGCCTGATGGGATGCTACTTCTCTGAGGAGTGTTGATCTGGTTGACGAGACCGGAGCTTGGTGATGGTGTGGCCATTGAGTTGTTCGCGGAAGCATGGCACACAGCAGTGTATTCGTGGAATACTCTGTCTGCCGTGGCTGCATAGGTTGCTGAGGTAGTAGAGTAGTTCAATGCCGAGAGGGCAAGACGAACTTCTGCAGGGAGCTTCTGAGTGTGAAGCTGGCGCAGGATAGTGTCAGGAAGCCTGTTTGCATGGCGAGAGTTCAGTCTCTGCATTTCGTCCCAGAGACGTGCAGGCGTTGAGTTGCCGAGGGAAAGATCGGATAGGTCTTGCTGTTGACTGGTGTCAGGCCGCTGGTATCGTCTCGAGAGCATCTCGTAGAGCTGCGAATTTGATGTCAGCTGGGGGCTTATTGACGACTTCTGAGACTTGTGTGGAGACTTCCGTGGGCATAAAGCAGACCACGGCGACGTACTTCTGTTCGTCTGTAGCTGTAGAGCCGATGAGAGCTGCCTCCATGTGGATTAGCCAGTCTTCGATGTTGTGGTTGAAAACTGGAAAAGTGATCAGTTTCTCATCCATCCTTGTGTGAGTGTGTCACTCCGTTGGTCACCAATTGTAGCGTAGTGTATGTGGCCAGATGTCAAATTTCTCTTTGTGTTTGTCTATTTTCTCTTTGTTAGGTTCACATACATACGTACACATAAGAGATCAGCTGCGTGGCAGTCGACAGAAGCCTTTTTCCACTCATAGTAACCAACACTTTTGCCCCAGGTGGAAGTCGTTGCCAAAATGGGGACAGGATGAAGTAAGTCTCAACAGGTTCTCCCTGCTCAAGAGACTGAACACTATGATTAGAGCCAACTTCCTCATTCTGATCCTGGAATACACTAAAATCAGAGTGACAAGGTAGAGGTTCTTATAATCTCCTTACTGTCTCATTATCCAGGATATCCAATAACCTACTTTTCTTAGCAGAAGCGGGTTGGTCTAATCAGGAATTAAGTCTGTTACCTATCACTGATAATTCTAAACCTTCTGCCAACTTGGGATCTTTCCAGTGTTTTACATTTAGAAATTACTCTTCAAGGCTTTGTTCCATCCATTTTTAACTTGGATCTGCAATAATTCTTTCTTATCTCCTGCAGCTTGATTAATTTTAAACATTTTATCGGAACAGACTGTACAATTCAATGGTGAAAACAGGTTGTCTAAGACACAGCTGCTATGAATTATGCAAGCCAAATGAGGATCTAACTTGGTAATCCACGCGGCTCTACATCCTTAATAATTTCATGTAGTAAGGTCCTCTTGGGTCCTGGGTGAAATTACTACTACTACTGAATTCACATCCTCTACTGACGAACAATTCCTTGTATGTAGTATATGAGCTGAACTTTCCAGTCCTTGTAGCTCCTCACTCAACACTAGTTCCCCAGGGACAGTTCCATGGTCTCCTCCATCATCTAGCAGTCCAGACAACTGTCCTTCATCCTCCAGTTGCACATCACTCATCTAAACTAGGAGGAACACTACGAGTCACATGTTTCATCATAATAATACAAGGCAGATTACATTGTCTCCCAAACATAATCAATATGACTTAACTGACATTTTAGGGAGTTATTTCATTAATATCTCTTATTGTTATATAAGTCACCAGTGTGACAATCAAAAACAATTAACTCACTATATCATACACCTCTCCCTTCTCTTATCTCAATTATCCCTCAGCTCATTGAACTTTGTTTCTTAATTAAACTAACTTCATTTAGAGCACTTATATTTTGGGGGATCATCAAGTTCTCTATTTGTTGCCAATTGGGGTGCACAGACATCATCGCTTCAATTAATTAGCTTGAGCGATAATGCCTGAGTGAACATCGTCACTCGGGAGGGTTGACAGTGCTGAGCTGCTACCATAGCGCTCCATTGGCTAGCATCGTTCATCATTACTCTAGCAAGATGTATTGGGTTGAGAATTCCACCCTGAATGGTTCTCATAGAACCCATACTGAGGATACAAGGTCCATCGTAACAAAACTCTAGATTGCTAGTAAAACTGGAAGGTCACGGTCTGGAAGGATCACTAAGACTAGCAGCCTTTCTAAAGTTTGCCTGGAAAGGCTGAACCCGCTAGTGAGGACATCAATTAAATAGAGTTAAGAAGAGAAAAACTTAACTATGGCCTGCATGCTGAGAGTAATTAGAAAACCCAGGGCAGAAGCCCGAAAAGTTTTGTGAACGAACATAAGAAGAGGGAGAGAGATGGCCACATATATCATGGTATTCATTATTCATACTAGCACATGTATACAGAGTAATGGGAAAAAAAATTTATACAGTATATATATATATATATATGTAGTATTCAGAAGTTTCAGTGTAATTTCAAACACCGCGCCATTGGCGATGCTGAGTTCAAGGTCATCTGAGGGAAGACCGCGCTCCCCGCTATGGCACGTAGCGAGAGGTTGTGGAACTGGGCCTATACGATATTAAATGTAATTTACCGAGTTAATAGGGACGCGAATCATGAAATTTTAATATCAGTTATTAAATTGAAAATAATTATAGATCGTTTCCCAGTCTGAAAATGTTGCGTACGTCCTAATTAAGCTGTTAATCGTCTGGTAAATAAGTCACTCCTGAAAAGCGTGAACCAGTGAGCAAGGTGGCTGGGGAGCGGAGAGAGAGGTCAAGGACCACCTCTGTGCTGTACCCAGGAGAGACGGATCACGTGACCTGGTTCCTTCGTTTATTTAACATCAGTATTAACAAGTAAGTTTTATTCAATCTCAGACAAAGCTTGATAGGGCGATAGGAACAAACGGTGATGTGAGACAATAGCTAACAGCCTGGGTTTTTCAGGGTTCTGTAGACCCCACGCGGTATGATAACGTCCACTGGCGGTATGAGACACGAGTGGTGAAGTGAGCTGTATGACCGTCCATTGAACCTGGGTTTGAGCCACCTGTTGAGTATGGTGAGAGTTGGAGTGAACCCAGCTGTCTAGGTGCCCAACTAACGACGTGACGATCGTTTGGGGTCATCAGCTCTCCTCTACCTCGGCTCACAATACCACATATCTTCAAGCAGCTTAATGAAAACCTTTTACTAACGGGAAGCTAAAGCTTCTCTCAACTGTACAAGGTCTGAGTGGCTCACTCCCTTCCGTTTCATGGATGTACTGGGGGCAAAGTGAAGCCAGCTGAGTGATACAGGGTCACACTGGGACCAAGAGTCCAGTTGAACTTAAGAGGTACACTTCCAAGGTTGAGAAGGCTGGTTTGGGCCTTAAATTACGGGTGCCTGTTGGTTGTGCCTTAAAAAACTACGGAGTGCAGGTGGGATCTATGTGTTAGGTAAGGAAGCATGGTTCACGGGTATTGGTGGACTCAGTAACTTCTTAATAATATTGATAATATTTTTGGGTGTACTTAATACTATTTTTTCAGTTACTAATGTATGCTGTGTGCATTTAATATTTCCTTATAATTTCAATCTCAGGTATAGCCCTTGTTCCCCAGAGTATTGTTAAGTTAGGTTAGGTGGTGTGTATCTGTTGGGGTAATATAATTTTGCTGAGTGCCCTGAAGGCCTACTCAGGATGGAGTTAATAAGTTCCATTTTTTATACCATTTTCTCAGTGCTGGATATCATTTTGTTGAGTGCCCTTAAGGCATATTCATTGTAGAGTTATTGATTTCCTATTTTTTTATAAAATCTTTTCAATGATTGATATTATTTTGTTGAAAGCCCTTAAGGCCTGTTTCATGTGTGCAAGCAACATTTCTTAATACTTTGAATTTATTGTTGTCTAATGAGGCATTGTCTGAGTTTCTAATAATTGCAATATCATGTATAACCTTTATTCCCCAGAGTAGTGTTTTAAGTTCAGGTTAAGAGGTGCGCATATGTTGGTGTACCATTATTTGATTGTGTCTGTAGTGTTGGAGGGATTATAAGTGTCTAATTCTTACAGTGTGTCTCATTCATCCCAGTCACAGATGCTATCCTTCCACGGGTCACGGACAATTCATTTTGTTAGTAAATTTAAGTGTTCTTGTGCTGGTTCGGGTTTTCCTCAAAGGGGCGCTTCCACTGCAATTTCCATCTAATAATTAATAAACCCCAAGTCAAGTGAGCATTAAAGTCCAGTGATTCCGACCGTCCGACCGGGGAGAGGAGAGAGAGAGCAGAGAGAGAGAGAGAGAGAGGAATAGAGAGAGAGAGAGGAGAGAGAGAGAGAGAAGAGAGAGATGAATAGAGAGAGGAAGGAGAGGAAGAGAGAGATAGAGAAGAGAGAGAGAGATAGAGAGAGATGATAGAGAGAGAGAAGAGATAGAGATAGGAAGAGAGGAGAGAGAGAGAGAGATAGAGGAAGAGAGAGAGAGAGAGAGAGAGAGAAGAGAGAGGAATAAGAGAAGTAGAAGAAGAGAGAGAAAAGAGAGAGAGAGAGAGAGTATATAGAGAGGATAGGAACATATATATATAGATAGAGTATAATTATATATATGATATGAATACATATACATATATACATAGCATACATATCGAAATGATAATCTATCATCTATATATTAAGATGATAGATATAATATATAGATAATAGATATATAGAAGATATATATATATATATAATATATAGTATAGAATATAGAGATATAGATTATATATACATAATAGATACATAAGATAGCTATAGGTATAGATATATCTTATATATATATATATAATATA
>CAUDMG010000366.1:0-34290 GCA_958450375.1 Homarus gammarus
GAGAATTGGTGTTCTCTGAGTGATGCTTGTGACTGTTCTTACGTAATGACGATGATGTTATATCTCTTGATGTTGGAGGCTGGTCGTTATCTGGTCGTGATAGTGGACTGGTTTCATCTGTGGTGCGATGGGGTGTTCTCTGTTGCTGCTGGACTGCATGTTTCATCGCTGTCCTGACTGGAGGTTTTCTCTCTCGTGCTGCTGGATTGTGTTATCTCTCGTGCGCTAAGGCTTGGTCCCAAATTATATGTAGTGATGAGGGATGGTGTTATATGTAGTGATGATGGATGGTGTTGTATGTAGTGATGATTGATGATGTTATATATAGTGATGATGGACGATGTTATATATAGTGATGATGGGTGGTGTTATATGTAGTGATGATGGATGGTGTTATATGTAGTGATGATGGATGGTGTTATATGTAGTGATGATGGATGGTGTTATATACAGTATAGCGATGATGGATGGTGTTATATGTAGTGATGATGGATGATGTTACATATAGTGATGATGGATGGTGTTATATATAGTGATGATGGATGGTGTTATATGTAGTGATGATGGATGGTGTTATATATAGTGATGATGGATGGTGTTATATGTAGTGATGATGGATGGTGTTATATGTAGTGATGATGGATGGTGTTATATGTAGTGATGATGGATGGTGTTATATGTAGTGATGATGGATGATGTTATATGTAGTGATGATGGTTGGTGTTATATGTAGTGATGATGGATGGTGTTATATGTAGTGATGATGGATGATCTTATATGTAGTGATGATGGATGGTGTTATATGTAGTGATGATGGATGGTGTTATATGTTGTGATGATGGATGATGTTTTATGTAGTGATGATGGATGGTGTTATATGTAGTGATGATGGATGGTGTTATATGTAGTGATGATGGATGGTGTTATATGTAGTGATGATGGATGGTGTTATATGTAGTGATGATGGATGGTGTTATATGTAGTGATGATGGATGGTGTTATATGTAGTGATGATGGATGGCGTTATATGTAGTGATGATGGATGGTGTTATATATAGTGATGATGGATGGTGTTATATGTAGTGATGATGGATGGTGTTATATGTAGTGATGATGGATGATGTTATATATAGTGATGATGGATGGTGTTATATATAGTGATGATGGATGGTGTTATATATAGTGATGATGGATGGTGTTATATGTAGTGATGATGGATGGTGTTATATGTAGTGATGATGGATGGTGTTATATGTAGTGATGATTGATGATGTTATATATAGTGATGATGGATGATGTTATATATAGTGATGATGGGTGGTGTTATATATAGTGATGATGGATGGTGTTATATGTAGTGATGATGGATGGTGTTTATATATAGTGATGATGGATGGTGTTATATGCAGTGATGATGGGTGGTGTTATATGTAGTGATGATGGATGGTGTTATATGTAGTGATGATGGATGGTATTATATGTAGTGATGATGGATGATGTTACATATAGTGATGATGGATGGTGTTATATGTAGTGATGATGGATGATATAATATGTAGTGATGATGGATGGTGTTAAATGTAGTGATGATGGATGGTGTTATCTGTAGTGATGATGGATGATGTTATATGTAGTGATGATGGATGGTGTTATATGTAATGATGATGGATGATGTTATATGTAGTGATGATGGATGGTGTTATATGTAGTAATGATAGATGGTGTTATATGTAGTGAGGTTGAATGATGCTATATGTAGTGATGATGGATGGTGTTATATGTAGTGATGATGGATGGTGTTATATGCAGTGATGATGGATGGTGTTATATGTAGTGGTGGTGGTGACGGTGGTAGTGACTGTGGTAGTGGTGGTGATGGTGATAGCGATATGTTTGTGGCGATAGTGGTGGTGGTAGAGACTGGAAAATAGTAGAGGTAATGAGGGTGGTGGTAATGATGATGGTGGTAGTAGTGGTGGTAATGATGATGGTGGTAGTAGTGGTGGTAGTGATGATGGATGGTGTTATATGTAGTGATGATGGATGATGTTATATATAGTGATGATAGATGGTGTTATATATAGTGATGATGGATGGTGTTATATGTAGTGATGATGGGTGGTGTTATATGTAGTAATGATCGATGGTGTTATATGTATTGATGATGGATGGTGTTATATGTAGTGATGATGGGTGATGTTATATATAGTGATGATGGATGGTGTTATATATAGTGATGATGGATGGTGTTATATGTAGTGATGATGGATGGTGTTATATATAGTATAGTGATGATGGATGGTGTTATATATAGTGATGATGGATGGTGTTATATATAGTGATGATGGATGGTGTTGTATGTAGTGATGATGGATGGTGTTATATACAGTATAGTGATGATGGATGGTGTTATATGTAGTGATGGTGTATGGTGTTATATGTAGAGATGATGGATGGTGTTGTATGTAGTGATGATGGATGATTTTATATGTAGTGATGATGGATGGTGTTATATGCAGTATAGTGATGATGCATGGTGTTATATATAGTGATGATGGATGGTGTTATATGTAGTGATGATGGATGATGTTATGTGTAGTGATGATGGATGGTGTTATATGTAGTGATGATGGATGGTGTTATATGTAGTGGTGTTGGTTATGGTGGTAGTGACAGTGGTAGTGGTGGTGATGGTGATAGCGACATGTTTGTGGTGATAGTGGTGGTGGTAGAGACTGGTTACTAGGAGTGGTAATGATGGTGGTGGTATGATGATGGTGGTAGTAGTGGTGGTAGTGATGATGGATGGTGTTATATGTAGTGAGGATGAATGATGTTATATGTAGTGATGATGGGTGGTGTTATATATAGTGATGATTGATGGTGTTATGTGTAGTGATGATGGATGGTGTTATATGTAGTGATGATGGATGTTGTTATATGTGGTGATGATGGGTGGTGTTATATGTAGTGATGATGGATGATGTTATATGTAGTGATGATGGGTGGTGTTATATGTATTGACAATTAGACAATAAAATAATAACAGTTTAATGCTAAAAAAATATACTTTGCTGTGCCGTTGTAGTGAAAAACATGGTGGAACTTACATACACCGTTAATGAACTATTGATGGAAGAAGAAGTTTTGGGGACTGAACAGTGAGACAATGTAGAGCCTCCGGGACGTTTGCGTCCTACCGTGGACTACCGGATGGGCGATTCTGCTAGTTTATTATAATTGTTTTAGAACCCTCAGATATGTCTTTTGTGCATAAAGTAACAGTTCTGCACATACCTTAACCTCTTTTTATAAAAATAAGTGAGTATGATTCTTAATTAAACGTTAATAAATATGTTTATATCTTGCTCATATCCTTGGGAGATATTGTTATAAGAATTCTTCCATATTTACAGCTGCTGGCATGTGCATCCACACAGAGCTGTGCAAGGGAGACCAGAGCGGATACATATACATCGCAGTCCACAGTCTTTCTTGTAGGCACACTTGGTCAGTTCTTGGCAGCTCGCTGCTATTGGTCTGTCCAGTGTATTTGCCACATATCTCCTTTCTTTTTCCTGGGCCAGTTAGCAAGACTTGGAATGTCTGGTTAGGCTACTGTTGCCTGACCCCAAATCATTCCACCTTGATATGTAGTGATGATGGATGGTGTTATATGTAGTGATGATGGATGGTGTTATATGCAGTGTTGATGGATGGTGTTATATGTAGTGGTGGTGGTGACGGTGGTAGTGACAGTGGTAGTGGTGGTGATGGTGATAGCGATATGTTTGTGGCGATAGTGGTGGTGGTAGAGACTGGAAAATAGTAGAGGTAATGATGGTGGTGGTAATGATGATGGTGGTAGTAGTGGTGGTAGTGATGATGGATGGTGTTATATGTAGTGATGATGGATGGTGTTATATGTAGTGATGATAGATGGTGTTATATGTAGTGATAATGTGTGATGTTATATTTAGTGATGAGGGATGGTGTTATATGTTGTGATGATGGATGATGTTATATATAGTGATGATAGATTGTGTTATATATAGTGATGATGGATGGTGTAATATGTAGTGATGATGGGTGGTGTTATATGTAGTAATGATCGATGGTGTTATATGTATTGATGATGGATGGTGTTATATGTAGTGATGATGGGTGATGTTATATATAGTGATGATGGATGGTGTCATATGTAGTGATGATGGATGATGTTATATATAGAGATGATGGAGGTGTTATATATAGTGATGATTGATGATGTTATATATAGTGATGATGGATGATGTTATATAGAGTGATGATGGGTGGTGTTATATGTAGTGATGATGGATGGTGTTATATGTAGTGATGATGGATGGTATTATATGTAGTGATGATGGATGATGTTAAATATAGTGATGATGGATGGTGTTATATATAGTGATGATGGATGGTGTATATGTAGTGATGATGGATGGTGTTATATACAGTATAGTGATGATGGATGGTGTTATATGTAGTGATGATGGATGGTGTTATATGTAGTGATGATGGATTATAATATAAGTAGTGATGATGGATGGTGTTATATGTAGTGATGATGGATGGTGTTATATGTAGTGATGATGGATGGTGTTATATGTAGTGATGATGGATGGTGTTATATGCAGTGATGATGGATGGTGTTATATGTAGTGATGATGGATGGTGTTATATGTAGTGATGATGGATGATGTTATATGTAGTGATGATGGATGGTGTTATATGTAGTGATGATGGATGATGTTATATGTAGTGATGATGGATGATGTTATATGTAGTGATGATGGATGGTGTTATAGGTAGTGATGACGGATGGTGTTATATGTTGTGATGATAGATGACGTTTTATGTAGTGATGATGGATGGTGTTATATGTAGTGATGATGGATGGTGTTATATGTAGTGATGATGGATGATGTTATATATAGAGATGATGGAGGTGTTATATATAGTGATGATGGATGGTGTTATATATAGTGATGATGGATGGTGTTATATGTAGTGATGAGGGATGGTGTTATATGTAGTGGTGATGGATGGTGTTATATGTAGTGATGATTGATGATGTTATATGTAGTGATGATGGATGATGTTATATATAGTGATGATGGGTGGTGTTATATATAGTGATGATGGATGGTGTTATATGTAGTGATGATGGATGGTGTTATATATAGTGATGATGGATGGTGTTATATGCAGTGATGATGGGTGGTGTTATATGTAGTGATGATGGATGGTGTTATATGTAGTGATGATGGATGGTATTATATGTAGTGATGATGGATGATGTTACATATAGTGATGATGGATGGTGTTATATATAGTGATGATGGATGGTGTTATATGTAGTGATGATGGATGGTGTTATATACAGTGTAGTGATGATGGATGGTGTTATATGTAGTGATGATGGATGGTGTTATATGTATTGATGGATGATATAATATGTAGTGATAATGGATGGTGTTAAATGTAGTGATGATGGATGGTGTTATCTGTAGTGTTGATGGATGATGTTATATTTAGTGATGATGGATGGTGTTATATGTAGTGATGATGGATGATGTTATATGTAGTGATGATGGATGGTGTGATATGTAGTGATGATAGATGGTGTTATATGTAGTGAGGATGAATGATGTTATATGTAGTGATGATGGATGGTGTTATATGTAGTGATGATGGCTGGTGTTATATGCAGTGATGATGGATGGTGTTATATGTAGTGGTGGTGGTGACGGTGGTAGTGACAGTGGTAGTGGTGGTGATGGTGATAGCGATATGTTTGTGGCGACAGTGGTGGTGGTAGAGACTGGAAAATAGTAGACGTAATGATGGTGGTGGTAATGATGATGGTGGTAGTAGTGGTGGTAGAGATGATGGATGGTGTTATATGTAGTGATGATGGATGGTGTTATATGTAGTGATGATGGATGATATTATATGTAGTGATGATGGATGGTGTTATATGTAGTGATGATGGATGGTGTTATATGTAGTGATGATGGATGATGTTATATGTAGTGATGATGGATGGTGTTATATGTAGTGATGATGGATGATGTTATATGTAGTGATGATGGATGGTGTTATATGTAGTGATGATGGATGGTGTTATATGTAGTGATGATGGATGGCATTATATGTAGTGATGATGGATGGTGTTATATGTAGTGATGATGGATGGTATTATATGTAGTGATGATGGATGATGTTATATATAGTGATGATGGATGGTGTTATATATAGTGATGATGGATGGTGTTATATGTAGTGATGAGGGATGGTGTTATATGTAGTGATGATGGATGGTGTTATATGTAGTGATGATTGATGATGTTATATATAGTGATGATGGATGATGTTATATATAGTGATGATGGGTGGTGTTATATATAGTGATGATGGATGGTGTTATATGTAGTGATGATGGATGGTGTTATATATAGTGATGATGGATGGTGTTATATGCAGTGATGATGGGTGGTGTTATATGTAGTGATGATGGATGGTGTTATATGTAGTTTATGATGGATGGTATTATATGTAGTGATGATGGATGATGTTACATATAGTGATGATGGATGGTGTTATATATAGTGATGATGGATGGTGTTATATGTAGTGATGATGGATGGTGTTATATACAGTATAGTGATGATGGATGGTGTTATATGTAGTGATGATGGATGGTGTTATATGTAGTGATGATGGATGATGTTATATGTAGTGATGATGGATGGTGTTATATGTAGTGATGATGGATGGTGTTATATGTAGTGATGATGGATGATGTTATATGTAGTGATGATGGATGGTGTTATATGTAGTGATGATGGATGATGTTATATGTAGTGATGATGGATGGTGTTATATGTAGTGATGATGGATGGTGTTATATGTAGTGATGATGGATGATGTTATATGTAGTGATGATGGATGGTGTTATATGTAGTGATGATGGATGGTGTTATATGTAGTGATGATGGATGGTGTTATATGTAGTGGTGGTGGTGACGGTGGTAGTGACAGTGGTAGTGGTGGTGATGGTGATAGCGATATGTTTGTGGTGATAGTGGTGGTGGTAGAGACTGGTTAATAGTAGAGGTAATGATGGTGGTGGTAATGATGATGGTGGTAGTAGTGGTGGTAGTGATGATGGATGGTGTTATATGTAGTGATGATGGATGGTGTTATATGTAGTGATGATGGATGGTGTTATATGTAGTGATGATGGATGATGTTATATTAGTGATGATGGATGGTGTTATATGTAGTGATGATGGATGGTGTTATATGTAGTGATGATGGATGTGTTATATATAGTGATGATGGATGGTGTTATATGTAGTGATGATGGATGGTGTTATATGTAGTGATGATGGATGGTGTTATATGTAGTGATGATGGATGGTGTTATATGTAGTGATGATGGATGGTGTTATATATAGTGATGATGGATGGTGTTATATATAGTGATGATGGATGGTGTTATATATAGTGATGATGGATGGTGTTATATGTAGTGATGATGGATGGTGTTATATGTAGTGATGATGGATGGTGTTATATGTAGTGATGATGGATGGTGTTATATGTAGTGATGATGGATGGTGTTATATGTAGTGATGATGGATGATGTTATATATAGTGATGATGGAGGTGTTATATATAGTGATGATGGATGGTGTTATATATAGTGATGATGGATGGTGTTATATGTAGTGATGAGGGATGGTGTTATATGTAGTGATGATGGATGGTGTTATATGTAGTGATGATTGATGATGTTATATATAGTGATGATGGATGATGTTATATGTAGTGATGATGGATGGTGTTATATGTAGTGATGATGGATGGTGTTATATGTAGTGATGATGGATGGTGTTATATGTAGTGATGATGGATGATGTTATATGTAGTGATGATGGATGGTGTTATATGTAGTGATGATGGATGGTGTTATATGTAGTGATGATGGATGATGTTATATGTAGTGATGATGGATGGTGTTATATGTAGTGATGATGGATGGTGTTATATGTAGTGATGATGGATGGTGTTATATGTAGTGATGATGGATGGTGTTATATGTAGTGATGATGGATGATGTTATATGTAGTGATGATGGATGGTGTTATATATAGTGATGATGGATGGTGTTATATATAGTGATGATGGATGGTGTTATATGTAGTGATGATGGATGGTGTTATATGTAGTGATGATGGATGGTGTTATATATAGTGATGATGGATGATGTTATATATAGTGATGATGGATGGTGTTATATGTAGTGATGATGGATGGTGTTATATGTAGTGATGATGGATGGTGTTATATGTAGTGATGATGGATGATGTTATATATAGTGATGATGGATGGTGTTATATATAGTGATGATGGATGGTGTTATATATAGTGATGATGGATGGTGTTATATGTAGTGATGATGGATGGTGTTATATGTAGTGATGATGGATGGTGTTATATGTAGTGATGATGGATGATGTTATATATAGTGATGATGGATGATGTTATATATAGTGATGATGGATGGTGTTATATGTAGTGATGATGGATGGTGTTATATGTAGTGATGATGGATGGTGTTATATGTAGTGATGATGGATGGTGTTATATGTAGTGATGATGGATGGTGTTATATGTAGTGATGATGGATGGTGTTATATGTAGTGATGATGGATGGTGTTATATGTAGTGATGATGGATGATGTTATATGTAGTGATGATGGATGGTGTTATATATAGTGATGATGGATGGTGTTATATGTAGTGATGATGGATGGTGTTATATAGTAGTGATGATGGATGGTGTTATATGTAGTGATGATGGATGGTGTTATATGTAGTGATGATGGATGGTGTTATATGTAGTGATGATGGATGGTGTTATATGTAGTGATGATGGATGGTGTTATATGTAGTGATGATGGATGGTGTTATATGTAGTGATGATGGATGGTGTTATATGTAGTGATGATGGATGATGTTATATGTAGTGATGATGGATGGTGTTATATGTAGTGATGATGGATGGTGTTATATGTAGTGATGATGGATGATGTTATATGTAGTGATGATGGATGGTGTTATATGTAGTGATGATGGATGGTGTTATATGTAGTGATGATGGATGGTGTTATATGTAGTGATGATGGATGGTGTTATATGTAGTGATGATGGTGATGGTATGTTTGTGATAGTGTGATGGATGGATGGTATATAGTAGTGATGATGGATGGTGTTATATGATGATGGTGGTGGTATATGTAGTGATGATGGATGGTGTTATATGTAGTGATGATGGATGGTGTTATATGTAGTGATGATGGATGGTGTTATATGTAGTGATGATGGATGGTGTTATATGTAGTGATGATGGATGGTGTTATATGTAGTGATGATGGATGGTGTTATATGTAGTGATGATGGATGGTGTTATATGTAGTGATGATGGATGGTGTTATATGTAGTGATGATGGATGGTGTTATATGTAGTGATGATGGATGGTGTTATATGTAGTGATGATGGATGGTGTTATATGTAGTGATGATGGATGGTGTTATATGTAGTGATGATGGATGGTGTTATATATAGTGATGATGGATGGTGTTATATGTAGTGATGATGGATGGTGTTATATGTAGTGATGATGGATGGTGTTATATAGTAGTGATGATGGATGGTGTTATATATAGTGATGATGGATGGTGTTATATGTAGTGATGATGGATGGTGTTATATGTAGTGATGATGGATGATGTTATATATAGTGATGATGGAGGTGTTATATATAGTGATGATGGATGGTGTTATATATAGTGATGATGGATGGTGTTATATGTAGTGATGAGGGATGGTGTTATATGTAGTGATGATGGATGGTGTTATATGTAGTGATGATTGATGATGTTATATATAGTGATGATGGATGATGTTATATGTAGTGATGATGGATGGTGTTATATGTAGTGATGATGGATGGTGTTATATGTAGTGATGATGGATGGTGTTATATGTAGTGATGATGGATGGTGTTATATGTAGTGATGATGGATGGTGTTATATGTAGTGATGATGGATGGTGTTATATGTAGTGATGATGGATGTGTTATATGTAGTGATGATGGATGGTGTTATATGTAGTGATGATGGATGGTGTTATATGTAGTGATGATGGATGGTGTTATATGTAGTGATGATGGATGGTGTTATATGTAGTGATGATGGATGGTGTTATATGTAGTGATGATGGATGTGTTATATGTAGTGATGATGGATGGTGTTATATGTAGTGATGATGGATGGTGTTATATGTAGTGATGATGGATGGTGTTATATGTAGTGATGATGGATGGTGTTATATGTAGTGATGATGGATGATGTTATATATAGTGATGATGGATGGTGTTATATGTAGTGATGATGGATGGTGTTATATGTAGTGATGATGGATGGTGTTATATGTAGTGATGATGGATGATGTTATATGTAGTGATGATGGATGGTGTTATATGTAGTGATGATGGATGGTGTTATATGTAGTGATGATGGATGGTGTTATATGTAGTGATGATGGATGGTGTTATATGTAGTGATGATGGATGGTGTTATATGTAGTGATGATGGATGGTGTTATATGTAGTGATGATGGATGATGTTATATAGTGATGATGGATGGTGTTATATGTAGTGATGATGGATGGTGTTATATGTAGTGATGATGGATGGTGTTATATGTAGTGATGATGGATGATGTTATATGTAGTGATGATGGATGGTGTTATATATAGTGATGATGGATGGTGTTATATGTAGTGATGATGGATGGTGTTATATGTAGTGATGATGGATGGTGTTATATGTAGTGATGATGGATGGTGTTATATGTAGTGATGATGGATGGTGTTATATGTAGTGATGATGGATGGTGTTATATGTAGTGATGATGGATGGTGTTATATGTAGTGATGATGGATGGTGTTATATGTAGTGATGATGGATGGTGTTATATGTAGTGATGATGGATGGTGTTATATGTAGTGATGATGGATGGTGTTATATGTAGTGATGATGGATGGTGTTATATGTAGTGATGATGGATGGTGTTATATGTAGTGATGATGGATGATGTTATATGTAGTGATGATGGATGGTGTTATATGTAGTGATGATGGATGGTGTTATATGTAGTGATGATGGATGGTGTTATATGTAGTGATGATGGATGGTGTTATATGTAGTGATGATGGATGGTGTTATATGTAGTGATGATGGATGGTGTTATATGTAGTGATGATGGATGGTGTTATATGTAGTGATGATGGATGATGTTATATATAGTGATGATGGATGGTGTTATATGTAGTGATGATGGATGGTGTTATATATAGTGATGATGGATGGTGTTATATGTAGTGATGATGGATGGTGTTATATGTAGTGATGATGGATGGTGTTATATGTAGTGATGATGGATGGTGTTATATGTAGTGATGATGGATGATGTTATATATAGTGATGATGGATGGTGTTATATGTAGTGATGATGGATGGTGTTATATGTAGTGATGATGGATGGTGTTATATGTAGTGATGATGGATGGTGTTATATGTAGTGATGATGGATGGTGTTATATGTAGTGATGATGGATGGTGTTATATGTAGTGATGATGGATGGTGTTATATGTAGTGATGATGGATGGTGTTATATGTAGTGATGATGGATGGTGTTATATGTAGTGATGATGGATGATGTTATATGTAGTGATGATGGATGGTGTTATATGTAGTGATGATGGATGGTGTTATATGTAGTGATGATGGATGGTGTTATATGTAGTGATGATGGATGGTGTTATATGTAGTGATGATGGATGGTGTTATATGTAGTGATGATGGATGGTGTTATATATAGTGATGATGGATGGTGTTATATGTAGTGATGATGGATGGTGTTATATGTAGTGATGATGGATGGTGTTATATGTAGTGATGATGGATGGTGTTATATGTAGTGATGATGGATGGTGTTATATATAGTGATGATGGATGGTGTTATATATAGTGATGATGGATGGTGTTATATGTAGTGATGATGGATGGTGTTATATGTAGTGATGATGGATGGTGTTATATGTAGTGATGATGGATGGTGTTATATGTAGTGATGATGGATGATGTTATATGTAGTGATGATGGATGGTGTTATATGTAGTGATGATGGATGGTGTTATATGTAGTGATGATGGATGGTGTTATATGTAGTGATGATGGATGGTGTTATATGTAGTGATGATGGATGGTGTTATATGTAGTGATGATGGATGGTGTTATATGTAGTGATGATGGATGGTGTTATATGTAGTGATGATGGATGGTGTTATATGTAGTGATGATGGATGGTGTTATATGTAGTGATGATGGATGGTGTTATATGTAGTGATGATGGATGGTGTTATATGTAGTGATGATGGATGGTGTTATATGTAGTGATGATGGATGGTGTTATATGTAGTGATGATGGATGATGTTATATGTAGTGATGATGGATGGTGTTATATGTAGTGATGATGGATGATGTTATATGTAGTGATGATGGATGGTGTTATATGTAGTGATGATGGATGGTGTTATATGTAGTGATGATGGATGATGTTATATGTAGTGATGATGGATGGTGTTATATGTAGTGATGATGGATGGTGTTATATGTAGTGATGATGGATGGTGTTATATGTAGTGGTGGTGGTGATGTGTAGTGATGTGGATGGTGTGATGGTGATAGGATATGTTATGTGGCGATGTTATGGTGGTGATGATGGATAGTGATGTATGAGGTGGTGGTAATGATGGGTGGTGTTATATGTAGTGATGATGGATGGTGTTATATGTAGTGATGATGGATGGTGTTATATGTAGTGATGATGGATGGTGTTATATGTAGTGATGATGGATGATGTTATATTTAGTGATGATGGATGGTGTTATATGTAGTGATGATGGATGATGTTATATATAGTGATGATGGATGGTGTTATATATAGTGATGATGGATGGTGTTATATGTAGTGATGATGGGTGGTGTTATATGTAGTGATGATGGATGGTGTTATATGTAGTGATGATGGATGGTGTTATATGTAGTGATGATGGATGATGTTATATATAGTGATGATGGATGGTGTTATATATAGTGATGATGGATGGTGTTATATGTAGTGATGATGGATGGTGTTATATACAGTATAGTGATGATGGATGGTGTTATATGTAGTGATGATGGATGGTGTTATATATAGTGATGATGGATGGTGTTATATGTAGTGATGATGGATGGTGTTATATGTATAGTGATGATGGATGGTGTTATATGTAGTGATGATGGATGGTGTTATATGTAGTGATGATGGATGGTGTTATATGTAGTGATGATGGATGATGTTATATGTAGTGATGATGGATGGTGTTATATATAGTGATGATGCATGGTGTTATATATAGTGATGATGGATGGTGTTATATGTAGTGATGATGGATGGTGTTATATGTAGTGATGATGGATGGTGTTATATGTAGTGATGATGGATGGTGTTATATGTAGTGGTGGTGGTTATGGTGGTAGTGACAGTGGTAGTGGTGGTGATGGTGATAGCGACATGTTTGTGGTGATAGTGGTGGTGGTAGAGACTGGTTACTAGGAGTGGTAATGATGGTGGTGGTATGATGATGGTGGTAGTAGTGGTGGTAGTGATGATGGATGGTGTTATATGTAGTGAGGATGAATGATGTTATATGTAGTGATGATGGGTGGTGTTATATATAGTGATGATTGATGGTGTTATGTGTAGTGATGATGGATGGTGTTATATGTAGTGATGATGGATGTTGTTATATGTGGTGATGATGGGTGGTGTTATATGTAGTGATGATGGATGATGTTATATGTAGTGATGATGGGTGGTGTTATATGTATTGACAATTAGACAATAAAATAATAACAGTTTAATTCTAAAAAAATATACTTTGCTGTGCTGTTGTAGTGAAAAACATGGTGGAACTTACATACACCGTTAATGAACTATTGATGGAAGAAGAAGTTTTGGGGACTGAACAGTGAGACAATGTAGAGCCTCCGGGACGTTTGCGTCCTACCGTGGACTACCGGATGGGCGATTCTGCTAGTTTATTATAATTGTTTTAGAACCCTCAGATATGTCTTTTGTGCATAAAGTAACAGTTCTGCACATACCTTAACCTCTTTTTATAAAAATAAGTGAGTATGATTCTTAGTTAAACGTTAATAAATATGTTTATATCTTGCTCATATCCTTGGGAGATATTGTTATAAGAATTCTTCCATATTTACAGCTGCTGGCATGTGCATCCACACAGAGCTGTGCAAGGGAGACCAGAGCGGATACATATACATCGCTGTCCACAGTCTTTCTTGTAGGCACACTTGGTCAGTTCTTGGCAGCTCGCTGCTATTGGTCTGTCCAGTGTATTTGCCACATATCTCCTTTCTTTTTCCTGGGCCAGTTAGCAAGACTTGGAATGTCTGGTTAGGCTACTGTTGCCTGACCCCAAATCATTCCACCTTGATATGTAGTGATGATGGATGGTGTTATATGTAGTGATGATGGATGGTGTTATATGCAGTGTTGATGGATGGTGTTATATGTAGTGGTGGTGGTGACGGTGGTAGTGACAGTGGTAGTGGTGGTGATGGTGATAGCGATATGTTTGTGGCGATAGTGGTGGTGGTAGAGACTGGAAAATAGTAGAGGTAATGATGGTGGTGGTAATGATGATGGTGGTAGTAGTGGTGGTAGTGATGATGGATGGTGTTATATGTAGTGATGATGGATGGTGTTATATGTAGTGATGATGGATGGTGTTATATGTAGTGATAATGTGTGATGTTATATTTAGTGATGATGGATGGTGTTATATGTAGTGATGATGGATGATGTTATATATAGTGATGATGGATGTGTTATATATAGTGATGATGGATGGTGTTATATGTAGTGATGATGGATGGTGTTATATGTAGTGATGATCGATGGTGTTATATGTAGTGATGATGGATGGTGTTATATGTAGTGATGATGGATGATGTTATATATAGTGATGATGGATGATGTTATATATAGTGATGATGGATGGTGTTATATGTAGTGATGATGGATGGTGTTATATGTAGTGATGATGGATGGTGTTATATAGTAGTGATGATGGATGGTGTTATATGTAGTGATGATGGATGGTGTTATATGTAGTGATGATGGATGGTGTTATATGTAGTGATGATGGATGGTGTTATATGTAGTGATGATGGATGGTGTTATATGTAGTGATGATGGATGGTGTTATATATAGTGATGATGGATGGTGTTATATGTAGTGATGATGGATGGTGTTATATGTAGTGATGATGGATGGTGTTATATGTAGTGATGATGGATGGTGTTATATGTAGTGATGATGGATGGTGTTATATTAGTGATGATGGATGTTTATATATTAGTGATGATGGATGGTGTTATATGTAGTGATGATGGATGGTGTTATATGTAGTGATGATGGATGGTGTTATATGTAGTGATGATGGATGGTGTTATATGTAGTGATGATGGATGGTGTTATATGTAGTGATGAGGATGGTGTTATATGTAGTGATGATGGATGGTGTTATATGTAGTGATGATGGATGGTGTTATATGTAGTGATGATGGATGGTGTTATATGTAGTGATGATGGATGGTGTTATATGTAGTGATGATGGATGGTGTTATATGTAGTGATGATGGATGGTGTTATATGTAGTGATGATGGATGATGTTATATGTAGTGATGATGGAGGTGTTATATATAGTGATGATGGATGGTGTTATATATAGTGATGATGGATGGTGTTATATGTAGTGATGATGGATGGTGTTATATGTAGTGATGATGGATGGTGTTATATGTAGTGATGATGGATGGTGTTATATGTAGTGATGATGGATGGTGTTATATATAGTGATGATGGATGGTGTTATATGTAGTGATGATGGATGGTGTTATATGTAGTGATGATGGATGGTGTTATATGTAGTGATGATGGATGGTGTTATATGTAGTGATGATGGATGATGTTATATATAGTGATGATGGATGGTGTTATATATAGTGATGATGGATGGTGTTATATGTAGTGATGATGGATGGTGTTATATGTAGTGATGATGGATGGTGTTATATGTAGTGATGATGGATGGTGTTATATGTAGTGATGATGGATGGTGTTATATATAGTGATGATGGATGGTGTTATATGTAGTGATGATGGATGGTGTTATATGTAGTGATGATGGATGGTGTTATATGTAGTGATGATGGATGGTGTTATATGTAGTGATGATGGATGGTGTTATATACAGTATAGTGATGATGGATGGTGTTATATGTAGTGATGATGGATGGTGTTATATATAGTGATGATGGATGGTGTTATATGTAGTGATGATGGATGGTGTTATATGTAGTGATGATGGATGGTGTTATATGTAGTGATGATGGATGGTGTTATATGTAGTGATGATGGATGGTGTTATATGTAGTGATGATGGATGGTGTTATATGTAGTGATGATGGATGGTGTTATATGTAGTGATGATGGATGGTGTTATATGTAGTGATGATGGATGGTGTTATATGTAGTGATGATGGATGGTGTTATATGTAGTGATGATGGATGGTGTTATATGTAGTGATGATGGATGGTGTTATATGTAGTGATGATGGATGGTGTTATATGTAGTGATGATGGATGGTGTTATATGTAGTGATGATGGATGGTGTTATATGTAGTGATGATGGATGGTGTTATATGTAGTGATGATGGATGGTGTTATATGTAGTGATGATGGATGGTGTTATATGTAGTGATGATGGATGGTGTTATATATAGTGATGATGGATGGTGTTATATATAGTGATGATGGATGGTGTTATATGTAGTGATGATGGATGGTGTTATATGTAGTGATGATGGATGGTGTTATATGTAGTGATGATTGATGATGTTATATATAGTGATGATGGATGATGTTATATGCAGTGATGATGGGTGGTGTTATATATAGTGATGATGGATGGTGTTATATGTAGTGATGATGGATGGTGTTATATATAGTGATGATGGATGGTGTTATATGTAGTGATGATGGATGGTGTTATATGTAGTGATGATGGATGGTGTTATATGTAGTGATGATGGATGTGTTATATGTAGTGATGATGGATGATGTTACATATAGTGATGATGGATGGTGTTATATGTAGTGATGATGGATGATATAATATGTAGTGATGATGGATGGTGTTATATGTAGTGATGATGGATGGTGTTATATGTAGTGATGATGGATGGTGTTATATGTAGTGATGATGGATGGTGTTATATGTAGTGATGATGGATGATGTTATATGTAGTGATGATGGATGGTGTTATATGTAGTGATGATAGATGGTGTTATATGTAGTGAGGATGAATGATGTTATATGTAGTGATGATGGATGGTGTTATATGTAGTGATGATGGATGGTGTTATATGCAGTGATGATGGATGGTGTTATATGTAGTGGTGGTGGTGACGGTGGTAGTGACTGTGGTAGTGGTGGTGATGGTGATAGCGATATGTTTGTGGCGATAGTGGTGGTGGTAGAGACTGGAAAATAGTAGAGGTAATGATGGTGGTGGTAATGATGATGGTGGTAGTAGTGGTGGTAGTGATGATGGATGGTGTTATATGTAGTGATGATGGATGGTGTTATATGTAGTGATGATGGATGGTGTTATATGTAGTGATGATGGATGGTGTTATATGTAGTGATGATGGATGGTGTTATATGTAGTGATGATGGATGATGTTATATATAGTGATGATGGATGGTGTTATATATAGTGATGATGGATGGTGTTATATGTAGTGATGATGGGTGGTGTTATATGTAGTGATGATCGATGGTGTTATATGTAGTGATGATGGATGGTGTTATATGTAGTGATGATGGATGGTGTTATATATAGTGATGATGGATGGTGTTATATATAGTGATGATGGATGGTGTTATATGTAGTGATGATGGATGGTGTTATATATAGTGATGATGGATGGTGTTATATATAGTGATGATGGATGGTGTTATATATAGTGATGATGGATGGTGTTATATGTAGTGATGATGGATGGTGTTATATGATAGTGATGATGGATGGTGTTATATGTAGTGATGATGGATGGTGTTATATGTAGTGATGATGGATGGTGTTATATGTAGTGATGATGGATGGTGTTATATGTAGTGATGATGGATGGTGTTATATATAGTGATGATGGATGGTGTTATATATAGTGATGATGGATGGTGTTATATGTAGTGATGATGGATGGTGTTATATACAGTATAGTGATGATGGATGGTGTTATATGTAGTGATGATGGATGGTGTTATATGTAGTGATGATGGATGGTGTTATATGTAGTGATGATGGATGGTGTTATATAGTAGTGATGATGGATGGTGTTATATATAGTGATGATGGATTGTGTTATATGTAGTGATGATGGATGGTGTTGTATGTAGTGATGATGGATGATGTTATATGTAGTGATGATGGATGGTGTTATATGTATAGTGATGATGGATGGTGTTATATATAGTGATGATGGATGGTGTTATATGTAGTGATGATGGATGATGTTATGTGTAGTGATGATGGATGGTGTTATATGTAGTGATGATGGATGGTGTTATATGTAGTGGTGGTGGTTATGGTGGTAGTGACAGTGGTAGTGGTGGTGATGGTGATAGCGACATGTTTGTGGTGATAGTGGTGGTGGTAGAGACTGGTTACTAGGAGTGGTAATGATGGTGGTGGTATGATGATGGTGGTAGTAGTGGTGGTAGTGATGATGGATGGTGTTATATGTAGTGAGGATGAATGATGTTATATGTAGTGATGATGGGTGGTGTTATATATAGTGATGATTGATGGTGTTATGTGTAGTGATGATGGATGGTGTTATATGTAGTGATGATGGATGTTGTTATATGTGGTGATGATGGGTGGTGTTATATGTAGTGATGATGGATGATGTTATATGTAGTGATGATGGGTGGTGTTATATGTATTGACAATTAGACAATAAAATAATAACAGTTTAATGCTAAAAAAATATACTTTGCTGTGCCGTTGTAGTGAAAAACATGGTGGAACTTACATACACCGTTAATGAACTATTGATGGAAGAAGAAGTTTTGGGGACTGAACAGTGAGACAATGTAGAGCCTCCGGGACGTTTGCGTCCTACCGTGGACTACCGGATGGGCGATTCTGCTAGTTTATTATAATTGTTTTAGAACCCTCAGATATGTCTTTTGTGCATAAAGTAACAGTTCTGCACATACCTTAACCTCTTTTTATAAAAATAAGTGAGTATGATTCTTAGTTAAACGTTAATAAATATGTTTATATCTTGCTCATATCCTTGGGAGATATTGTTATAAGAATTCTTCCATATTTACAGCTGCTGGCATGTGCATCCACACAGAGCTGTGCAAGGGAGACCAGAGCGGATACATATACATCGCTGTCCACAGTCTTTCTTGTAGGCACACTTGGTCAGTTCTTGGCAGCTCGCTGCTATTGGTCTGTCCAGTGTATTTGCCACATATCTCCTTTCTTTTTCCTGGGCCAGTTAGCAAGACTTGGAATGTCTGGTTAGGCTACTGTTGCCTGACCCCAAATCATTCCACCTTGATAGGCTGCACGCTTTACATGTTCCTTTAGGGCAGACAGTGTTGGTGGAATTGCATTATATGATCTCTTTTTGCAAACAAATACATCAAGTCTTGCACCATTGACACATAAAGCTCGACTAGACTTGTCATACATCACCTCCACAAACCTTTCCAACACACGGAGGTCTTCACTAACTGATGCAGGACACTGACTGAGTATGGTGAAGGTCCCTCTATCATCAAGTAAGGTGAGGAATTTTGCCTGATGTTTGAGCATATCCTGCCGTATTATTGTTGTAGCCTTGGCCAAATGAACAGCTTCACTGTATTTGCCAACCTCAGCCAGGATGGAGCCTACACCCTCTTGGAATGCTAGCCAAACATCTCTTCCTTGATTGTGAGCTTCCAGTTGAGGAATATGTGAAACCAGTTGGTCCTTAAGTCTAGTACAGTAGAATGAACTTCAGGAGATTCGACACCAATTCATGTGATACCAAAACATCTATCTCGTTGTATATTGTTATGCGATCAGCCCTGTGAGAGAAAATGTTTGGCATATCCTTCCGAGACAGTTCGTCTCGACACGAGAAAGCAGCAGACTAAAACACACTGAGGAAGTAACTTTCTCACTGATGTGGCTGGAGAGATAGACAGCAGTGTGGCAAATCTTGAAGGGCGGATGTTGTATCAGTAGACAGCCATCAGCCTCCTTCTTGTTATTGGATAACTCAACTCCTTGTGTGAAAAAGGAATGAGTGACCAGCAGAGTTCTAGCCATTACATCCAGCTCATGTGGTATCCCCGAGCGCAACTGTTGCTCCCTAGAATTTCAAAAAGGGACCAGGGAGTCAGCTACCAAACTGTGAAGTGGTCATTCCCCCAACACGCACACACACATTACTGCAAGAGTAACTGTCGTGATATAAAGTGCCACCTTTTCAAAAATAATAAATATGCCTTAAATAACATAATAGAAACCATGTTGATACTTTACCAACATGTTAATAAGAGAGATCAGAACCGTCAGTTTTCATGTGGTTTGTTTACCATACATAGATTCTTTCTGATATTTACATATCTAAGTTGTCCGCCATTGTTTCACTATTTTGCACTATTGTAATCACATTGGTAAGCCTTCCTCTATCTCCATGTTTAACTACACCACCTGTGGCATTTTACTATAAACATTTTAGCTCATCACTTCAATACATTTGTGACGTTGTAGATTACAGTACACTTTGCGTGTGATGGTGTATACGGTGTCTGGAGTGTCGGCGAATACATGAACTTTTTCTTTCACACACAAAGACGAAGCTGTAATTAACCGCACACCTTGCAGATAAGATAATGCAGACTGTTCTTCAGCATCAGCGTCCGGTTGTAGTACACGAAAACCAGCGCATAGGTACACACAAGGGTATGAGCTACCTAGACAGTGAACAAGAAGACGCTGACACAAAGCTATTCGTGCAAGCTGTGGATGCCACAAACTCAGTGTAATAAGTGTCCCCATTCACTCTGCAGTCACGGAGGTTTTTGTCCTTTCCCTAAGGCGGTATACTGACTTATGTGAGGACAATTCAAATGTGACAGGAAGTGGACAGCATCAGCGAGTGATCCCCTGAAGCATGTAGTGCAAGTGCTGGGTCCAAACAAACTGGCCGCCCCTCCTGTATTTCATGCACTCAGTAGTGCGGAAAACACGGCTAGCTTTGCATGTAAAGGGAAACTTACCTGTTGGAAGGCTTTTCACACGGCAGGTGACGAAATTCTCACTGAAATTGCACACCTGGATACAAACCCAGAACTCACAAATGAAATAGTAGCTGAGATCGAGAAGTTTGCATGTCAACTTTATCTTCTGAATACATAGATTTCCAAATTAAAGAACTTAAAGTTATGTGCCATTTATATAGGTACAATGTGGATTGACTTGTCTAGTTCCCTTAATTATTGAAGGAAGGGAATTTATGGGGCACCAGGGCTGCATAGAAGGTTCAAGCATTAATAATTATATTAATTGAAAGAATTTTCCATAATAGAAAAACAAGAGGAATTCTAGAGTTAGACATAGTACATTTCCAATAGCTGAAGCATCACATAATCTTGGAACATAGTATAATAAATCATACCAGCAACAGCTAGATAGCACCAATGTAAATTATAATAAATACCTGAGGACGCCGCCGTAGACTGCCGCCACGAAGATCCCGGCCAACCCCGGCAAGTGACTCAGCTTGTCAGTCACCAAGAATGAAAATATTTGGTCAGGTTTTTCAATCTTGCCGGTAGTGAGCGGGTCACAATCACTGTAGGTGGCATAGGCGACGAGCCCCGAGAAGAAGAAGAGACTCCACAAGGTAGACATCCCCACCAGGAAGACCATTACCAATCTGCAAGACAAACATTACATTGTTACTTATGTGACTTAACACACACATACATACAGGCCTTGTGTGAAATATAACAAAGTCTAGGATTGCTTTTAGTGTCCTAGTGGTGTAAGAGGTAACGTTCCCCGGTCACACACATAAGATCGTGGGTTCGAGTCCTGGCGGTGTGAGGTTCTTGATTATATGTAGAAGTCGGCGTGCTTTATGGGTGTAATGGCGGTAACAATCTTCCTGCTCGTTACCGCTGCTCACTCGCTCGTTTGCTGGCGCGACCCCTACTTGCAAGGGGGTTGGATGGAGGTGAGGAGGTCACTGCTACCAGTGTCACTGGCAGACATTACCCAGATCTCAAACCAGTCACACCTCCCCTGCTGCTCTTCCAAATTCTGGTGGTGTTCTCAATAAAGGCTCTGGACTCGTGGGCTGTGTCCCCAGACCTTCACCTATCGACTATCAATCTCTGGACACCTAACCCAAAGACTACTGCGGCTGCAACGTCCTCGCCAGTTCCTCTCCACCGTCGGTGCCCCGGTGTTTCTCCTGCTGTAGCAAGACATCAACCACCGCTGTAACTCGTGTGAGGAGCTGAATGGACCTCCCCCAAGGCCGCTGCCGTAGGAAATATCTGTTCATTGTTTGATTCTTTTAATTGTTTGATTTCATTAATTGCTGACTCCCATTGATTGTTTGATTCCATTAATTGTTTGATTCCATTAATTGCCGACTCCCATTGATTGTTTGATTCCATTAACTGTTTGATTACATTAATTGCTGACTCCCATTGATTGTTTGATTCCATTAACTGTTTGATTACATTAAATGTTGAATCCAATTAATTTGTTGATTCCATTAATTGTTGATTCTCTTTAATGTTTGACTCCCGTAATTATTTTATGTTTGTTGAGTGGTGTCAGAGTTTTGTGTTATATTTTTATAGTAAAGACATGTCAATCTCGAACAGTTGTTTGCTATTCCTCCGAAAACCATGGTCCTTGACTTTCCTTTATAAGATCCTGATTAGGCTGGTAAGGGAATTCTATCCCTAGGTCCCAGGCCTTTACATTGGGCTAATGAAATGTATATGGAACCTCGTGTTTCGAAGCCGGATTTGGTAAAACGCTACTCTCTGATCACTTAAGAGGTACGGGCAATTCCCTTGGAGGTTCACGGAGCCATAAGCTCGATGAACAGGCCTTGTGTGAAATATAACAAAGTCTAGAATTGCTTTTAGTGTCCTAGTGGTGTAAGAGGTAACGTTCCCCGGTCA
Organism: Homarus gammarus; assembly: GCA_958450375.1. Classification (NCBI taxonomy): domain Eukaryota; kingdom Metazoa; phylum Arthropoda; class Malacostraca; order Decapoda; family Nephropidae; genus Homarus; species Homarus gammarus. The sequence goes on from CAUDMG010000366.1 coordinate 23,520, forward strand.
CACACTGTACCGGAGTGTTTGAAGGTTAGTTACTGTGCTCTCGTGTGGTGTGCTGGTGAAGGTTTCTGTAAACAAGTAAGTGTTAATACTTGTATAAAAATTGTAAGGTTAGGTGATTACTGCAAAAAATTGGAAACATGGCAGGAAATGTTGATAAATTTCAGGAAACCAATGATGATCACTTTTTGTACCAGTGTAATAAGAAGGAACTAATTGAGGTGGCACCTAGGTATGAAATTTTTCTGAGGTCATATATTAAAAGTGATATGCAGAGAGAGTTAATTAATGGATTGATGTCTTTGTCAATATTGGAGGAAGTTGAAGGTGTTGGTAATTTTAGTGGTGGCTATAAACAGATAAATGAGCAAGTGGCAGTGGAGAAGTTAAAATTAGAATTTTAATTTAAGAAAATGCAAAAATAGCTAGAAAGAGAAAGGGAGAAGATACAGGCAGATAAAGAGGTAGAACTGAGGAAATTAGAAGTAGAAGAGAGGAAAGGTATAAGGAGAGGAAATGAAGATAAAGATAATGGAGTTCATTATTCAATTTGAAAAAGTTGCAACTATTAAAGAATGGGACAAAAGTGACTGGGCAATATTGGTGTAGAGTAAATTTAAGGGTAAAGCCATAGAGGCGTATGTGTGTCTGAGTATGTCAGAGTCTGTGGATTATGAGACTGTTAAAGAAGCAGTGTTGAAGACGGTGGAAATGGATCCAAAAGTGTACAGGAGAAGGTTTAGGGACATTAAGAAAATTAGTGAACAAACTCATCTTGAAGTGGCTAGAGAATGTGGGATGAGATTTGATAGATGGTCTAAGTCTGAGGAAGTAAAGACTGTGGATGACATAAGACAGTTAGTCCTGTTGGAACATTTTAAAAGTCTTGTGCACCCTGAGATTACCGTAAGTATGAAATAAGTAAGAATAGAGCGAAGAATTTGATGAATGCGGCTAGGTTGGCTGACCAGTTAGCAGTGGCACACAAAATGTATAAGGAGGAGGTGTCACATAAACAAGGTGAAGTAAGGCATAATAGAAGCCAGAATTATGACAGAAATCATAAGTATCAGAACTATTCAAATGTTAAGCAGCCTAGTACAAATTATTTTAAGGGAGGTCCACCTAACCAGGTGTCACAAAATACTGTAGGGAATAGATCACAAGGACAAACATAATATAAACATCCAAGACCTCAATCCAATTATAACCCTTGTATTAGTAGACAGGAGATACCACCAATGAAATGTTTTGCATGTGGAGAAATTGGCCTTGTTAAATATCAGTGTCAGAGTAGCCCAAAGTCTGCGGCATTAACTGTGAATTTTGAGCCATTTATTACTGAAGGGAAGGTTGGGATTAAAAGGAGTCCTGAGAAGAAAATTATAATATTGAGAGATACTGGAGCCAATCAGAGTGTGATTTAAAAATGTATTAGAGGGGACAGATGAATGAGTCTTACTCTGGTGAAGAAGTGAATTTAAGAGGATTGGGGTCAGGGATGACTGTCCCATTACATAAAGTAAATCTTGAGAGTGGATTTGTGAGTGGCATTGTAAAAGTTGGGATAAGTGTTGAACTTCCCGTACCTGGAGTACAGATGTTATTGGGTAATGATTTGGCTGGCGACTAGGTGGTCCCAGAGCTTATTATGTGTGAAAATCCATTTGATGAAGCGGCTACTGTAGAGGTGAACCATGTTGTGAAAAATGTAGATGTGTTGGATGATTCAAAGAAGTGTAAACCTGATGGTGATATACAGCATAATGAAATTGTGTACCCAGCTTGTGTTGTGACCAGGGCAATGTCAAAGAGAAGACAAGAGTTTGATGATGATTTGGAAATAGGTGATATATTTGGTGAAGAGGATGTTATGACCACAGATAATACAGTAGAGTTGGAAAATAATAAGGAGTGTACTGTAGAAGGGAAAATTCATGTACCACCAGATTTTGTAGTGGACAAGGAGGAATTAGCGAGGTTACAGACGAGAGTTTGAGGGAATGTTGGAGTGAAGCTGAGAGAAATGGGGGTGAGAGTGATGTATCAATTGGATTTTGTGTGCAATAGTGGTGTGTTAATGAGGAAGTGGAGGCCTGCTGATGCTCCAGCATCGGATCATTGGGAGGTTAGGAAGCAGATTGTTATTCCAAAGGAATATAGGGAACATGTTATTGCTTTATCCTATGATTCTTGTTTCTCTGGACATTGGGGAGTCAGGAAAACAACTGACAGGCTTTTAACTCAATTTTATTGGCCTAATATAAAGAAAAATGTATCTGAGTACTGGAAAACTTGTGAGATATGTCAGAAAGTGGGCAAGCCCAACCAGATTATACAGCCGGCACCACTGAGAGCATAAATAAGTGAAAAAGCATGTAAATCTTTAATGTTGCCGGACCAAGTAATAAGTAAAATTATATCAAGTTGTTGTAAAATATTCTCCTCGTTCAAGGCTGCCGTGTGTACCTCACGTCTCGCTTTGATTAGGAATTATAACTATTGTTTTTTGTAGATTTACCTCCATGTTTAATACGCCTTACTGTCAATGTACTGTACAGTCAGGGGCATTAATTGCTACGTCCCTAGTAGCTGGAGCCATTGCAAGTGAAGGCCTGACGATCGGACAAAACCCCTGTGTAAACGTCGCTGGGTAGTTTTGAAACTAGTACTTGGAGTATCAAGGTTGGCGATGTGTCATTATCGGCCTTCACTGGCTCCTGACGTTAGTGAGGGGGGTAGTTATTAGTGTTTCTGACTGTATCATGTTTATGTTTTTGGTTGTGAAAACTGATGAAACATATCAGTTGAGAATAATGTTCATTTCCCCCTCGTTATCAGTTAGCTCACGGATAAGCTGGCTGTTTGGTCCTTTTCTTTTTATGATCTTTCTTTGTGTTTCTTATATCTTTCCTGATCCTTCTGGTTAATTTTGGGGGTTGAACGTCACCTTGTTTTTTTTTTTATATTTTATAACAAATTGTTAGCCAGTTTGCTCCCTACGTCGTCATTATAGGTGAAGTTTTCTCGTCGTGACACAACTGGATCTATAATATATTTTTCCCCGGATAAGGTTCAGTTATATTTTGACTTAACAAACAGTCCTGGACAGTTTCAAGGAAATCCTATGACGCGGAGTTACCTGTAAAGTCAGTCCAATATATTTGACTTGAGTTAAAGTCGCCTACTATACAGACTTAGCGGTATCATGTCTGGATGCCTGTCATATTTCATCCCAAATAAGTCGTCCATCAACACTATCAAGTTTAGCAGGTCTATATATTACTCCTATGATTAATTTTTCTCTACCATCGGTTAATTATCTCCAAGTTGTTATTATATTCAATTCAGTTTTAGTTTCCTATTTAATGCCACATTTCAAATTATCCCTGACATGCTGCCCCGCCTCTTCTCCTGTTCTTCCTATCCATATGAAATAATACATATCATTTAATTTGATATTCGACAGGTAAGTTAATCCAGGTTTCAGTTAAATCTATTGTATCGATTTTTTCCATACATACCAGAGCTCTGATTTCTTTCATTTTATTTTTAATGCTTCTACTGTTCACTTTGTAAAGATTTAACCTCGCCAAGATCTAATTCTTTTCTCTGTTGTGGCTTAACTCCCTGACTAATGTCACTTTATTGTCATTGTTAGCACAATTTATAGGTAACCTATTGACACGTGTATCCCTGTGCCCACTGCAGTCTCCTCGACCCCCGTGCTCGCATGGTCCTTTGGCAGTTTAAAGACCTGGACATCTTTTCAACCACCAGATAAATGCACCCTATACCTTTGCGCTATAGAAGTTTTCCTAGGTGTCAGTGAATGGAGCTCTTCTCATTTGTGATCCGTGCTGGGGATTAAACCCAGGACATAACTGTATGTATATTATGTATGCTGGATTATATATCATGTATGTATATTATGTATGTGCTCCATTTATGTATTATTTATTCAGCCTAGCTAGCAGCGTGTGGCAATGTTATTACCATGTCCCACATGCTTAATTAATGTGCCTGGCGACGTATGGAAGCTGCTAATGTATCACTTGCCATACGTCGCCTATAGCAGTTGATCAAGGAGTCTAGCCGGGGAGAGTGCTGCTTCCCTTTGTGTACATACTCTTATCCAGTAAACCGAACCTACAAAACTATACAGGTGTTTGTGTTCTCTCCTGTATATAGAACTTATTATTCAGAACCTAACATGGCGCAGTGATCCGATCTTACTGGATAATTACGAGTGATAGTGCAAAGTTTGTGGAAAGCCCGCTATGGACTCTCGCTTGGGTCAACTCCCGCGTGTCACCTCTCCTCGAAGAATTTAGCAACTTTGAGCAGTGTCAGTGATTTTCTGTGAAGTGTTTAGTGCATTGTGTGTTCGTGCCATTCATGTGTGACCTTGTTCTAAAGGATTCCCAAGGTATACGGCACGTTCTGGGCATTTGTAAGGAGTAGAGTTCAGTGCACCCGTCTCTGACCGCGTTCTGAGGGTAACTGGACTGACTGGGAGTCGCCGCGCCTCTCCCTCCACCCCCTCACAGCGCCGCCTCCACCCCCCCTCACAGCTGGGGCGAGACGCTTTGCCCGCCCGGGACACACACTCACGCACATACATGTACTAACACTCGCTGACCGCGCGGCTTCCTTATATATATTTTATATATATAACCTACTTATCTGTGTATTTAATTAATATTTTGTCTGAAATCTTGTTGATACGACGGGCTGACCGGTCAACACTGATTTAAGACATAGTACACAGAGGAAGTAGTTATGTCTCATGCCTTACGTAGCCGTGGACCCAGCGCCTGGATGAGTCAGGCGGGTGATAGCCCCGCAGAGATGGATGACCAGGCCGGCCACGACGCTCCAGCCCCCACATCGCGCAGTCCCTCACCTCAATATTCAGCGTTGTCTCCAGAGATAATTGCTTTACTGAAGTTTATGAGAGATGAGAAACGCGAGGATGAAGCCCACAGACGTTTGGCGGATGAGCACAGAAGGCAAGCAGAGGCAGAACGAGACCACCAACGGAGATTGGAAGACAGTGAACGGTTTGAAGCCTTGATATCTCGCCTCACTGTTAACCAAGCCCCTGGCTCTAACACTGCCTCGGTACTGACTGGTTCAGATACCTCATCCATGCTTCCTTCACGCCCCCCAGCCCCACCTAAAGCAGCAGCTCAAACACCGCCCATCTTGAAGCCTGATGTGAATTTCCAGACTTTTCGTGAATGGCGGCGACGGTGGACTGATTATTCTACAATGGTGGATCTCCAGAGTTTGTCACAGCCTAAACAACTCATCCAGCTGCGTATGTGCCTGTCCTTGGAAATTCAGCGCGTCTTGGAACATACGTTGCAGGTACCCCCAACCTCTTCGCTGTCTGTAGAGGAGGTACTGGACGTTCTACAACGGCACATCAAAGGACAGCAGAATGAAGCTCTGCGCAGGAGGGAATTGTTTAGCTGCAGACAGTTGGAGGGTGAGTCTTTTGATGCCTTTTACGTGCGTCTTAAGAGAGCCTCGGAAGAGGTAGATATATGTCCAGGCCACCACCAGCAGTGCGAGGAGACCCAGTTGAAGCAGGTGATCCTGATGGGTGTTAAGGACGAGGAACTTGTCCAACGCCTCACCTCCCTCGACTCTTCCTCTTCTCTTAAGGATGTGTCGACGATATGTCGCTCCTATGAGGCTGCCAGGTGTGCCACCTCTGCCATCCGCGCTCCCCCTACAGCTGTACGCGCTGTGTCCCGGTACAAGAAGGACAAGAAGTCTGTTCCTACGCCTTCGCCCACCACGTCCACGCCCGGTTTATTTTGCAACAACTGTGGTAAGCAGCACGGAACACAGGTGTGTCCAGCTGCTCAGTCTACCTGCAACAGTTGTGACCGTAAGGGCCACTGGTCACTCACAGTACGGTGCCCAGCCAAACGCGTCCAGTGCAATGTGTGTGGTCGTCTGGGCCACTATGACAAGTGTTGCCCTTCCAACATACCCAAGGGACCGCGTCGGCGGAAGCTTCAGCCCCCTTCCACCAGAGAGGGCCGCCCACAGCCTTCCAATCAGAGGCACGACGACTCCTGACAACGCTCGAGCCACATTAGGAATGTGTGCTCCCCCCCGCGTCCCAGGACCAAAGCCCCCCAGTACATCAGCGTCATCGTGACCTACGGCGGTGTGTCATCCCGCCTTCAGATGTTGCCCGACACCGGCGCTGATGCTACAGTCATCGGTCCCCAGCATTTGCAATGCTTGGGGCTCTCTCCAAGTGATCTAGGACCGCCCCCCAAGGATCTCCGCTTTATGGCAGATGGTTCACAGATGACCCCGGCCCTAGGTTCACTCTATGCACACGTCACCTTTGGCAACAGGTCGTGTCAAGCCTGGATTGATGTGCATAATGGCGTCCCGACTCCTTTGCTGTCCTACAGACATTGCCAAGAGTTGGCCATCATCTCCCAGGACTTCCCAACACCGATTCTCGAGGTAAAACACGCCAACAGGGTGCACGAAGGGAGCAGCAACTACCCTGCTGCCGCCCTACCCCTACCTCTGGCCAGTGACACCTCTCCTTCGGTAGTTGTCCCTGCTGCTTCAAGTCTCCACGCCTTGGCTCGCCTCCACGACAGTCACTGTGGAGCCGAGGCCACCAAACGGCGTGCAAGACAGACTGTGTTCCGGCCTGGCATCGACCCCGACATCTCCAATGCTGTCCAGGTGTGTAAGCCCCGCCACGTATTACAACCCAGCCAGCAGCAGGAACCCTTTATGAGTGACGACAACCCCACCCGCCCCTTTGAGTCTGTGTCGGCCGACTTTTTCTGTGTGTCAGGAAAGTCCTTCCTCGTTATCGTCGACCGTCTCTCTGGTTGGCCGGTTGTCATCAAGTGCGGTAATGACACGACGTCTGCCGCCACCATCAGCAAGTTCCGCCACTACTTCCGTGACGTGGGCGTTCCTGTACGCCTGCGAACCGACGGAGGGCCTCAGTTCACAAGCCGGGACTTTGCTGCGTTCCTTGACCGATGGGGAGTCCGGCATGTGTTGTCATCGCCCCATTACCCGCAGTCCAACGGCCACGCTGAGGCTGCTGTCAAATCCCTGAAGCACCTCATCCTTAAGGTGGCCCCTTCTGGGAACATTGACTGCGAGGCCTTCGACAGGGGTCTTCTTGAACTCCGCAACACACCTAACTACACCGGACGCTCCCCTGCCCAGGTTTTGTATGGACGCCCCCTTCGTTCTTGTGTCCCTGCTCACCCTCAATCCTTCTCCAAGGAGTGGCAGGCCAAGACAGAGGATTGTGATCGCCGAGCCGCCGAACGTGTTCAGGACGTCGTCGCCCGCTACAATGACCACGCCCGTTCTCTCCCCAGGTTGAGTGTCGGCACCCAAGTCCGTGTTCAGGACCCGACCTCCCTACGTTGGGACAAAGTAGGCGTAGTCATGGGTCTCGGCAGGTCACGGGACTACCAGGTGCGGTTACCCAGTGGTCGTGTGTGGTGGAGGAACCGCCGTTTTCTCCGACCCGTAACAATGCCTTCTGCTGGCCCCGCCACCAGTGTTGAGTCCCATACCCTTCCCAGTGATGAAGTCCCTCGACGCTCAGAACGGATCCAAAAGAAAAGGTCCGCTCAAGACTTTGCTATGAGCGTATAGGGGGGAGGGAGGTGTATGTATATTATGTATGCTGGATTATATATCATGTATGTATATTATGTATGTGCTCCATTTATGTATTATTTATTCAGCCTAGCTAGCAGCGTGTGGCAATGTTATTACCATGTCCCACATGCTTAATTAATGTGCCTGGCGACGTATGGAAGCTGCTAATGTATCACTTGCCATACGTCGCCTATAGCAGTTGATCAAGGAGTCTAGCCGGGGAGAGTGCTGCTTCCCTTTGTGTACATACTCTTATCCAGTAAACCGAACCTACAAAACTATACAGGTGTTTGTGTTCTCTCCTGTATATAGAACTTATTATTCAGAACCTAACAATAACTGTGAGAGGCACGTGTGTTACTGCTGTGCTGCCAGCACCCATGGTGGTATTTATGAATATTCTAAATATTTGTCACGGTAGATCTAAGTGCTACTTATAAAATTACATAATGTAAATAGAACATTTGTTTTTATAACATGATTGATGTGTCTCCTGGAAGATGGGTAAATTTTCAATATAGTTTTTATTACCTTTGTGATGTCTGAAGCGTCCTCACAGATGCTAATCTCTGGAAGGCGTTTTGGTTGAAGCCGATGATAGAGACCATAAAGTAACAGCCGTAGACCATAGTGGACATCAGAGTGTGGCGCTCAAAAGGGCTCGTGTCGAGGCTGAAGCAAAGTAAATATGTTTTGTGCCACATGTTTCATTCACTCCTATGAAATGTATTTGTGCCAGTATACTGTATGATCCCCTTCCTTCTATTTATTTATTTATTCTTTGCCCATTACACTGGTCAACAAAGTTTTTGTTGCATTGCTATAAACACTTGATTCTACCTAATTTTGGTGTGCTGATCTCATATCTGAAGTTAGTTTCTTTCTGTAAGCTCTAGTTTTTTTGCAATCAAGGTATTTTGAAATTTCAAAATTTCGTCTTCGTCTTATTGACCTCGTCGTCTATCTTGAAAAATATGTCATTAAACTGTCATTAAATTAGCTGGGTAATAAACAATAAAATATTACATATTCTAAATTTATTCAACAACACAATTTGAAACATGTTCCATCTAAAACAAAGGTTGAAATTTGTATAAAACTCATTGTTAGGTAAGAAATTTGTTACTATGAGGAGACAAAGCCCAATCACATTTTAGCCAGGTAGGAATTTGCGCTTGAAGCTCTTGCGTTTGTGAAATGTCTCAGGGCACTCTCGTTTAATGCTCCAGCAGTAGTCTGCCATCATATGTTTGTCCCATCTCCCTTGGTAGCGGTCTTCCATGGTCTTGAGATCCTGATGAAACCGCTCGCCTTGCTCGTCACTTACTGCCCCTAGGTTCTCAGGGAATCTATCAAGATGACTATATAGGAAATGGAGTTTGACACTCATATTGCATCCAAGGTCATGAAAGGCTGACAACATGGTTGCTACAAGGGTTTCATAGTTGTCAGCCTTTTTATTACCAAGAAAGTTTTCCATTACCGCCACAAATGAAAGCCATGCACCCCTTTCCTTGTCGTCCATCTTTCTAACAAAGTCTTGATCACGTACAAGTGCACGAATTTGTGGTCCATCAAACACACCTGCCTTTATCTTCTCAAATGACAAAGCAGGGTGAGCAGAGACTATGTGTTGGAAGCATTCACCATCAGTATTTAATGCTCTGACAAACTGTTTCATCAGGCCCAGCTTGATATGGAGAGGAGGAAATATGATCTTTTCTCGACTGACGATTGGATCATTGACAATGTTTGGCATACCAGCTTCCAGAGTCTCACGTAAGGGCCACTCCTTCAGGTTCCAATGCCTGTCTCTAGCTCGGCTGTCCCACATGCAAAGAAAGCAGGGATACTTTGTAAATCCTCTTTGTTGGCCAAGAAGGAAGTTCACCATTTTGAGGTCAACACAAATTGTCCAGTTGTGCTCATGGTATTTTAGCAGGTGAATCACAGTTTTAATGTCATTATACTCCTCTCGTAAGCACACAGAATGACCCACTGGAACAGCTGCATAGACATTACCATTATGTAGTAGCACACACTTCAGGCTACGCTTACAACTATCTAGAAATAATCGCCAGTCATTTGGACTATACAATGGAATCCCTAATTCCTGGAGAAGACCCGGGATATTATGACAGTAAACAAACTTATTCTCCTCTGTAAAGAATGGCACAAAATCCTGTTCCCGCTTTCTGAAGTCTGAAACTTTTGTGGTCTGGTTCAGTAGAGCCTTTTCTTGCAACCTAGAAGCTAGAACTTCTGCTGCATTTTTGGAGAGACCCAAATCACGCACAAGGTCATTCAGCTCTGGCTGACTAAACTTCTGAGGGGTTGATGACTCTGGTGTACCATCAGAAGAATCGTCGGAATCTGCAAGTATTTCTTGAGTTTCATGTTCACTCTCTTGGTCTTTGTCGCTTCCCTCCTCTTCAGCTGGAGACAACCCATTAAAAACTGGAACTGGTAGCTCATCAGAGTGCAAAGTAGGTCGAATTGCTGAAGGGATACTAGGATACGATATTTTATGTCTGTTTTTCTTGCCAACACCCTTCGTATTGATCAGACAAAAATAGCAGTCAGTTGTGTGGTCCTTCGGTTCTCGCCAGGTCATGGGAATTCCGAACGGTAAGCCTTTACGTTTTCCTTTTGTCCAGTCACGCAGCATTTCTTCGCAGTTATGACACACAGCATGTGGAGCCCATTTTTTGTCTTGGTCGCCAAGAGTAAGTCCGAAGTACGCTTTATAGCCGCGCCTCACAAACGATGTTATATTGCGCCTCTGACGAATAAGCGTGAAGTATCCACAAATATAACAGAAGGCATCAGGTTTGTTCACACATTGATTTCTCTTTGTAGCCATGACCAAATCTGAAAGAAAAAACAGACAAAATTATATCTCCCTATTGATACCATAATCGTGTAATTAATTAATTTGACCGCAAACGGCTAGAATGTAAAACCTCAAAATGCATGAAAACTGGAGCATGCAGAACAAAACTTGTTTCAAATATAAAATCAGCAGATCAAAAATGGTAAGAAACAGTAAAGAAATCTCATGCAACTGGGAATTATAAAAAATTTGTTGTCCTGTGTT
>CAUDMG010000367.1:0-232500 GCA_958450375.1 Homarus gammarus
TGTAGTGATGGTTTGTCAGACCACAGCTTACATCCCAAGGAAAGCCAGACTTGACCCGACATTGGGGAGGTCAAGTGTAGGGTGGCTCTCACGGTGGACCCGGGGTTACAAATCAACTAGCTCCCCTCCCATGTGACATGTCACCACAACAGAAATGTAAGAAGGCACCGGCCGGCTCTCTCCCAATATACACAATATCCTACACCGCAGAAAGAAGTCCAGACCTGACCTCACATTAGCCAGGTCAAATGTAACCCTCGAGCCCAACTCAAGGGGCCACAAATCAACCAGGGCCTCTCATGATCACACGGCCCCACCTGATGACTTCTCCAGAAAATACAACCAAGTCTCTGAACAAAGTCCAGACCTGACCCTACATTAGCGAGGTCAAATGTAAGGAGACCCTTCGCCGCCCCCCCCCCCCCCCCCCCCCGGCTAGCTCAACCTCACGGCTCGCATCCCAATATATAGGACGCCCTCAGGCAATTTGGCAGAGTCAGAGAGAGAGACACACAGGGAGCGGAGGAGGAGGTCCACGACAGTCGAGTCCCGCTCACGGGAGGAGAGTCGTGCAGGACCTCCCTCCCCGACTTCACACCAGTGTCCCAGCTAAGCAGTCGCCCTCCCGACACCAGTGTCCCAGCTAAGCAGTCGCCCTCCCGACACCAGTGTCCCAGCTAAGCAGTCGCCCTCCCGACACCAGTGTCCCAGCTAGGCAGTCGCCCTCCCGACACCAGTGTTCCAGCTAAGCAGTCTCCCTGCTAGGCCTCCCCAAGGTCACGTGAGTGTTTGTCAGAGCTTTCCACGGGATGAGTTACTTATGTGGGAAGTGTATTCATTTCATGTTCGTGTCCGAGAATCAGTGTCTAGTAACGTAATAATGTCCGAGTAACTTTCAATAGAAGGTGTTATTAATGTGTCCATGTCATGTTCGTAATTAATAAAGAGTTGTAACGAAGCAGTTTTTGACAAGTCGCCTTTAAGAACGTAATAGATGTGTATTGACGTATAAGATACGATAAGTGTACGAAAAGTGTAAATAACTATCACGGCCACGCTACCAAAATCTTCCTCTCTTTTATACTCTTATGCTATCAATATTCTACCTATATGTAATCTTTTTCTTGTGAGATTTGTACCATTGCAATTATAACAACCACAACCATGATTATAACAACCACGACCATGATTATAACAACCACGACTATGATTATAACAACCACAACTATGATTTTAACAACCACGACCATGATTATAACAACCACGACTATGATTATAACAACCACAACCATGATTATAACAACCACGACCATGATTATAACAACCACGACTATGATTATAACAACCACAACTATGATTATAAAAACCACGACCATGATTATAACAACCACGACTATGATTATAAGAACCACGACCATGAATATAACAACCACGACCATGATTATAACAACCACGACTATGACTATAGCAACCACGACCATGATTATAACAACCACGACCATGATTATAACAACCACGACCATGATTATAACAACCACAACTATTATTATAACAACCACGACCATGATAATAACAACCACGACAAAGATCATAATCACGATCATGATTATAACAACCACGACTATGATTATTACAACCACAACTATGATTATAACAACCACGACCATGAATATAACAACCACGACTATGATTATAACAACCACGACCATGATTATAACAACCACGACCATGATTATAACAACCACGACTATGACTATAGTAACCACGACCATGATTATAACAACCACGACCATGATTATAACAACCACGACCATGATTATAACAACCACAACCATGATTATAACAACCACGACTATGATTATAACTACCACGACTGTGATTATAACAACCAAGACTATGATTATAACAATCCCAACCATGATTATAGTATAATGATTGATTGTCAGACCGAAGCTTACAGCCCAATATTATGTCACATATAACAGCAAGTACACTACAGACCTCGTGGTACCACCACATTCCGGGTTGACACACCTCAGGTCGATCCTAGGGACTTGACCTCGCCTCCTAATGACGTGAGTTAGCCGGGTGACCTACAACCGCACCTAACCAAGACACCTGGGCAGGACCACACCTGCACACAGCTGTCCAGATCAAATCAGTTTAGTGTTAATTGGCAGAGGTCAGAGCCGGCTATTCCTCCCCCATATAAAGGCCCCACAGTCCCGTCCACGGGCATTATCCTTCTTATTCTGGTCATACTGATTCTCATTCTGGTTGCTGTCATCTCTCTCCCGTTCTGGTCGTCACTCGGTTCATTAAGCAGAGTCACGCACGTCCCCTCCCCAGGTCGGGAGGTAGACTTCCCGACCAGACCACGGCATCGCCAGCTAAGCAGATTCTCCCGTAGAAGGCAGGCCAGCCAGCACTCACTGGGCCTACGTCAGGGTACACGTGAGTCTTGTCAGAACGATTCCTAGGGTGAGTTACCTACTGTGGGAAGTGTATTCATTCAGGTGTGTCCGAGAGTCAGTGTCGAGTAACGTAAAACATAGTGTGTTAGTACCCCGATATAATAGTGATATGAATGTGTCCATGTCATTGAGTGAATTAATAAATAGTTGTATCGAAGAGGTGTTTAACAAGTTGTCCCTTTAAGAAGTGATATATGTTTATTGACATACGAGATAAGATAAGCGTATTGACGCTGAGCAAATAACATCCCGGCCATGCTACCAAGTTTCCTATCTTTACATTCCTACTCTCTATACTTATATATGTAATTCTCTCTCATTGTGAAAAGTGTCTCATTATAATAGCAACCACGACTATGATCATAACAACCACGACAATAATTATAATAACCACGACTATGATCATAGCAACCACGACCATGATTATAACAACCACGACCATGATTATAACAACCACGACCATGATTATAACAACCACGACTATGATTATAACAATCACAACCATGATTATAACACCCACGACCATGATTATAACAACCACGACTGTGATTATAACAACCACGACAATAATTATAACAACCACGACTATGATCTTAACCACGACCATGATTATAGCAACCAGGACCATGATTATAACAACCACGACTATGATTATATCAACCACGACTATGATTATAACACCCACGACTGTGATTATAACAACCACGACCATGATTATAACAACCACGACCATGATTATATCAACCACGACTATGATTATAATAATCACAACCATGATTATAACACCCACGACCATAATTATAACAACCACGACTGTGATTATAACAACCACGAAAATAATTATAACAACCACGACTATGATCATAACCACGACCATGATTATATCAACCAGGACCATGATTATAACAACCACGACCATGATTATAACAACCACGACCATGATTATAACACCCACGACAATGATGATAACAACCACGACTATGATTATAACAACCACGACCATGATTATAACAACCACGACTATGATTATAACAACCATGACTATGATTATAACAACCACGAAAATAATTATAACAACCACGACTATGATCATAACCACGACCATAATTATAGCAACCAGGACCATGATTATAACAACCACGACCATGATTATAACAACCACGACTATGAATATAACACCCACGACCATGATTATAACACCCACGACAATGATTATAACAACCACGACTATGATTATAACAACCACGACCATGATTATAACAACCACGACTATGATTATAACAACCTCGACCATGATTATATCGACCATGATTATATCAACCAAGACCATGATTATAACAACCACGACTATGATTATAACTTCCACGACCATGATTATAACAACCACGACCATGATTATCTCATATACTATAGGAATAGCCATGTGTCTGTGTGTGTGTCTGTTCTGAGCAGCCGAAACGGCGCAATCGTTTTTCATCAAACTTGGTGGAAAAATCACAAGAAATTCGTAGAGTGGAACAAACCTTTTCCCATGTAGATGGTTTCTTTAGGAAGGCATTAATTAACCATTTTATTTTCGCTGGAAAACGATGTCGCTGTATGCTGTCAGCGGGACGGCGGTTGCCGTCTAGCCAAGCAAGAGCATTGGAACTTTCACGCCTCGGTAAACTATACCACCGGACTCGCCACCGGGCACGAAGGGCCCACGATCACTTGTGAAAGTGTTTAAGAAGAGGACGAGTAGGCTGACCACATGAGTCAGGCGGCAAATATTACTTTTCTGTCACTCAGGATCGAGTATGATGATAATCCAGCTATGATACAATGATATGAGTTATTAAGGGTGACTAAAGAGGCAGATACGGGACCAAGAGGGTCGTCCACAGATGTTGCACGTGTGGAGGGCTATCCCTAGTGCTGGAGGGGCGGTTACAGCGTCTTTCCGGCGTTGGTGCTTGTCTGCCTTGGTATGCAGTCGGGCTAACTCGAAAGTATTGACACCTTCTTCTATGGTGCTCCTTCAAGCATTACGGTGTGAAGTAATTGTCTCCCAGGTGAGGGGGTCAATTTGGCACTTTTTCAGGTTTGTCTTAAGACTATCCATATACCTTTTCAGTTGCCTGACAGCGTTACATTTAGTATTCGTTGGTGACTGTAAAGTAGCTGCTTTGGCAGTCTACTGTCGTCCATGCGGGTAACATGGCCAGTCCAGGGTAGTTGTTCATGTATAATAGTAGCTTCGATGCTCCTACAGTTGGTGTCAGCGATAATACTGACATTTGTTCTCTTGTCTTCCCAGCGAACTGGAAGGATAGAACGTCGACTAAGTTGGTGAAAGTTTTCAAGTGCCTTGAGCTGCCTCCTGTATGTGACCCATGTCTCACTGCCATATAGCGGGGTCGGAAGGACCACTACTCGATATACATGCAACTTTGTGGATAATTTCAGCTACCTACAGCTGAAGACATGGATTTGGAGTCTGCCAAAGGCTTCAGATGCACATCTAATCCGCTGTTGAACCTCTTCATCGATGTCCGTAGTGGTAGACAGGTGGGAGCCAAGTGTGCATATGTGTCTGTGTAGGTGTTCAGGATCTCTTGGAGTTCGCATTCAGTGTGAGCGATGAGGGTGAGGTCATCTGCATACTGAAGTTCAGTAATGGAAACTGCCGACATGTTTGTTCTTGCCTGGAGTCGTCTTATGTTTAAAAGACCCTTCATCCGGTACTGGATGTCCACCCCGCTGGCTAAATTGGCACTGGCACGAGTAAAAAAGGCAGCCAAGAAAATGGAATAGAGATTTAGTGCCAGTATACATCATTGTCTTACCCCCGTTTGGATGGGGAAGAACTCAGACTGGATGCCATTGTGCAGGACACTGTCGTTCATGACATTGTGGAGTTGCCTCACAATAGAGATGAATTTTGGTGGGCTCCCAAAACGGCTGAAAATTCTGACAGAAGGCCTCCTTGTTTACGGAGTCAAAGGCCTTGGTTAAGTTGATTGGGGCCTAGTACAGGTCACTATGTTGTTCTGTGTACTTTTCTTGTATCTGACGGGCAGCATAGATCATGACAGTGGTGTCACGTGATGGTCTAAAACCTCATTGAGATTCTGGAAGGAAGTTTTCCGCCTCAGAAGAAGTCTGTTTAGGAGGACTCGAGTGATAATCTTGCCATCTACGGACAGCAGTGAGATCCCGCGGTAGTTACCACAGTCTGACCGGTCTCCCTTTATTTTATAAATATTGGGGATGGGGGCATCTTTGAGAGCTTGGGGAGTTTCCTCCTTTTCTCATATATCCTACAGGAGAGAGTGGAGATGGCTGTTAAGCAGAGGTCCTCCTACTTTATACATGTCAGCTGGGAATCCATCAGGCCCTGAAGCTTTGTTATTTTTCATCTTTTTGATGGCAGTAGCTACCTCATCCAGGGATGGAAGTAAGCTTAGGTGGGTCAGCCCTGGATGCTAAGAAACCTGCTATATAGTCAGGACATCCACTTCAGTGTTTCGGTTGAGGAGAGAATGGTAGTGCTCTTTCCAGCACTGAAGGAGGCCTTCTTCATCTTTGATTAGAGCTCTGGGCCTATGCTTTCTTTTTGTGGAAGGTATAGGCTTTGCTCCAAGACTGAGGGTTGTTCTGCCAATCACTTAGAGCAGCACAATTATCACCGACGAATAAGTTGATTTCCGGGTCATTTTCATCAAACCAGTCCTGGTGTATTCTTTCGATCTGGCCGAGGGTCTCTGCAGGTTTTTGTCATGACAGTTTCGAGAATATCCCATTAGCACTTGGATTTGGGTTATTTGTTGTCGGGTTGTTTATCAGCCCATGCTCGAGCTGCTCTCTGTAAGCATGAAAACATAGGCTGCCACTGGATCCTCCAGGAACTTCGTGTTAAAAGCTCTTCTGGAGGCTTGTTGCCTTTGCCGTTTTGGGGCGACGTGAAGTGAGAGTTTGGCTCTGACGAGCCGATGATCAATGTCACAATGTCACAGTGGTCTGAGCCACACATGGCTCGAGTAATGAGGACATCTTGGCGATCTGTTTCTCTGACAATGATGTAGTCAATGAGATGCCAGTGTTTGGATCGTGGGTATTACCACCAACCCTTGAACTTGTCGGCCTGCCTAAACACGGTAATGGTGATAATGAGGTTGTGTACAGCTCATTTACTTAGGAAGAGTAGGGCGTTGGGATTGTATTTGTCCCATGTCGATGCTTTTTTTTAGGAAGGCATTAATTAACCATTTTATTTACGCTGGCAAAAGTTGTCGCTGTACGTTGTCAGCAAGCTGGACGATTGCAGTTATCGTACGGCTCCCTCCTCCTCCCCCCACTTTTTCTCTTTGCCTACTTTTTTTTTAATGTTGTTTGGATTAGTAAGGGAAGGAAGATGAGTAAATAGAAGAAAGAAGGGGAAACAAAAATAGTTAGAGATAAAAGGTGGGGGGAGCTGAGTTTCATCATGCGTCTGGATGCGCAGTTTCAACGCTACCAGATGACCTTACAGCTACAGTTAATACTTATTCCTGTGGCTGACTGTACATGGAAAAGGAGAAGAGATAAAAAGATAATAACAGGAATGCATGGAGAAGATGACTACAATAGACACAGGGTGAATATAGACAGTGAAACAGACAGGAGGTTGACAAAAATAGACAGATTCATATATGCACAAATAGACAATATGGCAACTAACATGACAGACAAACAGACAGCTGACTGACTGGTTCACATTACACAAACAGACAGACACACACCAACAACGGATAAGACAGACAGATTTGACGACACAAAGAGTACAGACAGGCTTACAGTCAAACACCACGTAGAAGAACAGACAGTTGGGATGGCAATTGACAGGACGGATAAGCTTGAGACAGATTAGAAGGCATTTATAAACAAGAATAACACCAAATTGAAAATAGTTGCGTCAGTGAGGGTAGCTGGTCTTACATCCACCAGCGTAAGTAATAAGACCATTGAAAACTAACACCCTTGCGCGGAAAGAACATCGATTGTCGGTCAGTCATGTGAGATGGGACTAAACCTGACTAACGTAGATGATGACTATGATGACTTAACACAGGTGATGACTTAAGCAGATGGTGACTAATCTAACCAGAAGCAAGGTCACTTCTCTTCATAATATAATTTATCTCGGAATGATCATCGGTGATTCATATTTTTTTTAACCTCTCCTTATGGCGAATATTTCTTTAACTAATTATTCTAACCTCTATTGAATTCCTTCCTTTAGTATATTAGATACTGTAAGTATCATGACCACGACCATGATTATAACAATCACGACCATGATTATAACAACCACGACCATGATCATAACCACGACCATGATTATAACCATCACGACTATGATTATAACAAACACGACCATGATTATAACAACCATGACTATGATTATAACAACCACAACTATGAGTATAACAACCACTACCATGATCATAACAGTCACGACCATGATTATAACAACCACGACCATGATTATAACAACCACGACCATGATTATAACACCCACGACCATGATTATAACAACCACGACCATGATTATAACAACCACGACTATGATTATAACAAAGAACGACTATGATCATAACAACCACGACCATGATTATAACAACCACGACCATGATTTTAACAACCACGACCATGATTATAGCAACCACGAGCATGATTATAACAACAACGACTATGATTATAACAACCACTTTTATGATCATAACCACGACCATGATTATAACAACCACGACTATGATTATAGCAACCACGTCCATGATCATAACCACGACAATTATTATAACAACCACGACCATGTTTATAACAACAACGACCATGATTATAACAACCACGATCATGATTTTAACAACCACGACCATGATTGTAACAACCACGACCATGATTATAACAACCTCGACCATGATTATAACAACCACGACCATCTATCTAATATACTATAGGAATAGCCGTGTGTCTGTGTGTGTGTGTGTCTGTTCTGGGCAGCCGAAATGGCACAATCGTTTTTCATCAAACTTGGTGGAAAAATCGCAAAAAAATCGTAGAGTGGAACAAACCTGGTCCTATGTCGATGGTTTTCTTTAGCAAGGCATTAATTAACCATTTTATTTACGCTGGAAAACGTTGTCGCTGTACGGTGTCAGCCGGACGGCAGTTGCGCGATAGCCAAACACGAGTATTCGAACTTTCACGCCTTGTTAAACTGTACCACCGGACTCACCATCGGGCACGAAGGGCCCAAGATCACTTGTTTGAATCTAAATTCCTGCACCTTAGTCATTGCTGATGCATTATTAAAAAAATCAAATGAAGAATGTAGAGTCCTCTCCACTAGTGGTTTTGCAGACGGAAATTCTCAAGAGTAAGTATACTATGGAATCATCATAAAATAATATTAAAACAAATATCTCACTGTAATGATTTGTGGAATACTTATATGAAGAGCCCCTATAAATGAACTATTGAGTGGGACTGTATATTGAAGTTGAGAACTTTATTTCTATTATTTTAGCACTTCAAGCTTTACCTATACTTGTTCCTGTAGCTGAATTAGTGTTTCCAAATGTACCTTCACCTGTATTAGCGTCACCAGTTTTAACTGTACTTGATAACTTCTAACATAGTAAGATGGTGGTGTAAGGAAGACGGTACTGTACGTGTTGCAGATGATCAAGAACGGTCGTGGTTCCATCATCAACATGTCGTCAGTAGCAAGCACCCTGCGAGGCATTGAGCGTCGGTGTGTATATGGCACAACGAAGGCCGCTGTCATAGGTCTTACTAAAGGAGTGGCCAGAGATCACATACGTCAGGGAGTCAGGTAAGTGCATACTGTTTACATACATATTTTTTGCTCGCTTACCCAATGACACACACACACACACACGCACACACTACTACTACAACTACTACTACTACTTTGCTCTCACTCGGAATCGAGTATGACGATCATCCAGCTATGATATAATAATATGAGTTATTAAGGGTGTCACCTAGGTTGGTGAGCTCTGAGGTGACTAACGAGGCCGATCCGGGACTGGCAGGGTAAATCACATAAGTTGCATATGTGGGAGACTACATCTATTACGGGAGGGGCGGCGGGAACGTCTTTCCGGCGTTGGCGCGCGTTTGCTTCGTTATGCAATCGGGCTAACTGGAAAGTATTGATACCTTCTTTATATGGAGCTCCTCTAAGCGTTACGGTGTGTAGTAATCATCTCCCATGTGAGTGGGGCGATTTGGCATTTTTTCATGTTTGTCTTAAGACTATCCTTCTACCTCTTCAGTTACCCACCAGCAATACGTTTACTATTCGTTAGGTGACTGTAAAGTAGCTGCTTTGGCAGTCTACTGTCGTCCACGCTGGTAACATGGCCAGTCCAGCATAGTTGTTCGTGAATAATGATAGCCTCGACGCTTCTACAGTTGGTGACATCGAGAATACTGGCATGTGTTCTCTTGTCTTCCCAGCGAACTCGGAGGATGGAACATAGACTACGTTAGTGAAAGTTTTCAAGTGCCTTGAGGTGCCTCCTATATGTGATCCATGTCTCGCTGACCTATAGCTGGGTGGGGAGGACCACTACTCGATATACTTATAACTTTGTAGATAATTTCAGTTCCCTACAACTGAAGACACGATTTCGGAGTCTGCCAAAGGCTTGAGATGGACATCTGATGCGATGCTGAATCTCTTCATCGATGTCCTCGGTGGTGGACAGGTGGGAGCCAAGATACCGAAAGTGGGTAACATTAGTGAGGGTAGTACCATTACGCTGGATCGATGGTGTAGGTGTGGCTGAACCAGGGGCAGGCTGAAAGAGAATCTTAATCTTACGTACATTCACCTCAAGGCCGAAGTGTGCATATGCATTTGCATAGCTGTTCAGGATTTCCTGTAGGACGTGTTCAGTGTGAGCGACAAGGGTGAGGTCATATGCATCCTGAGGTTCAGTAATGGAAGCTGCCGACACTTTTGTTCTTGCCTGGAGTCGTCTTATGTTGAAATAACCCTTCATCCAGTACCGGATGTCCACCCTGCTGGCTAAATTTGCGCCGGCACTAGTAAGGAAGGCAACCAAGAAAATGGAAGAGAGTTGGTGCCAGTAAGCACCCTTCTGTAACCCCCGTTTGAATGGGGAAGAACTTAGATTGGGTGCAACTCTATTAATAAACCGTTTATTATTATTATTATTATTATTATTATTATTTTTATAACACTACATCCTTGACAACCAGGGATGCTGTGAAGCAGCCCCCCTAGGCTATATCAACATAATCAAAAGTAGCAATTTCGTTTTGGAAAGAAGTGGGATCTGTGTTGAACAGTGATGAACAGTGCTTAAGCCGGTGAATTAAGCAGTAGACAGTACCAGTGACAGCCGTGACCCATCAGTGAGATAAAGCACCCCTGGGAACCAACCACTATCTTCTGACCAGGCTGTGTTTATCACTCCACCCTCGGAACAACAGTGGGCCGGCTTTACACAAGACTATGATTTAACACAACACCACCTACCAGAGAGTGAGGTACTGTGACATGACACCACCCCACACCACCCGGTGAATCCATGACTACATGAGGTCCTTCACATCAACATCTAGGGACGAGTCACAACACCACGTGGTCTACATAACATAAGCACATAAGAATGGAGGAAACAGCAGTTGGCCCATTGGCCCATACTGGGCAGTCCAATTTACACCCAACCCCTATTGCTCATATATCCATCCAACCTATGTTTGAAGCTATCCATCGTAGTCGAGTCAATAATGATGTTTGTTAACTTGTTCCATTCATCCACAACTCTATTTCCAAACCTAAATCGAAATTTGTCTAATTTAAAACAATTGTTACGAGTTCGCTCCGGGTTGCATAGTTTGAGTACTTTTATTATGTCCCCTTTGTTTAGCCCTGACTTCCATTTACACACCTCTATCATATCGCCCCTCACTCTAAGTCTCTCAAGGGAGTGCAAATTAAGATGCTTTAACCAGTCACTGTACTCGAGGTTCCTAATGCCCGGGATTAGTCTTGTCATTCTCCTCTGAATTCTTTCTAGGAATTCTATATCCATCCTGTAATACACTGACCAGAATTGAACGGCGTAATCCTTTGTATGAACCCAAGTACTTTATTTGCCTTGTTTCGAGCAAATACACATTGTTTACTTGGCTTAAGATTCCTACTTATCATTACTCCTAAATCTTTCTCACAGTCGGATTTCTCTATAACATCTTTGTTCATCTAATATTTTGGTTCTCTGTTTACATCTCCTAGACTAAGTTCTTTACATTTGTCCACATTGAATTTCATCTGCCATTTTTCAGACCATTCAAAAAATATGTTTAGATCATCCTGTAGTTCTGCGGAGTCCTCGTAAGGTTTAACTACACGCCCTATTTTAGTGTCATCAGCAAATTTACATATGTTGCTTTCCACGCCGATATCTATGTCGTTTATGTATATAAGAAATAATAATGTTCGAGGTACTGAGCCTTGGGGTACTCCACTAGTGACGTTACTCCAATCGGATTTAGTACCATAAATACTCACTCGCTGTGTTCTGTCCTGTAACCACGCATTAATCCATTTTTTAATATTTTCTCTAATGCTAAGAGCCTCCACTTTTCTTATTAGTCTTTCGTGGGGGGACTCTGTCGAAGGCTTTGCTAAAGTCAAGATATACCACATCATAGTCGTGCCCCTCGTCCACTGATTCGCAGATAGCTGGAAAGAATTTTAATAGATGAGTTAAACATGAACGCCCACTTGTGAAGCCACGTTGGAAATCATTGATCAACTTGTGCTTCTCCAGGTGATTTCGAAAATTAGAGTTTGAAATTATAGGTTCCAACAATTTGCCTGCAATTTATGTTAAGCAGATTGGACAGTAGTTAGAGGATAGTGAGCTATCACCCTTCTTAAAAATCGGTATTACATTCATCTATCCTCCAGGATTCTGGTACTACACCCGTTTTTAAGGGCGTCTTAAACAATTTTACTTAGTGTAAACTAAGCTCTTCCTTGCATTCCTTTAATAATCTGGCAAATATCTCATTGGGACCTGGCGACTTATTAGTCTTTCGCTTGTCTATTTGCTTACTAACGTCGTTACCAGTCACTACTCTCTCGTTTAATCTATTTCTTCACTATCTCTGTATATAGTCGGTGCCTCGGGTATCATGTTCAAATTTTCGGTGGTGTAAACTGTTGAAAAATATTGTTTTCAGATTATTGCTCATTTCTCCGTCGTTATCAGTGGTATCTGACTGTATTAATCTAATCATTTCTCTTGTTTTAGTTTGATACATTTGAAATAATCCCCTGGGGTTTGACTTCGCCTCCCTTGCTACCTTCAGTTCATTATTTCTCTTTGCTTTTCTAATATCGGTCTAAACCCAACTAGCCAATACTGTATAATAATCTCGGAGGTAAACTTCACCATGATTTATTCTTCTACCTATAGCATTCCTTTGTCCAATAATATTCTTTGAATAATTGTTTATGCATTTAGGTTCATTGTTGTCTGACCTGAGTTTTTTGTATGGTATGTTCTGCCTTTCTGCTTAAAGAAATTCATTATTTAAATTGTTGCAGAACTCGTCAACCTCAGATCTCATGATCAGGTCATCTTCAGCCGTCATATTTTGCGAGGATATCGTTCTTAAGTCTCCAGGTAAAGTGCGCTCGCCGTCTTAGGGAACAGTGTGTGAGGTCTCCTCATGTGAGGTCATGTAATACATCCCCAAACGTAATACCCCTTCTCTCAGCTGCCTTTTCAACCTATCAAAATTTTTCCTTCTGAAATTTGGGACTTTAATGGAATTTTCCTTGCGTCTGCCATTAAATTATAATTGAAATCTTATTACTTTGTGATCGCTATTGACAAGTTAGTTCCCTACCTCGACAATACACCAAGGATACGACAACAACAGCTAAGTGTACCAACTCGTTCAGTCCCTTGATAGATGAATTGGACGTTAGTACAGTCAGGGACAGGGCTGACAAGGAAGGTATAAAAACCTTAATTGTTGGTGACTCACAGGTAAGGTACTTGGACAGGGGCTTTTGTGGTAAAAACAAAAATAGGATGAGGGTGTGTTTGCCAGCTAGGGTGGGGGATATAATTGACAGGATGGATATTATCTTGTCTGGTAATGGGAACAAACCCATTATCTGCTTCAGTGCAGGAAGCAATGACATTAGCCGGTGTAGGAGTGAGGAGCTTCTTGATAAGTTCAAGGCAGCTATAGATCGTATTAGGTCTAAGGGAGGGATCCCTATCATATGAGGTGTCCTGCCTAGAAGGAGAGTTGGCAGTGAATGGTTGTCAAGGGCGGTTGGTGTCAACGACCTTCTTGACAGATCTTGCAAGTCAATATCAGTCCTATTCATTGACAACTGGGACAACTTCTAAGGCAGAAGGGACCTTTATGCTAGGGATGGGGTGCACCTGTCTCAGGATAGGGTGGCAACCCTGGCTGGGTCTCTAGAAGAGGCAGTTCAAAGGATATCGAAGTCTTTAAACTGCTAGGGGAACATATGGGCACGGGGGTGGGGGAAACTGCAGTGGTAGCGGGTAAACAAAGTAAAAGATTACAGGGAAATAGTGTTAGGAATGATGACAAAACTAAATTATACAGGGAGTTTAAAACTAAACGCGGTAAAGGGAGGACTCAGAACACGACTAACTTAAATGTCTACTACGAGAACAGTAGAAGTAAGAGAAACAAAATGGATGATATTAGAGCCTTGGTATGTACCGAAAAAATCGATATGATAGCATTCACTGAAATATGGATCAACCTAGACTCACGTGAGTTGCCGATCGAATACCAAATTGCGGGTTACAAATTGTTCCATACCGATAGGCAGACTAGGAAAGGAGGCGGAGTAGCAATCTATGTTAGGGATAATCTGAAGTGTGAAATAAATAAGGAAATAAAAACTGAGCGGAATACAGAAACAATTTGGATAGAATTAATCGACGGTAGGGAAAAATTAATCACAGGGGTAATATATAGACCTCCCAATCTTGATAGTGTCAATGAGCGACGTATCTGGGATGAAATGCGCAGGGCTTCCATACACAACAAAGTCTGTATAGTAGGCGACTTTAACCTTGGCCAAATAGATTGGACTGACCTTACGGGTAACTCAGTATCAGAGGATTTTATCGAGACGATCCAGGACTGTTTCCTAAGTCAACATATAACCGAACCCACCCGGGGTAATAATATACTCGATTTAGTTCTGTCTAACAGAGAAAACCTCATTAGCAATGTCGAGGTAGGGAACGAACTTGCAAACAGCGATCACAAAGAAATTAGATTTCAGTTAGATTTTCAGGGCAGACGTAAGGAAAATTCCACTAAAGTACCAGATTTCAGAAGGGCAAACTTTGACAGTTTAAAGAGGCAGCTGAGAGAGGGAGTGTCGCGCTTGACTGTGAACCTGACAGATGACTCTGACCTGATAACGAGATCTGAGATTGCCGAGTTCCACGACAATTTAAATAATGAGTTACTTAATGCACAAAGGCAGAACATACCATACAAAAAACTCAGATCAGACAACAATGACCCATAATGGATAAATAATTATTTAAAGAACATCATTGGCCAAAGGAAGGCTATTGGTAGAAGGAAAAAGCGTGGCGAAATTTACCTCCAGGATTATTATAAGATATTGGTGAGTAGGGTTAAAACCAAGATAAGGAAAGCCAAGAGGAATAATGAGGTAAGGATAGCAAGGGAGGCTAAGAAAAACCCCAAAGGATTCTACCAAATGTATAAAACTAAAACACGAGAAAAGATTGGACCACTACGGTCAGATACCGGCGAGCTCACTGATAACGACAGAGAAATGAGCAATAATCTGAATAAATATTTTTCAACAGTTTTCACCACCGAAAATTTAAACATGATACCCAAGGCACCAACTCTATTCAGAGATAGTGAAGAAAACAAATTAAGTGAGATAGTAGTGACTAGTAACGATGTTAGTAAGCAAATAGACAAACTAAAGCCTAATATGTCACCTGGTTCCGACGAGATATTTGCCAGAGTATTAAAGGAATGTAAGGAAGAGCTTAGTATGCCCTTAGCAAAGTTGTTTAACATGTCCTTAAAAACAGGTGTAGTACCAGAATCCTGGAGGATAGCGAATGTAATACCGATTTTCAAGAAGGGGGACAGATCACTATCCTTTAACTACCGCCCAATCAGTCTTACATCAATAGTAGGCAAATTACTGGAAGCAATCATTTCAAACTCTATTCGAAATCACCTGGAGAACCACAGATTGATCAATGATTCCCAGCATGGCTTCACAAGCGGACGTTCTTGTCTAACTAATCTGTTAACATTCTTTTCATCAGTTTTCGAATCGGTAGACGTGGGGCACAATTATGATGTGGTATATCTCGACTTTAGCAAAGCCTTCGACAGAGTCCCCCACGAAAGACTAATTAGAAAGGTAGAAGCACATGGCATCAAAGGTAACATCCTTAAATGGATTAGGGCGTGGATACAGGACAGGAAGCAGAGAGTGAGCATTAATGGCACTAAGTCCCATTGGAGCAACGTTACCAGTGGAGTTCCCCAAGGCTCAGTACTTGGACCATTATTATTTATTATATACATAAACGGCATATATATCGGCATAGACAGCAACATAAGTAAATTTGCTGATGACACTAAAATTGGAAGTGTTATTAAATCTGACGAAGACTCGGCAAAACTACAGGAAGATCTAAAAAAATAT
This sequence comes from Homarus gammarus, assembly GCA_958450375.1. Lineage (NCBI taxonomy): Eukaryota > Metazoa > Arthropoda > Malacostraca > Decapoda > Nephropidae > Homarus > Homarus gammarus. Next base: position 16,282 of record CAUDMG010000367.1, read on the forward strand.
TTCGAATAGTCTGAAAAATGGCAGATGAAATTCAGCGTGGACAAATGTAAAGTACTCAGTATAGGAGATGTAAACAGGGAAACCAGATACCAGATGAACAACGATGCCATAGAAAAATCCGACTGCGAGAGAGATTTAGGAGTAATGATAAGTAGGAACCTTAAGCCAAGTAAACAATGTGTTTTTGCTCGTAACAAGGCTAATAAAGTACTTGGATTCATACAAAGGAGTGTTAGTTACAAGACTAGCGAGGTCATCCTAAAACTGTATCTTAGGCTTGTGAGACCACACCTGGATTACGCAGTTCAGTTCTGGTCACCGTATTACAGAATGGATATAGAATTCTTGGAAAGAATTCAGAGGAGAATGACAAGACTAATCCTGGGCATTAAGAACCTTGAGTATAGAGACAGGTTAATGCATCTTAATTTGCACTCCCTCGAGAGACGGAGAGCGAGGGGCGACCTGATAGAGGTGTATAAGTGGAAGTCAGAGCTAAAGAAAGGGGACATTACAAAGGTACTCAAACTATCCAACCAGGAGCGAACTCGTAACTATGGTTTTAAATTAGACAAATTTAGATTTAGGCGTAAAGAGGGTAAACACTGGTTTGGAAACAGAGTAGTGGATGAATGGAACAAGTTACCAAATATCATCATTAACTCGAATACGCTGAATAGCTTCAAACATAGGTTGGATGCTTATATGAGCAATTGGGTGTAAACGGGACTGCCCAGTATGGGCCAATAGGCCCTCTGCAGTTTCCTCCATTCTTATGTTTTTATGTTAATGAGATTTTCTCTGTTTGACCGAACAAAATCGAGTATATTAGTACCCTGGTGGGTTCGCTGGTATGTTGAGTTAAGAAACAGTCCTGAACTGTTTAAAGAAAATCCCCTGATTATGAGTTACCTGTAAGGTCGATCCAATCTATTTGGCTAAAGTTAATGTCTCCTACTATACAGACTTTGCTATGTCTGGAAGCCCTGCGCATTTCATCCTAAATAAGTCGTTCATTAACGCTATCAAGATTAGGAGGTGTATATATTACTCCTGCTATTAATTTTTCTCTATCATCGATTAATTATATCAAAAAAGTTTCTGTATCCAGTTCAGCTTTTATTTCCTTTTTTATTTAACACTTCAGATTATCCGCCTCCTTTCCTATTCTGCCTACCTGTTTGGAAAAATATTTAAACTGCACTTTGGTATTCGGCAGGTTACTCTCTTGAGTTTAAGTTTATCCATGTTTCGGTGAATGCTATTGTATGTATATTATGTATGCTGGATTATATATTATGTATGTATATTATGTATGTGCTCCATTTATGTATTATTTATTCAGCCTAGCTAGCAGCGTGTGGCAATGTTATTACCATATCCCACATGCTTAATTAATGTGCCTGGCGACGTATGGAAGCTGCTAATGTATCACTTGCCATACGTCGTCTATAGCAGTTGACCAGGAGCCTAGCCAGGGAGAGTGCTGCTCCCCTTTGTGTACATACTCTTATCCAGTAAACCGAACCTACAAAACTATACAGGTGTTTGTGTTCTCTCCTGTATATAGAACTTATTATTCAGAACCTAACAGCTATTACATCGATTTTTTCTGTACTTACTAACGCACTGGTTTCATCCATTTTGTTTCACAACTCCTAATGTTTGCATAGTAGACATTTAAGTTAGTCGTCTTCTGAGTCCTCTCTTTGACGCATATAAGTTTTAATTCCCTTACCTAATTTATTTTTGTCATCATTCCTAGCACTATTTCCCTGTAACCTTTCACTCTGCTTACCCACTACCACTGTAGTCTCCTCCACCTTCGTGCCCATATGTTCTCTTGAAGTTTGAAGACTTCGTCATCTTTTGAACTGCCCTCTTGAGAGAGCCAGCGAGGGTTGTCACCCCATCCCCAGACAGATGCACCCCATCGCTTGCATAAAAGTCCCTTCTGTCGTAAAATTTGTCCCAGCTGTCAAAGAATGGGACTGATATTGACTTGCAATATCTGTAGAGATGGCCGTTGACACAACTGCCCTTGACAACTATTCATTGCCAACTCTCATTTTAGGCAGGACACCACATATGATAGGGATCCCTCCCTTCAACCTAATACGTTCTATAGCTGTCTTGAACTTATCAAGAAGCTCTTCACTCCTACACCACCCAATATCATTACCTCCAGCACTAAGGTAGATAATGGGTTTGTTTCCATTACCAGACAAGATATTGTCCATCCTGTCAACTATATCCCCCACCTCAGCTCCTGGTAAGCACACCCTCATCCAATTTGTATTTCTGCCACAAAAAGCTCTATTTTGGTACCGTACCTGGGAATCGCCAACAATTAAGGTTTTATTACCTTTCCTCTCAGCCCTGTCCCTGTCTCTGCTAACGTCCAATTCGCCTATCAAAGGACTAAAAGAGATTTTATACCTAGCTGTTTTCGTTTCCTTGGTGTCTTTTCTCACTACCATTTTGTTCGTTCCTCTCCTCACAACCTTGCATTCGCCTGAGATTTCGTCACACACGGGCTTTCTTTGTCTCGTGTCTTCTTCCTTCATCTTCGCTATCACTTCCTTTAATTTCAAGTTTTCTTCTTTGATCTAAATATGCATCAATAATCGGGGATAAATATGCACTTTAAATTTAGTTAATAAGTTACGTTTCAGTCAATTTAGTGACCCAGAGAGGATGTCGTGGTAAGCACGATTCCTTAATGTAGGATTAAATACAAGAAACAATATACGGACATAAATTACATTTTTGTAGATTACTGATATAATAAAAAAAAATTTCAGAAAATAGAAAAAAATAAGTTTTATTGCTCAAATAGTACTTAACAAGTGATGGTGGGCACTTCGTGCCCTGTGGCAAGTCAGGTGGTACAGTTTACCAAGGTTGTTATAATCATGGTCGTGGTTGTTATAATCATAGTCGTGGTTGTTATAGTCATGGTCGTGCTTGTTATAATCATAGTCGTGGTTGTTATAATCATGGTCGTGGTTGTTATAATCAAAGTCGCGGTTGTTATAATCATGGTCGTAATTGTTATAATCATAGTCGTGAGTGTTATAATCATAGTCGTGGTTGTTAAAATCATGGTCGTGGTTGTTATATTCATGATCGTGGTTGTTATAATCATAGTCGTAGTTGTAATAATCATGGTCGTGGTTGTTATATTCATGGCCGTGCTTGATATAATCATAGTCGTGGTTTTTATATTCATGGTCGTGGTTGTTATAATCATGGTCGTGGTTGTTATAATCATGGTTGTGGTTGTTATAATAATGGTCGTGGTTGTTAAAATCATGGTCGTGGTTGTTATATTCATGATCGTGGTTGTTATAATCATAGTCGTAGTTGTAATAATCATGGTCGTGGTTGTTATATTCATGGCCGTGCTTGATATAATCATAGTCGTGGTTTTTATATTCATGGTCGTGGTTGTTATAATCATGGTCGTGGTTGTTATAATCTTGGTCGTGGTTGTTATAATCATAGTCGTGGTATTTATATTCATGGTCGTGCTTGTTATAATCATGGTCGTGGTTGTTATAATCATGGTCGTGGTTGTTATATTCATGGTCGTGGTTGTTATAATCATGGTCGTGGTATTTATATTCATGGTCGTGCTTGTTATAATCATGGTCGTGGTTGTTATAATCATATTCGTGGTTGTTATAATCATGGTTGTGGTTGTTATAATCATAGTCGTGGTTTTTATAATCATGGTCGTGGTTGTTATATTCATAGCCGTGCTTGATATAATCATAATCGTGGTTGTTATATTCATGGTCGTGGTTGTTATAATCATGGTCGTGGTTGTTATATTCTTGGTCGTGGTTGTTATAATCATAGTCGTGGTATTTATATTCATGGTCGTGCTTCTTATAATCATGGTCGTGGTTGTTATAATCATATTCGTGGTTGTTATAATCATGGTTGTGGTTGTTATAATCATAGTCGTGGTGTTTATAATCATGGTCGTGCTTGTTATTATCATGGTCGTGGTTGTTATAATCATAGTCGTGGTTGTAATAGTCATGGTCGTGGTTGTTATATTCATGGCCGTGCTTGATATAATCATGGTCGTGGTTGTTATATTCATGGTCGTGGTTGTTATAATCATGGTCGTGGTTGTTATAATCTTGGTCGTGCTTGTTATTATCATGGTCGTGGTTGTTATAATCATAGTCGTGGTTGTAATAGTCATGGTCGTGGTTGTTATATTCATGGCCGTGCTTGATATAATCATAGTCGTGGTTGTTATATTCATGGCCGTGCTTGATATAATCATATTCGTGGTTGTTATAATCATGGTTGTGGTTGTTATAATCATAGTCGTGGTGTTTATAATCATGGTCGTGCTTGTTATTATCATGGTCGTGGTTGTTATAATCATAGTCGTGGTTGTAATAGTCATGGTCGTGGTTGTTATATTCATGGCCGTGCTTGATATAATCATAGTCGTGGTTGTTATATTCATGGTCGTGGTTGTTATAATCATGGTCGTGGTTGTTATAATCTTGGTCGTGGTTGTTATAATCATAGTCGTGCTTGTTATTATCATGGTCGTGGTTGTTATAATCATGGTGGTGGTTGTTATAATCATAGTCGTGGTGTTTATAATCATGGTCGTGCTTGTTATTATCATGGTCGTGGTTGTTATAATCATGGTGGTGGTTGTTATATTCATGGTCGTGGTTGTTATAATCATATTCGTGGTTGTTATAATCATGGTCGTGGTTGGTATAATCATGGTCGTGGTTGTTATAATCATGGTCGTGAGTGTTATAATCATAGTTATGATTGTTATAATCATAGTCGTGGTTGTTATAATCTTGGTCGTGGGTATTTTTATTCATGGTCGTGCTTGTTATAAACATGGTCGTGGTTCTTATATTCATGATCGTGGTTGTTATAATCATGGTCGTGGTTGTTATAATCATGGTTGTGGTTGTTATAATCATGGTCGTGGTTATTATTATCATGGTCATGGTTGTTATCATGGTCGTCGTTGTTATATTCATGGTCGTGGTTGTTATAATTGTAGATATATGAGACGAATATGGCTGTAATATGTAACTCTGTACTATTTACCATTATTGATTCAGGTCTCTGTATTATATGTTTTATAATCATACTCCCTTTTGTCACCGAGTGTTAGTTCATGTTTTGGGCACATGCGCAGAGAGAGATACCCAGAGAGATTCCAAGACAGGACGCTGTTTACCCCTGTCTTAACTCCTTTTTGTGTTTGTACCAGAAATAGAACTTACGGACTTGACATCAGTGTGTTTCCTTTACCCCTGAGTGTAAGGACCACCTGAGTCTCCCACATGGCGCAGTGTTTAGCTGGGACATCACATTATTCAGAATTGGAGTGGACACAGAATCTCTCTCGGGACGGCCATCTTGTCAACTCCTCCTGTCGAGTGGATCTCGGCGCGTACCTCAACAAGATATTCCTGGATTTACAGTGCAGTGTTGTGAAGTGCTTTTTCAGTGTTGTGTGTGCCCTTTAGTGTCTTTAAAGTGTTTCCCCGTGTTCCTGCACTTTTTACAAAAGAGGGGAGCCTTTTTAAGACCTATGGGAGAGCTCAAGTTTTGACATCCATCCCCGTTCATATCTCGACTGGCACTGTGTGAGCCAGCCCGCCACGAGTACATGCACGAACGAACGCACACACACACACACACACACACAGACGCTCGCAGATATCTTCCATTTAAAGACGATTGCTCTTCTGCTCACTTATTAATTACTGTAATGGTGAGAGAAATAAACCAGGCCATATGGAAGATCAGGAATTTATTGGGTTTTCTTCAGATACCCAACAAGGTCAACTTCAGACGGATGTCGGTGCAGTAAGTGGACTCCAAGTGGAGCGGAAAGTGGATCAAGCGGCCCCACCCACCCTTAGCACCCACTACACACGTCCGCAATCTGCCACAGGTGTCGACTTCCTTCATTTAATTCAGTTTTTGGAAGAAAACCGACGACAAGACGACATCAGGAGGCGACAGGAAGACGATGAACGAAGACGTGAAGAGAATCACAGACATCAACAAGAAAATGCCAGATTCAGTGCCATTATTGAGATCTTGGCACCTGTTAACCTTCAAGCAGCTACTATACCTGCCTCTTCGTCCACAGGTGCACCTGCAGGGTCCTCTTCAACTTCTTTGCCCCCCTCACAGAAAGCACTCGCTCAGAGTCCACCGCCACTCCAAGTTGATGCCTCGTTCCAGGTATTCCGTGAATGGCGTCGGAGGTGGGACGATTATTCGATGATGGTCGATTTATCAAGGTTGCCTAGGGAGAAACAGCTGATCCAGATGAGGATGTGTCTCACCCTAGAGATGCAACGTATCCTGGAGCACACCCTGCAAATTCCCCACGACACAGACAAGACTGTGAAGGACGTCTTGGATGCTTTACAGACGCATATCAAGGGTCTCCGCAACGAAGCTCTCCGTAGGAGAGAACTTCTCAGTTGTAAGCAGCTGGAGGGTGAGTCGTTTGCCGATTTTTACGTACGACTCAGACGCATCGCTGAGGAGGTTGACGTTTGTCCTTGGAACTCGTTGACTTGTGAGGAAACACAGCTGAAGATGATTATCCTCATGGGCGTGCGGGACGAAGAGCTAATTCAGAAGCTTATCTCCCTCGACACTGCCTCTTCTCTACAGGATGTTGTCACCACCTGCCGCTCTTACGAAGCCACCAGAAGTGCGACTTCTGCCATTCGGGCTCCATCTAACCAGCTGTGTGCCATCTCCGCATATAAGAAGAAGAAAGGACGTGACCGGACTTCAGCTTCACATCCGACTTCAGCTTCACATCCGACTTCAGCTTCGCATCAATCTTCAGCATCACTTCAGACTTCGACGCCAGGTCATTCCTGCCAGTATTGTGCTCGTTGGCATGGTTCTGAATGCCCTGCCGCTGACAGCACCTGCAATAACTGTGGCCGTCGTGGTCATTGGGCTAGGACACTGAAGTGCCCTGCCAACAACGTTCAGTGCCGCTCCTGTAGCCGCATTGGACACTATGACAAATGCTGTCAGTCACAGAAGAAGAATAATACTACTTGCAAGTCTCAGGCAGCGAAGAACAAGCGCTGTCGTCGCGTGGGATCCTCTTCTTCCCCTGTCAGCAAGACACCTCAGCCCATCTGTGTTCACCTGTCATACGGCGACATTACTTCCCGGATCCAGATGCTTCCTGACACAGGTGCGGACGTCACAGTCATCGGCACAAGACACCTCGACATTCTGCGGATCCCTAGGAGCAGCTTGCAACCACCGTCAACTTCTACAACGCTCACCGCAGATGGTTCTAGAATGGCACCTGCTCTGGGTACATTTCAGGCTACCTTCACCCTAGGTAAGCAGTCATGTTCTGCCAGGATTCAGGACCACAAAGGTGTTCAGATGCCATTACTGTCTTATGGCCACTGTCAAGAGTTGGCCATAATATCTCCAGACTTCCCAAAGCCAATTCTGGAAATAAAACATGTCAACAGGTGCAAGGAGCTGTCCCTCCCACCCGATACGTCACCTTCTGCAGCCAGGGAGTTCTTCCTACTGCAATTCAAGGACGTTCTGGTTTCCAAGGAGGACCTCAAGACGTCTCCACTCAAGCCAATGGCTGGCTCCCCCATGAGAATTCACCGGAAGGATGACGCAGTACCTTTCGCCATCCACACACCGAGACAGATACCCTTCGCTTTCCAGAGCCAAGTTAAGAAGGAACTCGACTCTATGGTAGCCCAGGGGATCATTAAGCCTGCTGGTGACGACCCCTCGGATTGGTGTCACCCCATGGTAGCAGTCGCCAAGAACATTACTGGAGTTCGTATCACCGTCGACCTCACCAAGCTGAATAGCCAAGTTTCCCGCCCGACCCACCCTTCACCGACACCCTTCACCGCTATACGCAGTGTGGACTCGAAGGCAAGGTACTTTACTACAGCAGATGCCTTATGTGGGTTCTAGCAGATGGAACTTGCGGAAGAAGATCAGCACCTCACGACGTTCATCACACCGTACGGCCGATTTCAGCACTGCAGAGGACCTATGGGTTTCGCGGCTACTGGCGATGCTTTCTGCCTCCGTGGTGACATGGCCCTTCAGGGTATGGCAAACTGTGTCAAGGTCATCGACGACGTGCTCCTATATGACGAGAATTACTCCACACATCTTGAGCGTAGTCATCAGATGCTCACCAGGTGTCGCAAGTACGGGATCACCCTCAACAAGGATAAGTTTGTGGTCGCCGCACCTAGTGTGAACTTCTGTGGGTACACCCTCTCAGGCAAGGGCATCTCGGCTGATCCTGGAAAGGTCAGCGCGATCCGGGACTTCCCAACTCCTGCCAACCTGACCGACCTCCGCTCGTTCATGGGCCTGGTAAACCAGTTGGCTGAGTTCACCCCCGACATCGCCGCTGCAGCACAGCCCCTAGGCCCCCTGATGAGCCCCAAGAGAACATTCACCTGGACAGCTGACCATGATGAGGCATTCCGTCGCGTCAAGACAGCTCTCCTTAGCCCACCTGTTCTCGCTTCCTTCGACCCGGCCCTGCCAGTTGTCCTCCAGACTGATGCCTCTCGCCTCTACGGGATTGGATACGCTCTGCTACAGGACCACGGCAATGGACGCCTTCGTCTGGTTCAGTGTGGCTCTCGGTTTCTCACTGACGCCGAGACTCGCTACGCCACCATCGAACTGGAGCTGTTAGCCGCCGTCTGGGCCATGTCCAAATGTAGGTTGTATCTGATCGGCCTGCAACACTTCAACCTCATGACAGATCATCGGCCACTCATCCCGATCCTGAACCACTACTCCTTGGATGCGGTCGAGAATCCCCGCCTCCAACGCCTTGAGGAGAAGATCTCGCCCTTCCTCTTCACAGCTGTGTGGCGCGTTGGCCAGCTGCTCTGCATCCCTGATGCTTTGTCACGAGCCCCAGTCAGCCACCCCACACCAGAGGACGAGATCGCATGTGCTGATGCTACTGCACACCTCAGGACCGTAGTGACCGTGAACGCCGTCATCTCAGAAGAGTCTCCACCGCAGGACTCCGACAGGACTCTTCAGGAACACCGAGCCGCGGCAAGAGCGGACCCTTCGTACATCCGTCTACTGAACTGCGTGACCTCGGGATTTCCCTCCAACCGGTACGAGTTACACAGCTCTTTACTCCCATACTGGAAGATGCGGGACGACCTCTATGCTGATGGCGACCCCGTCTTGTATAGAGCAAGAGTTGTGGTTCCTGCCGCCCTCCGCCGCCGCACCCTAGCCCACCTGCACGACAGCCACAGGGGTGTGGAAGATACGAAGCGCCGGGCGAGACAAGCTGGTTTTTGGCCAGGCATCGACTTCGACATCGCTAGTTCCGTTCAAGTATGCAAGCCATGCCAGGTGCTGCAGCCTAGTCAGCAGCAGGAACCCCTCATGAACAACGACAACCCTACGAGGCCCTTTGAGTCCGTCTCTGCGGATTTCTTCGTTGTGGCGGGAAAGTCCTTTCTCGTCATCGCCGACCGGCTCTCAGGGTGGCCTGTTGTCGTTCCCTGCGGAGGCAACACTACTGCCTCTCATACAGTACGTATGTTCTGTCGCTACTTCCGGGAAGTTGGTGTCCCTCTCCGCCTGAGGACTGACGGCGGGTCCCAGTTCACCAGCAACGACTTCCGGGACTGCATGGAGCGATGGGGAGTTTATCATGTGGTGTCCTTGCCACATTATCCCCAGTCCAATGGACATGCCGAGGCTACCGTAAAGTCCGTCAAGCATCTCATCCTCAAGACGGCACCCTCAGGCAACATTTACTGTGAGAAGTTTGACCGGGGTTTATTGGAATTGCGGAATACCCCCAACTTCACAGGTCGCTCCCCGCACAGATGTTATACGGCCACCCACTACGGTCATGTGTCCATCCTGAGTCCTTCTCGAGGGAGTGGCAGGCCAAGACCGAGGACTGCGATCGTCGTGCAGCCGCCCGTGCTGACCAGGTAAAGGCACAGTACGATCAGCACGCCCGACCCCTTCCCAGGTTGAGTATCGGGCAAACAGTTCGGGTTCAAGACCCGACGTCTCACCGCTGGGACAAGGTCGGGGTTGTCATGGGCTGCGGCAAGACCAGGGATTACGAGGTCCGTCTCCCTAGTGGTCGGGTATGGTGGCGGAATCGCCGCTTTCTTCGTTCAGTACCGTCCCCTAGTGGTGAACCCCTCCCCCACATCCCTGTGAACCCTTGCTTGGACGAGAAAAGTATGTCCTCATTCAGTGACCCCCCAGTTTTTCCACGTCACTCTTAAAGGCTCCTGGAATAAGAGTCCGCTCGAGATTGCACTACGAGCGTGAGGGGGGAGGGAGGTGTAGATATATGAGACGAATATGGCTGTAATATGTAACTCTGTACTATTTACCATTATTGATTCAGGTCTCTGTATTATATGTTTTATAATCATACTCCCTTTTGTCACCGAGTGTTAGTTCATGTTTTGGGCACATGCGCAGAGAGAGATACCCAGAGAGATTCCAAGACAGGATGCTGTTTACCCCTGTCTTAACTCCTTTTTGTGTTTGTACCAGAAATAGAACTTACGGACTTGACATCAGTCTGTTTCCTTTACCCCTGAGTGTAAGGACCACCTGAGTCTCCCACAATAATCATGGTCGTGGTTGTTATAATCTTGGTCGTTGTTGTTATAATCATGGTCGTGGTTGTTATAATCATGGTCGTGGATGTTATATTCATGATCGTGGTTGTTATAATCATAGTCGTGGTTGTTATAATCATGGTCGTGGTTGGTATAATCATGGTCGTGGTTGTTATAAGCATATTCGTGGTTGTTATACTCATGGTCGTGGTTGTTATAATCATAGTGGTGGTTGTTATAATCATAGTCGTGGTTGTTATAATCATAGTCGTGGTTGTTATAATCATGATCGTGGTTGTTATAATCATGGTCGTGGTTTTATAATCATGGTCGTGGTTGGTATAATCATGGTCGTGGTTGTTATAAGCATATTCGTGGTTGTTATACTCATGATCGTGGTTGCTATAATCATGGTCGTGGTTGTTATAATCATAGTCGCGTTTGTTATAATCATGGTCGTGGTTGTTATAATCATAGTCGTGATTGTGAAAGTCATAGTCGTGGTTGTTATATTCATGGTCGCGGTTGTTATAATCATGGTCGTGCTTGTCATAATCATAGTCGTGGTTGTTATAATCATGGTTGTGGTTGTTATAATCATAGGCGTGGTTGTTATAATCATGGTCGTGGTTGTTATAATCATGGTCGTGGTTGTTATAATCATGGTCGTGGTAGTGATACTTACAGTATTTAATATACTATAAGAAGAAATAGAATAAAGGTTAGAATAATAAGTTAAAGAAATATTCGCCATAATTAGAGGTTAAAATCATAAAAAAAATGTATTATGAATCACCGATGATCAATTCGAGATAAATTATATAATGAAGAGAAGTGACCTTAATTCTGGTTTGATTAGTCACCAACTGCTTAAGTCATCACCTGTGTTAAATCATCATAGTCATCATCTACCTTATTCAGTTTTAGGCCCATCTCACATGATTGACCGACCATCGATGTTCTTTCCGCGCGTGGGTGTTAGTTTTCAATGTACCTTATTTACACTTGTGGATGTAAGACCTCCTACCCTCACTGACGCAGCTATGGTCAATTTGGTGTTATTCTTGTTTATAAATGCCTTCTAATCTGTCTCAAGTCTATCCGTCCTGTCTATTGCCATCCCAACTGTCTGTTCGTCTGCGTGGTGTTTGAATGTAAGCCCGTCTGTACTAATGTGAACCGGTCAGTCAGCTGTCTGTCTGTTATGTTAGTTTTCATATTGTCTATTTGTGTATGTATGAATCTGTCTATTTTTTCAACCTCCTGTCTGTTTCACTGTCTATATTCACCCTGTGTCTATTGTAGTCATTTTCTCCATGCATTCCTGTTATTATCTTTTTATCTCTTCTCCTTTTCCATGTACAGTCAGCCACAGGAATAAGCATACACTCTAGCTGTAAGGTCGTTCGGTAACGTTGAAACTGCGCATCTAGACGCATGATGAAACTCAGCTCCCCTCCACCTGTTATCTCTAAGTATTTTCTTTTTCCCCCTTCTTTATTCTTCTATTTACTAATCCAAACAACATTATAAAAAAGTATGCTAAGAAAAAAAGTGGGGGAGGAGGAGGGAGCCGTATGATAACTGTAATCGTTGGCTGACAGCATCCAGCGAATGAGGGTGCGCCAAGTCTGTAGACTTGCATCGTAATGGCTTCCTAAAGAAACCATCGATATGGGACCAGGCTTGTTCCACTGTACGAATTTTTTGCGATTTTTCCACCAAGTTTGATGAAAAACGATTGTACCGTTTCGGCTGCCCAGACACATACACACACACACACACACACACACACCTAGCGCTATAATATATTAGATATACAATGTTTATATATATTAACTAAATGCAACGATTATGATACTTATGCTACTTTTCATATTTAGGTTGAAACTTAAAATAATTGTATGAAAATTAAATCTAATTCTTTTTATGAATAATAAAGAACTAAAATAATAAAGAAATAAACATCATAGAAATCAATAAACTAGAAGAATGGCACTTGACGATATGTTTATCTTACAGTACTGATTATGTTAGGAGGCGTAAATACAGATAACGTCACGGCGTCACCAACACATCTGCTGCTTCACACAACATTGCATCATAGCGTCACCAACCCATCTCCTGTTTCAAACAAGGTTACATCACGGCGTCACCAACACATCATTTCTGGTAATGGGAACAAACCCATCATCTGCCTCAGTGCAGGAAGGAGGCAATGGTTTTGGCCGGTGTAGGAGTGAGGAGCTCCATAATAAGTTCAAGACTGCTTTAGAACGTATTAAGATGAAGAGAGGGATCCCTATCATATGTGGCGTCCTGCCAAGAAGGAGAGTTGGCAATGAATGGTTGTCAGGGGCAGTTGGTGTCAACGGCAGTCTTGACAGCTATTGCAAGTCAATATCAGTTCCATTCATTGACAACTGGAACAACTTTTACGGCACAAGGGACCTTTATGCTAGAGATGGGGTACATTTGTCAAGGGATGGGGTGGCAACCCTGGCTGGCTCTTTCGAGAGTGCAGTTCAAAAGATATCGAAGTCTTTAAGCTGCTGGGGGAACATATGAGCACGGGAATCGAGGAGACTGCTGTGGGCGCGGGTAAACAAAGTGGAAGATTACAGAGAAATAGTGCTAGGAATAATTACAAAGCGAAATTAGGCAGGGAGTTAAAACCGAAATGCTACAAAGACAGCACTCAAATCAAGACTAACTTAAATATTTACTACACAAACAGTAGAAGTATGAGAAATGAGATGCATGATATCAGGGCGTTACTATGTACCAAAAAATTCGATGTAATAGCATTCACCGAAGTATGGATAAACTTGGACTCACATAAGTTACCTGTCGAGTACCAAATTAAAGGTTACAAAATAATTACTCCAAAGCAATAGGTATATTAAGAAAGGAGGCGGTGCAGCAATCTATGTCAGGGGTAATCTGAAGTGTGAAATCAATAAAGAAACAAAAAATTAACTGAATACAGAAACATTTTGGATAGAATTAACAGATGGCATGGAAAAATTAATCAAAGGAGTAATATATATACCTCCTAATCTCGATTAGGTTAATGAGCAACTTATTTGGCATGAAATAGGCAGGGCATCCAGAGATAGCAAAGTCTTTATAATCAGCGATTTTAACTTTAGTCAAGTAGATTGGACCTACCTTAAGGGTGACTCAAAATCAGAGGATTTTCTTGAAACAGTTCAGAACTGTTTCCTAAGTCAACAAATATCCGAACCCACCCATGGTAATAAAAATACCGTGCTAGATTTAGTTCTGTCAAACAGAGAAAACCTCATAAATACTGTCGAGGTAGTAATGTCGAGGTAGGGAGCAAACTAGCTAACAACGATCACAAAGAAAGTCGAAAGAAAAATTTCATTCAACTCCCATACACAGAATCTCTTCCACAATCCCTGCCGTACGCCATCTATACACCGACGGTTCCCTTCAGGCAGACAGGCGTGCGCGGTGCGTTTTCTTCTCCCTGGATGTGGACCCACCGACGGGAGGTTGGATCGGCCATAGACTTTCGAACTGTAAGAGTTCAACCTACCTTGAATTACTAGGACTCTTGGATACACTCGATCTCCTCCTTCAGAGCAGATTGAATGATATAATCATGTGTGAATCTTACTCTGCTCTCCAGGGCCTCTACTCCTCTAAGCCTTTATGCCTCTATTAGCTTTAGCCTATGATAATTATCTTGTCATACATATTCTGTCATGCATCTCATGTTGGAATAACAAACAATGTCACTGTTGACCGTCTCGCAAGGAGTGCCTGAACACTGGCCCTTTCTGGTGCAGAGGCTACACCCTCCCTCCTCTGCGACCGAAAGAGAATACGTTCAGGCGCTCTTTTCCCTACAATCCATCACAGGGATAGTGAACGGGCTGAGAGTATATCCATCCAACATTATGATCACTTTCTTCCGTATCCACACAAGTACCGTCGACGTGGACTTACGGTCCGCAGACATAATGTTGGCTCGGCTAGTATTAGGTTAGGATACATAAAAACATATGAACATAAGAATAGAGAAAACTGCAGCGGGCCTATTGGCCCATACTGGGCAGTCCCATTTACACCCAACCCCTATTGCTCATATATTCACCCAACCTATGTTTGAAGCTATCCAGTGTATTCGAGTAAATGATGATGTTTGGTAACCTGTTCCATTCATCAACTACTCTATTTCTAAACCAGTGTCTAATTCAAAACTAATGTTACGAGTTAGCTCCTGGTTGGATAGTTTGAGTACATTTGTTATGTCCCCTTTGTTTAGCCCTGACCTCCATTTATACACCTCTATCATAATTGCCCCTCACTCTACATCTCTAAATTCTTTCTAGGGATCTATATTCATTCTGTAATACGGTGACTAGATTTGAATTGCTTAATCCAAGTGAGGTCTAACAAGGGCAAGATATAGTTTAAGGATGACCTCACTAGTCTTGTAACTAACACTCCTTTGTATGAACCCAAGTACTTCATTAGCCTTGTTTCGAGCAAATTCACATTGTTTACTTGGCTTAAAATTCCTACTTAACATTACTACTAAATCTTTCTCACAGTCGGATGTCTCTATAATATCGTTGTTCATCTGGTCTCTGGTTTCCTTGTTTACATCTCCTAGACTAAGTACTTTACATTTGTCCACATTGAATTTCATCTACCATTTTCAGACCATTGTAAAAATTTGCTTAGGTCTTCCTTTAGTTTTGCGGAGTCATCGTCAGATTTAATTACACCCCCTATTTTAGTGTCGTCAACAAATTTACTTATGTTGCTGTCTCCGCTGATATCTATGTGGCTTATGTATATAATAAATAATGGTGGTCCAAGTACTGAACCTTGGGTACTCGACTAGTGACTTTACTCCAATCGAATTTAGTGCCGATAATGCTCACTCGCTCTTTCCTGTCCTGTAACCACGCCCTAACTCATTTTAGATTATCTATTCCAATGCCACGAGCCTCCACTTTTCTTATCGTCTTTCGTAGGAGACTGTCGAAGAATTTGCTGAAGTCAAGATATACCACATCATTGTGAAGCCCATAGTCCACTTCTTTTTTTTTTTTTTATTCGGCACTCCCCTACATCCTGGTGTAAGGTGAAGAGCAGAAGCGTTTACAGTGCCCAACAGGGAAGCATGCTAAGTTCATGCTTGCCTTTATGTCTCATGAGTTAAGGGCGTAGAAGCCTGAAGAGTTAAGGGCATAAAAGCCTGAAGAGTCAATGGTTTATGTCATCAAGTTTTTGGAAGCTCCAACAACTTGTCCCTGAATACGAATTCGCAACTTTCGATTTACACCAGGTACCTACTGTACTAGGGTGTCATACGGAGGCGAATTTTTTTTTTTGAGTTTGAAAAATCGGCCCATGGTATTAATGATGTAGTTCTATGTGCAGAATCATGTGATATCTTCAGATTTGAAAAGTTTTCATTTTTTGCTAGGTAAATTTTAACTTGAAATCTTATGAAAATTCAGTATTCCCACCCTTTTACCAACACCACTAAATAGCTTATTTAAAGTAAAGTAAATGTATCAGGTTAATTTATTAGGATGAAAATGATCCAGAATAGTGAAACGAATGATCTTGACACATTTATTAAATTTAATATTCCTTTAGAAAACAATATCATCAAATACAAAAACCGGTTTTACTACTACGACCCGGTGTTGCTGCATACCATAGAAAACATGTCTTTCTTGCTTCTCTTTCTACTCATCACCTCTCTGCTGACCACCTGAGCTCGGATGTAGCCTTCCCTCCTCTCCTGGCTGTACACGTGACTGCTGGCCTCGCTCACTTGCTGTACACAACGCTCTATACTCTGGGTGTGCGAGGGCCAGGCAGGGACATGCATGGGGTTGTCCAGGAAAGCTCTGACTTGAACATTGGTGAGGCTGCAGGTAAGAGGGGGCTCACTGCCAGCCTGGATGTTATCCAGATGTATGAGATCAGTGAGGGTCTTGGCACCTAGATTGACTTCAGGAGTCTTCCTGACCCTGAAGGAATCGTCACCAACTGATTCGTCATGCCCAGATCCTCTCATAAGTCTCATATCCAAGATCTTTTTGACTGCCACTCTTCTCTCCTCCTCATCCTTACTGCAGAGCATTGTCTGCAGAACTACCTCGGGATGAGCATACCAGGAAGATATCCTCACAGTCTGCTCCACAATCTGAACAACCTTCCTTGGCTGACTCCTCAGGAGCTCAAGCTGGAAGAGAACATGCCTCGGACCTTCGGAGAACGATGACTTGACCTTGGTGTTGAACCAATTTGGCAAGTAGACACTCACGATGAATTGGACAATAAGTCTCAGGTTGTGAAGCTGGTTCCCTTTCAGTTTATGATGAGCGACCCAAATTCTGCAGAACCTGAGAGCCGTTGTGAGCCACTTAGAATGTGAGACTGGACCTATCTACAGGTAAGCAAGTCTATCAGGCATGACCCCAGTTTTGATGGCACTGCAAATCATGTAACCATAGTACTGGTCAGTACTCAGGTCGTCAATGACAGTATGTGCAAGCTCAACGAGTGGAGGGCCAACTGTGATTTTTTCAAAGCTCGGATTTATTTCTAACTCAGTGGCAGAGTCCAGCATCTTGCCAAGAGGACCAGACCATCTGTTGTTTGAAAGAGTCTTGCCATCCAGCTCCTGGATCAGATGTCTGAGTGGCAACTCGTTGGTGTGGAGGTCACAAACAATCCAGACCAGCTTCCTCCCAATCTTCCGCTCTATCCACTGTATGACCCCCCCTTGCCACCCTGTGTTCGTGTTGGTGCTGTCCCCTCCAATGGCCTGCAGGGTCTGGTCTACGTTCCTTTCTCTGAGCCAGTTCACAATGTTATCTGCCACTATCTCAGCTGATTTCCTGATGTCATCTTTCTCTGGAGTGAAATGCCACAAATACTTCCCTCCTGGTTCACTGCAGCAGGAGTAGTGTTCCTCCTTCACCATGGCAGGGAACAACTTGTCAGAATCTCCAACTTTCATGAACACTTTAGTGTCATCCCTTCTCCCATCAAAGAACAAACAATTGATTCCATTTTCTCTTATCCCCTTATCAAACTCCTCTTCTAGGTTACTGACAAGTTTCTCCTGAGCTCTCCTTACTTTGTTATGATCTATCACCAGGTGAACATCATCAGGTGTTATCAAACCACCGTCAACCCAGGCAGCTGTTGCTATCTCTGCAGTTTCTCTGAGACCAGTGTGGTGTCGCATGCTGGCCAGAGCTATGCTTGGGATATCTTTCCTATTTCGAATCTTATGCCTGGAAGGTTTGGGATCATTATTTTCTGGGTTAGGGACAAAGTCACCATTCTCCTGGTCAGCACTCGGATCAGCCATGGGAAAGTCATTAAACTCTGAATCAGCTTGACTCCAATCATCGGCCTTTTTTACCTCACCCTGGGCCTTCTCAAGTCTCTTTTCCTCGGCAACTCTTCTCCTCTTCTGTCTTTCTGTGGCAGCCTCCTGTCTCTTGGACTCCGGAATATCTTAGCTAGAAATCATGAGAGCCCCTATACTGCCAGTCTTCTCTCTCTGTGCTTTGACAAATGCCAGTTCGATCACAGGAATCTTCAGTTCACGCTTGCAAATACAGGAGATGTGGGCCTCGGATTTACAGTCACGATCGCATCCAAACTCAGGACAGAGAACAATTGGGCACTTGCAAGTAATTATGTCAAATAACTGGTCCAGTTGCTTGGCAAAGCTGTCCTTAACTGCAAGTTTTCCTCTCCCAAGAGAGATATCTCTTGCCTTTTCCCAACTGGCTAGCAGTCTCTCACTAATCTTCTTCTGACTTGTTATGACTGGAGGCTTGAACTGAGCGTTAGCCAGAGTGTACTGTGCCAAGACAGCTTTGGTCATATCACTGGCAATGTCTTTGTTTGTGTAAGTTCTTTGGTTCTTTTCATTGATTTGCCTGATTAAAACACCGTATCTCAAAGCATCTCTCAATGTAGGCAACTCCGACTTCAGGAGCTCTCTCCCAGACCCAAGATAGTGACTGAGATGGCTGGATTTTTGGTTCCTCGTCCTGACACAAGCAGCCATCGCAAATATTATCAACTTATAAATGCATCAGAATCTGAAACAGAAAAAAATATTGTTAGTTGGGTTGTTAAAGAATGATGTCAGAAAGCTTTGTTCACTATTTAATTGTAATGCACTAATGCAGCTGTACGTTAGATTTTCGATAAATTTCACGCTAAAATTTACCTAGCAAAAGGTTGCAAAATATTGAAACTGAAATTATTTTCTTTTTATATACACTAAAATCTACCAAAAGTACTGTACTGCTAGGTGAACAGGGACTAATGGGGGCTAGGAAGTATGTCCAAACAACTTCCACCGGCCAGGGAATCGAACCCGTGACATCTCTCTTGCGAAGGTAAGAGGGGTACCACTCTACCACCAGCACCCCCCCCCCCCCCCGTCGTCCACTGATTCGAAAACAGATTAAAAGAATGTTAACAAATTAGTTAGACGTAAACGCCTGCTTGTGAATCCATGTTGGGAATCATTGATCAACTTTTGCTTCTCCAGGTGATTTTTTATAGAGTTTAAAATTATTATTTCTAGTAATTTGCCTACAATTGATGTTAAAATTTTGGACTGTAGTTAGAGGATAGTGATATTATATCTACCTTCTTGAAAATCGGTATTACTTTCACTATCCCAAAGGATTTTCGTACTACACCCGTTTTTAAGGATATGTTAAACAACTTTGCTAAGGGCATACTAAGCTCTTCCTTATATTCCTTTAATACTCTGGCAAATATCCCATTGGGTCCTGGCGACTTATTTGGCTTTAGTTTGTCTATTTGCTTACTAACATCGTAACTAATCACTATTATCTCGCTTAATCTATTTTTTTCACTACCTCTGTATATAGTCGGTGCCTCGGTTAGTTCGCCGGTGTCTGACTGTATTGGTCCAATCTTGTCTCGTGTTTTAGTTTGATACATTTGAAAGAATCCCTTGGGGTTTGACTTCACTTCCCTTGCTACCTTCAGTTCATTGTTCCTTTTTGCTTTTCTTTTCTCGGTATTAACCCTACTGGCCAATACCTTATAGTAATCTTGGAGGTAAACTTCACCACTATTTATTATCCTACCACTATATAGTCTCTCTTTGTTCAATAATTTTCTTTAAATAGCTGATTATCTATTTAGGGCCTTTGTTGTTTGATCTGAGTTTTCTGTATGGTATGTTCTGCCTTTGTGCATTAAGGAGCTCAATTTTTAAATTGTTGTGGAACTCGTCAACGTCAGATATCGTGATCTGCAGGATGTCCTACACTTCTCTTCTTGTAAACTCTGCTGTCCCAACGCTTACACCCTTCAACACTATTGCCTTGACTGTCTCACTGTCAAGGACCTCCTACCACAGGAAGTGTCACTAAACACTTTATTTCACCACCTACTTCCACATAATAATTTAGATATAATTCTTGTACGCTACCCACACTTTGGGGGTGCTAAATCCCATTGTCCTCAACTCACATCAATGTCTCCATCTCATAAGTCATAGTGTGTCCTGCGAGACACGAGTATCACTGTATTAGTTTCTGATTGCACGACCTTGTGACTAGGCTTGTCGCTCCCTGGGGTGTAATAAATTATTTAAATAAATAATGATGGGGTATTACGTTTGAGAGTGAATTACATGACCTCACATGAGGTGACCTCACACAATGTACTCACAGAGGACAACCTCACTTTACCTGGAGACAAGACAACGATAACCTCACAAAATATGATTGTTGACTTAACCACGAAATCTGAGGTTGACGAGTTCCAAAGCAACTTAAATAATGAGTTATTTAATGCACAAAGGCAGAATATACCATACAGAAAACTCAGATCAAATAGCAATGCCCCCAAATGGATAAATAATTATTTGAAGAATATTATTGGACAAAGGAAGGCTATTAGCTAGGAGAATAAATCGTGGTGAAATTTACCTCCGAGATTATTAAAAAGTGTTGGCCAGTAAGGTTAAGACCGAGATAAGAAAATCAAAGTGGAATAATGAATTAATGGTAGCAAGGGAGGCGAAATCAACCCCCGAGGGATTCTTTCAAATGTATCAAACTTAAACACGAAACAAGATTGGACCAATACAGTCAGATACCGGCGAGCTAACTGATAACGACAGAGAAATGAGCAATAATCTGAATGGATATTTTTCAACAGTTTCACCAGCGAGAATCTAAACATGATATCCAAGGCGACTATATATGGAGATCGTGAAGAAATAGATTAAGTCAGATAGTAGAGACTAGTAACAACGTTAGTAAACACATATACAAACTAAAGCCTAATACGTCACCAGGTCCAGATGAAATATTTGCCAGAGTATTAAAGGACTATAAGGAAGAACTTAGTATGCCCTTAGAAAATTTGTTTAACATGTCATTAAAAATTGATGTAGTACTAGAATCCTGGAGCATAGCTAATGTTTCACAAAAGGTTTCATCATGGTGTGGCCAACACATCAGCACATCTGCTGCTTAACACAACACGTTTCTCTTACACACACACATACATACATACAAACATATATATATATATATATATATATATATATATATATATATATATATATATATATATATATATATATACATATATATATATATATATATATATATATATATATATATATATATATATATATATATATATATATATATATATATATATATATATTTATATATATCTTGATAAAATCACGCAGGGAAAAGGGAAACAATGTAGCACCTTAGATTTCGTCTATATTCAAGACTTCTTCAGAGGCAACTTCAGTTGCCTCTGAAGAAGTCTTGAATAAAGACGAAATCTAAGGTGCTCCATTGTTTCCATTTTCCTTTGTGGTTTTATCGAGATTTATCTTGTCCACTTTTCTATTGTGGATCTACATGATATATATATATTTTTTCCCCAATTATCAGTCGTAGAAAATAGCAGTATTTTTTTCACCAACTACGCACGTTATAACCAGTTACTTATCAATAACCAGTTATCTATACATATTCTATACACTTATATACGTTCACTAACATATGAACCACTGTTATTAGATCATATTAACACTTTAAATATCAGAGAAGGATAAATAATTTATTATAATGACTTAGTGTTTTCCCAAAATATGCCTTATAAAACAAAAACTATATAAGTAAATACTTTAGCTCAAAAATGGCTAAACTGTGCATTTGTATATGCACAGTACAGTACATATGCAAATGCATAATTATTCGGACCCTAATTATTGCTGTTACCTGGTACAGTTGCGGAAATGTGTTCCTACACCCCCTGTGGTTGCCCTTGTCTCTAAACGGCAACTTAGTAGTAGTAGTAGTAGTAGTAGTAGTAGTTGTAGTAGTATCATTGTTTATGAATGAATGGGTATTGGTCGTGTAACGACGGACGTGATTGGTGGATTGGTTTGCTATAGGTCATATAGGTTGGCCATTTGGAAACACGGTTACCACAGGGGGTGTAGGAAGACATTTCCGTAACTACCACAACTAATAATACTGCTGCTATTACAATTATGAAAGCTACTGATATTATTACTAATACTGCTACACCTACTACAATTTATACTACTCTCTACCTTTTTAATACTAGTAATACTACTACTACTACGATACTGCTAGTACTTGCACTTTTTCTACCACAAATATTATTAGCCACTATTATTGCTACTAATTGCTTCTTCAACTGCGACTACTTTTACTTCAAGTAATATTATTTTTATCTTTGCTGTTACAAACACTACTATTATCACTATTACTGACACCACTACTCCCACCACTATTAGTACTATTCGTATCGTTACACCTATTGTTGAAACAACCACTACTAATACCGCTGTTACTACCATTTAATAGTTACTACAGTATTATAGCTGCGACTGGTAATATTACTACCACTACTGTAATGGCTGCAACCATCATTTTTGTGCTGTTGAAGTTACCACAGCTACCACAATATCAATTATCCTACAGGTGCAACGTGATCTGCCCGTCTCCTGTGGCAACACCAAGCTACTCTGAGAGAGCACAGGACTTGAATGACTCTGACAAGGTGAGCCAAATAACTAACTCAGATTATGTAAGTCAAATAAATGACTCAGACCAAATGAGTCATATAGAAATGCGACTCAAAGAAGGTGAATCAAATATGTGACTCAGACAAGGCGAGTAAATTACAACACAACTGGAAGACTCAGTGTTCCAGCAAAATATGGAATACCACTACAGGCAGAAGACTGCTGCCTTCAGTCATTACTTCAGTAAAGTATTTAAGATTACAAGTACAGATGTTATCATCGTCGAGTCTTCCTTTACGGGTGCCTATGAACGCTGTCTACGATAATATATTAAATAATAACTTGTAGTATTGTACTTGAAGAAGCTTACAATGCTTACAATTTGTCTGTAGAGAACATAACTTTTCCGTGTAAAACCAATAATACATAATGGTAGCTTAGCTGTGACAGTTAATATTTACAGGTAAACATTAGCCTTATACACCTGACAATCACGTAGAGACAGTGTTCGTACAGTGTTCTCTATACTAAGCCTTCGGCACACAAGGAGGCAGCATGACCGACACTGCCCGTATCCAGTCACAAGGGAGTGTTCACAGTACGAACTTTAGAACAGGAGATAAACATAGTATCTACTCAGCTACCTCACACCTAAAAATTCCATTAATATGTTCTCTTTGATGAGCTTAATCTAGTACGCCCAATTTTGTATGCTCAATAATTTCTTTCAAGACACATTCTCATTTCTACTTCTGTGTCCCAGAGTCATATTTATATACCTGTTGTCATTAGGTTGTATATTTCAGACGCATATTGACTACATGAGGGACACAATGATCGGTCGCCTGGCTTACCCCGAGGAAGTGGCTAACCTATGTGTCTACCTGGCCTCTGATGAGGTAGTGTTACAGTGCTGTTTACTGCTGTGTTCTCATGTGCTTTGTTGTGATGTCCATTTTCTTAGAGCGGTGTACCATGAATACAATGTTGCGATATGCTGTAAAGATATTTGAAGTGCTATGATGTATAAGGCAGCGATCCAGAATCCAGAGGCTTCATTATCGCCGGTACATCGTTATAAGCAGCCCGAACCAGCAACCGGTAGATTGTTCCACGGTTCCGGTTTGGCTCCACATGACTTTAATTTTGATGCATTGTATTATAAGAGCATAACAACATAACAATGGAGGAAACTGCAGCGGGCCTATTGACCCCTACTGGGCAATCCCGTTTTCACCCAACCCCTATTGCTCATATATTCATCCAACCTACGTTTGAAGCTATCCAACATATTGAATTAATGATGATGTGTGGTAACTTGTTCCTTTCATCCACTAGTCTATTTCTAAACCAATGTTTACGTATTTTGCGCCTAAATCTAAATTTGTCTAATTTCAAACCATTGTTACGAGTTCGCTCCTGGTTGGATAATTTGAGTACCTTTGTAATGTCCCCTTTGCTTAGCACTGATTTCCATTTATACACTTCTATCATATCGCCCCTCACTCTTCGTCTCTCGAGGGAGTGCAAATTAAAATGCTTTAACCTATCTCTGTTCTCAGGTTCCTAATGCCCGGAATGAGTCTTGTCCTCCGAATTCCTTCTTGGGATTCTATATCCATTCTGTAATACGGTGATCCGAATTGAACCGGGTAATCCAAGTGAGGTCTCACAAGCTCAAGATATAATTTTAGGATGACCTTGCTAGTCTTGTAACTAACACTCCTTTGTATGAACCCAAGTACTTTATTAGCCTTGTTTCGAACAAATACGCATTGTTTACTTGGCTTAAGATTTATACTGATCATTACTCCTAAATCTTTCTCATAGTCGCATTTCTCTATAACATCGTTGTTCATCTGGTATCTGGTTTCTCTGTTCACATCTCCCAGACTAAGTACTTTACATTTGTCCACATTGAATTTCATTTGTCATTTTTAAGACATTTCGAAAAGTGGTATGATGTGATGTATAGTGATGTGTAATGCTGTGTTGTGCGTTGATGTATCGGGGTTTAGAATTGATGTTCTATGTGATGGTGCGCTATATTGTACAGATACGAGTATGTGCTGTGCTATGTTGTGATGTGTTCTCTATTTTGTGATGTGTTCTCTATTTTCTGATGTGATCTCTATGCTGTTCTTTATGTTGTGATGAGTTCTCTATATTGTGGTTTATGTTGTGATGTGCTATATATTGTTACAGACCCTTTTCGCCGCTTCCCAGCTCCCACCGCTCGTTACCGGCGGCCAGGTCGTATATACAGAAGCAGTAGATATATCACAAGTGTCGTTGAAGTACCACTGGATATCTCGCCAGTTTCCGGTAATTTCCCGACAATCGGTATCAGTGTACAAACAAAACAACAGGCAGGTTTCAGGACGGTTTCATTCCGCCAAATTATAAATAGATATGCTAGGCCTCACTATTTCCTCTAATATGTCATGGAAGCCACACATCCTCAACATTGCTAAAGCTGCCTCCCGAAAGCTGGGAATGCTGTACAGATGACGTAGCTACTTCACTCATGAGTAGTTGCTTCAGGTATATAAAGGATTTATTCGTTCTAACTTGAAATACTGCTCTCAAATCTGGGGTGGGTCTTCTTCTGTCCAACTGTTAGTTAGGGCGGTATCAAAGGCATTTTGTCTTATTAACTCCCCTACTTTAGTTGACAATCTTTCTTCCCTTTCTCTTCGCCGCAATTTTGCTTCACTCTCTCTCTTTTACAGGTACTTTAACAGTGGATTTGGCATCCTGTGTACCGCCGGCAAGGCCGTGGGTTCGTAACACACGTCTTGCCCGCACTGCCCACCATTTTTCTCTGTGGATGTCGGTCACACTAGAATAACACGTTATAGTATATCCTTCTTTCCTCACACAGCCAAACTCTGGAATGCTCTGCCTTCTTCTATGTTTCCACACTCACACAATCTGTCTCACTTTAAAAAGCTGGCTTTCCGGCATCTTCGTGGTGTAAATTAATATAACCTTTGTCTTTTCTATTTTTAATTTCGTTTTATTCATATTTGTTCGACCCCCAGCCCTCGATGTGGTTCGATGACCTGTGCCCGGGTGGGCTATTCTCCTTAAAAAAACAAAAAATGAAATAAAAGGTAGAATTCCTCCAGGTCACAGAAACACACTTGTGAATTGTATTCCTCTTCAATAAGTATAATCATTAAATCTTCACAACACTGTGAAGGTGTCTTTTCCACTGGACTTGTCACTTCGAATACTCGTATACAGTCAGCACACTACCAGTGTACAATTCCTTAGTCTTTTCACTTTATCTTACTCACACAATTCTGCGATTCTTGAACACCAATTATCTTTAGCTGTCACTAGGCATGTACTTCACACTCTGAGCAGGAATGGTCGGCTACTCCCTTGGCTCAGCTGTCTGGAGCATTTTAGTGTCATCTAGGCGTTGCAGGTTTGAATGAGATACGCCCAGAAAGCTCTTGAATGATCTAGGCTTAAAATGCGTGAGTAAGTCATAAAAAATAGGTGCAATACTTTCTAGAAAATTCTTACATAAGTAATACATCAATATATACATTAAAACCTCCCCAAACTTGCAAAAATAACTGCTGCTTGGAATAGAAAATAATCAGAACACCTAGTTCAAAAAAATTATAATACTAAATTATGCCTCAGCATAACACAATGTTGTGGCTTATGTTGTGATTTTTTTCTTTGTTGTGAGGTGTTCTATATGCTGTGGTGACCTTGGGTATAATGGTCAGCAAGCTCGTCTCGCAGGCGAGTGGTCCCCGGTTCGATCCCAGGGCAGGGTGTAACTATGGGCAAGTTTTGTTAAGTCATTTGCCTCTGTCTACCCAGCAGTAATTGGGAACCTGGATGTTTATCGATTTGCGGATCATGTTCCGGGGTTATGGTTATCCAGTCTAGTTGGCGAGTTGTCTGATCTTCTCGGACTGTTCCTTGGCACTGGATCATGCAACTCGTTAACTTAGTGTGGTTGTTGTTTGGCGACAGCTTCTACATCTTAAACCAATTCATGCCCTTGGGCCGGCCATCCTCGTTACATGGAGGGCAATCATTATTATTATCATACTGTGGCTTATGTTGCGATGTGTCCTCTATGTTGTGGTTTATATTGTGATGTGTTCTCTATGTTGTGGTTCATGTTGTGATGTGATCTCTATGTTGTGGCTTATGTTGACATGTGGTGTATGTGTTCATCCGTGTTGTTAGTAATGTCTGTTTCGCAATATTTCTTGTAATATCCACCCTGTAGTATTTATTGCCTTACTTAAAATACAATTATTTCTTACCGGAGCTTTTCTATTTATCATTTTCTCTGTGGTAATATTTACTATGTGTAAACGCCCCGCGTAATGTCGCCATACACTGTTCATCATAAAAAGAAATTTGACTTCTCACATGTTACTGGTTTTACTGTTCCAGTCTTCCTATCACACCGGCAACGTCTTCACCATCGACGGGGAATTCTGTCTCTGAAATGCTAACTCCTCGGAACTACCACAACACCTCTGGAGTTCCTAACACTTCCAATATCCGATAACTCCAAGACTTCCAAAGAAGTCCGGATTTTGGGAATTCATTTTTCGAAATCAGAAGACATTCCTCAATCATCTGAATACATCATGAATTCAGAACACATCTGAATGTAACATCACTTCATTCATTATGAGAACATGTTGGATAATTTGGCAGTATTCAGAGCCAGAGTAAGATTATTTACCAGGTGGAAATTAACCGTGGTGATGTACAGTACTTGACAAAATTAAACATGGAAGGACATTAATGAAAGTTTTACTCACTTTCTGGTACGTATTTGTCACCGAGATCACGTGTCCACCACTACTGTGTCACATGACCACCACTGCTGTGTCATGTGTCCACCACTGCTGTGTTACGTGTCTACACTGCTGTATTACGTGTCCACCACTGCTATGTCACTTGTCCACCACAATTGTGTACTGCTGTGTCACGTGTCCACCACTGCTGCGTCATGTGTCCACACTCCTGTGTCACGTGTCCACCACTGCTGCATTACGTGTCCACCACTGCTATGTCACTTGTCCACCACAATTGTGTACTGCTGTGTCACGCGTCCACCACTGCTGTGACATGTGTCCGTCTTTGTTGTGTACTACTACTATCACATGTCCACCACTGCTATGCTACGTATCCACCAGTACTGTATTACGTGTCCACCAGTGCTGTGCTACTGCTGTGTCACGTGTCCACCACTGCTGTGACACGAGTCTCTCTCTTCTGTTTACCACTTCCGTCACATGTCCACCACTCCTATGTTACATATCCACCATTGCTATGTCACATGTCCACCATTACTATGTTAATGCTGTTTCACGTGTCCACCACTGCTGTGTTACTCCTGTCTTATTTCCACCAAAACTGTGTCACGTGTCTACCACTGCTGTGTCACGTGTCCACTACTTATGTATCACGTGTGTACCACTGCTGTATCACGTATCCACCACTGCTGTGTTACTGTCCACCACTGCTGTGCTACATGTCCACCACTGCTGTGTCATATGTCCACCACTGATGTATTATGTGTCCATCACTGCTGTATCACGTGTCCTCCACTGTTGCGTTATTGCTATATCTCATGTCCACACACTGTTGTATTATGTTTCCATCACTGCTGCATTACGTGTCCACACAGCCATGTCATGTGTTCGCCACTGCTGTGTCACGTGTCCACACTCCTGTGTTATGTGTCCACCACTGCTGTGTTATGTGTCCACCACTGCTGTATTATGTGTCCACCACTGCTGTGTTATGTGTCCACCACTTCTGTATTACGTGTCCACACACTGCTGTGTTATATGTTCACCACTGCTGTATTACGTGTCCATCACTGCTGTGTTATGTGTCCACCACTGCTGTATTACGTGTCCACACACTGCCATGCCACGTGTCTACACGCAGCCATGTCACGAGTCCACCACTGCTGTGTTATGTGTCCACCACTGCTGTGTTATGTGTCCACCACTGCTGTGTTATGTGTCCACCATTGCTGTATTACGTGTCCACCACTGCTGTGTTATGTGTCCACCACTGCTGTGTTATGTGTCCACCACTGCTGTGTTACTGCTGTGTCATGTGTCCACCACCGCTGTGTTACTGCTATGTCACGTGTCCTCCACTGCTGTTTTATGTTTACCACCATTGTTGTGTTTCGTGTCTGTAGCTGTTTCCGGTCACCTGAGCTTGACTGATGACAGGTGACTTAGCTACATATCAAAAATTGTTAATGGGATAAGTCTCTGCACAGGCAACAAGGAAATCACCATGATTAACACTGAAAGCTGCGAGTGTTAGGAAATAGACGGCAAGCTTATTTGGTAAGCTTAGGAGTCAGTGTCTATGCTTGGTGGGAGTTGAGTGATTACTGAGGGTATGCCGGTGTAGCAGCCCACATTAACCCTCCACCAAACTATACCTGGGGTACAGTGGGCTAGCTCAAAATATACCCCGGGGTATAAAATAGCCCAGGCTATATTATACCCAGGGGTATATTTTGGGCTAGCCCAGACTGTACCTCTCTAGTCCAGATTATACCCCTTGTGTTTTTCATAAGTAAGTCTGTATTTCAATGTCCAGAGTTTTTTTCCATCATAATTTATATATTTTGGGCTAGGCCAGACTATATCTTTCCTGTGCAGATTATACCTTGTGTTTTTCATAAATAAGGTAACTCGGGGGAATAATATACTGGACTTAGTATTAAGTAATAGATAAAATACAATTACAAATTTAGAACAAGTGAATTCAGGTCCAGTAGGAGAGGTAGGTTAGGTTAGATTAGGTTAGGTTAGGTTAGGTTAGGTGGGAAATAATATCAAAATTTAATATGTGTGTTTTTTAATTTAAATTATGAGAGTTTAGCCAGACCACTGAATTCAAAACAGAACTCTCATAGGGCTGGTTTCTGAGTGTGTGAGGGGGTATAATCTGGCCTAGGGGGGTATGAAATAGCCTAGCCTGTTTTCTACCCCGGGGTATAAACTGAACTAGCCCAGAATATACCCGAGGTATAAAACAGGCTAGCCCACTTTAACCCCGGGTACAGTCTGGGGAGGGGGTATATTTTGGGCTGTTACACCGGCTCTAAAAAGAGCTGGGTCAGCTTATTTAGGAAGGCGCCCTCCAGTGAAAACTAGTGTTCACATGATCACTTCATAATATCTCTCAGCTCATGGAAAATTACGTGGGTGATGGAATTATATAAAACGGAAGTATTATCCCATATTTACATAATTACTGCTGTCTATAAAACAGGGGCTAATACATTGCTTGGTCACCTCCATCCGAGCTCCACGAGGAATAACTAATCTCCCAGGAAACCCTATACATGTTACATGTTGAATTGAATTGAATTGAATTGAAATAGTTTATTTAGCCAGAAAAACAAAGAAACAGAGTGATTAAAAAAACAATATTAACATGGCTGAACGGTTGAGAACCTGAGCTCTCTTTTAGGCACCTAATATATACTATACATTTATCTCAAGGACGTATTACATAACATTTAGTAACATCTGGTATATTACAATAGCATGGTAGTAATAAGAACATCTCATAATGTTACCACAGTTATCACTTCAGTATTTACTTATTTTATCTATTTATTATTTTGATTTATTTTATTTTCTTCTATTAGAAGTACATGCATAAATTACAGTGGAATTGAAAAACATAAGTATAATGGGGGAGGCAGTACAACATGGGTTGTACAGTATTAAGGTTGAACAAGAGGACAGAGCTGTTAGGATTATGTCTAGTTGGAAAATATGTTTATTTCAATGGTAATTTCTTATTTACTTACATGATAATTTCCGATAAAACGGTTTTGATGGTACAATAAAAGCAGGTACTGTAAATATAGTAGGTGTTACAAGAAATATCAATACTTAGACAATAGATATTTTTTAAGAGATGATTTAAAGAAAGGGAGCGTAGTCTTTGCTTGGATGGGTGTGGGTAAGTTGTTCCACACCTTCACACCATGATATTTTATGGAGGTCTGGGACTGAGAGAAGCGCATGTGGGGTGGTCTTACTAAGCTCTTGGTGCCTTAAGTTGTATCTCTGATTATTCCGGAACTGGAAATAATTATTGTCAAGCAAGTGATTGATAGATTTGTAAACAAAGAAGGCACACAGTAGGTGTTAATATCTTCGAATTTTAAAATTTTTCATTTTTGTGATCTCTTTTTTTCAATCTGATCATTGTCCGTGCAACTCTCTTTTGCTCAGTAACCAGGGATTGTGTTTCTGAAGAGCCAGAGGCCCTCATAGTGTATGACAGTGTATCAGGTGTTGGTAAACAACATCATGATAAATTTCTTTCATTGCTGTGAGAGTGAGTGACTGTCTAGTGTGATAGTTAATAGCACACTGTAAATTGACTTTACTGTGAATGGCTTGTTGGTTTCTCCAGTTGAGTTTCTCATCAACAATAACTCCGAGGAATTTAATATTTTGTTCGCGTTTGAGGACTGTATTACCAGGGTACAGGGGGACACAGTCTGGGGGTAAGATTTCCTTCTGTGAAAGATCGTTTAGTGGGTTTTCTCAAGGTTTAAAGTCAGTTTAGTATGTATTATCCAGGTCCTGACTTTGGTCAATTCAGTGTTCATAGTTCTCATCAACGAATGGAGGTCTGAGTTGCTGGCATAGAGATTACAATCGTCTGCAAATAAGTTGTATTTTATGAGTGTGCTGGCGTGGACTATGTCGTGTATGTACAACAAAAACAGAACTAGACCGAGATTGGAATCTTGGGGGACACCTTACAAGATTGGCGAGGAGTGAGATTGGTGATTATTATAGCAGACATACTGCATTCTGTTGGACAGATATGAGGTAAACCAATTGTGGGACAGGCCCCTAAAGACGTAATGTTCAAACTTTGAAAGGAGAATGATATGGTCGACAGTATCGAATGTTTTAGAGAGGACCAAGAATATACCGACTGTGAACTGACTGTCATCAAAAGAATTTAAGATGTCGTTAGTAATGCATAGCAGAGTCGACCTTTTAGCTCTAAACCTCAAACTGGGAGTCTGTAAAGATGTTATTGGCATTGCAGAAGGAATTTTGTCTACTACATGCTAGCTTCTCCAGTATCTTACTCAAGGCTGGGAGGACTGATATGGGCGGTACTTCTTGAACAGACCTTTGTCCCCAGATTTTTTTATATGCTGGGTGAACTTTAGCAATTTTCAGTTTATCAAAGACACCACTAGTGAAGGAGGAGTTACAAATGTGTAGGAGAACAGGTAGTAATAAGTAGGCTACTTTCTAAATGATGCTCATTGGTACATTGTCTTCGCCTGCTGCTGCATCTTTGGACATTTTTATGATGGCCAGTAATTCATCTGCTGTGACAGGGGATAAGAACAGCTCATTTTGCTGTCTCCTTTGAAGGTAGGCTCTAAATTCCTCATGGTGATCAAGGATGCTCTCTGCAAGATTTTTGCCAACATTAATAAAATATTCAATGAAGTGTTTGGCAATGAGGGAGGGTTCCGTTACAACCGAATTATTTATCATAAAAGCCGAGTGTGGGGCCGAAGGCTGAGTGTTTCTGTTCTGAATAGAATTTATGACATTCCAGGTTTTCTTACCGTCGCCTGATGCTGACTGGAGCTTATTTGTATAATAGCTACGTCTGGCATTTCTAACTGCTTGAGTTACTCTATTTCTGATACCTCGGTAAGCATCACCGAAAGTTATGGGTCTTTTTGCAAATTTCCTTTGGAGTTTGTGTGTTTCTTTTATTATTATCTTAATTTTGCTTGTGATATAGGGTTTGAAAATGGATACAATTTTCACTGACTTTGTCTTGAGCGGGAAGCATTTATCAAAGCAAGCATTGAAGATGCAAGAGAAGTTGCAGCTGTTCACGTTACGGTTGTCGGAGCATAAACAAGATCCCAGTTAGCATTCATTAGGTTGTTTTAAAAAGGAGCATGTTGTCGGTGCAGTAGTCTCTGTATTGTATTGAGACTACTAGATCTTTCAGGTCTTGTGGCAGTTTTATACATGGCAAAAACAGGGAAGTGATCTGAGATATTGTAATAAATAATTTCACTTGCAAGATTGTGTGGCAGAGGTGGCAGTTACTCTAGTGGGTTTGGTTATAGTGTTGAAGAAGAGTTTAGAATGAAAGGTAGCAATTAGGTCTAATACTGACATGTCGGTTTCTGATTTTAATATATCAAGGTTGATATCTCCTGTAATGGAGCAACGTTTCCTCTCTGAACTTATGATAGTGATAATCTCCGAAAATTTATCAAGAAAATTCCTTACATTAGTGTGGGATCTTCTGTAGATTACTCCTACTAGGATATTTCGTGTGTCGTTACGTAATTCAATGAAAACACTCTCCATGTACTCCTCCTTAACCTTCAAATCATCTTGTACAGAAGTGTTATGCTTGATATCATCATATAGGACGACGCTACCACTGTGTCGTGACATGTTGACGTAATGTTTATTCTAATTAGTAATATTATACAAATGTTCAATATCGTTAGTGAGTTTGGTCTCACAGAACCCAAGTACATCAAATTTGTGGGCAATAGAAGAAAAACACTGATCTAAAAAAGTATCTAGATGAAGGGGAATACTGCTGATGTTATGGCTAATCAAGGAGAAGGAATGAGGTAGTAGGAGTCTAGAACTGAACTAAACTCTAGAGAGTCAGGAACGTAATAGTTACAGTTTGGGTTGGTGTAACCCAGTGAGTTTTGTAGAAAGGCATGAGGATCGACATGAGGGAGTATTGGGTCGACACCATGGGTAAATGGGATGTAACACATACGATCTAGCACATCTAAGGGAATGACACTAACATCATCATTGTGGAAACATTGATACTGATTAAGGAACAGTAAAAACTCAGGGTCACTGAGGTATGAAAAAGGAAGATCTATGAAAATTATAATAGTGCGGGGGGGAGGGGGGGGGGGAACGTACTCAAAAGGGCTACAACCAACAGAATTTGGTACTGTTGAGGGTGATTCCGAGATAGAGTGGGAGGTGCGCTTCTCACTCGGTTTTGAGGGTTGTTCGTTTCCATCACAGAGGGTAGACGTGTAGTACTCGAGTTGGCCGGCAGGGGGGGGGGGGGGGTTCCTCAGATGTTAGTGACAGTGGCTGGTTCCCCCTCAGTAGGGAGGGGGTTCTCGAGGGGCTGGGGGGGGGGGGGGCGGGTGCGCTGCGGGTGGGTGAGTGGGCGGGTGTCCACTTGCCTGATCCCTCACAACAAAGGTTTTATGACTGAACGTCACGTGTTTCCCTTTTTTCCTGGCTTCTTAAAACTGGTCCATTTGCTGTAGACGGGCTTTAGTCGTACCGGGACAGAGATCCTCGTTGACAAAGATAGTGGGGAATGAGAATTTTTTTATGATACCGCGGGGACGGGAGGAGTTGGCTTTCCCGACGCGTTGAACATGGTCAAACTTTAATTCAGGAAGCTTAAAATGTTCATTCAGCAGGCGTGAAATTTTGCGATGGGATGACTTCCAGTTTTCGTGGATATCTTCAGGGAATTCAGCGATCCTGAGGTTGTTTCGCCGCCCTAGGTCATCCACAAAATCCACCCGGTTTGCTGTTGTCGTTAATTCCGTTTTGAGCTTGGAATTCTCCTCACTCACCTGTTGAAGTTGGGTCTGAGTGTTCGGTTCTCTTTAGCTTCAACGTTCAACTTTGCCTGTAAGTCACTTATTTCCCTTTGCGAGAATTATAAGCTTCCTTTAATCTCACTTAGCTGGTCAGTGAGATGCCGGTCAGCTTCTTCTAGCTTCTTGATGGCCTCCTTATTCATTTGTTGTATAATGTCCTGTATGAGAGTCCGTTGGACTTCCATTATCACATCAGTCAACTGTTGTTCTGTGAAATTTTAATGTTTAATACTAGCAGCCAACTTATACATGTGTGTCGACACTAAACTGGAGAATCTGTAACCTAGGATTGAGCAGCTACTGGAGCCCTAGTCTGAAGTGCCTTACGGGAGAGTAAATTATGTACAATGGCAAACTTGGAAGATACTTACCTATAATAACAAAAGAAGAATATCACTGCCAATATTAAGACATAATGTAGGAACAGTTGAACTAAGTATAGACAATCCCCATGAAAAATAAATTGGCAGTTTATCCTCTATTAGCAAAATGTGACTCCTTCTGATAAGAAATAAATTTTAATTTATCTGATACTGTACTGAGTTCACCAAAAGTCATATTAGGAGCCGTATACATAAGAATCAAATGTGAAGTTGGATTTAAATTCAAAGCAAAAAGATGGTGGCACAATCCTGGCACAATAAAACAAACACTTGTTTCTTCAGGGAAAAAAAAATAGTGCACATTATGTAAATGTGCATGAAACACAGTTTTCCTGAACATCTGTGTATAGTTACACTGCTTGAGCGCTGTGCGAACATTGGTTTGAATGGTCGCCAATTCACACATTCCTTCTGCAGCAGGAATAAATGCAAATACATAGGCTGGGCATACTTGTAAGTATAGGTATGGCGATTTATGCAGTAATAAAACCCTAGGATCATCTACTGCTAACAAAGAGTAGACTTCATCTATTAGCAAAAATTCGGTTGTCTTGTCCAGAGTAAACAGTATGTCATTAGTATACAATGGGAAAGGTTCTAAATGCCTTGCATTAAATTTGCATTGAGCTAACATGGGGATGTGGATTAGTATAGCATTGTGAGAGTTGACTCTAATATAGGGCAACAAGTGATGGCGGGCCCTTCGTGCCCTGTGAATATTTGAACGCTCGCGCTTGGCTAGAGTACAGCGAATGAGGGTGAGCCAAGTCAGTAGAATTGTGAGGGTGCGCCAAGTCCATAGACTTGCATCGTTTTCCAGCATAAATAAAATGGTTAATTAATGCCTTCCTAAAGAAACCATCGACATGGGACCAGGATTGTTCCTCTCTACAAAATTTTTGTGATTTTGCCACCAAGTTTGATGAAAAACGATTGTGCCGTTTCGGCTGCCCAGAACAGACAGACAGACAGACAGAGTCACGGCTATTCCAATAGCATATTACATAATATTCTTGATCTGTTAAAATAGGAGTTAAATGGTAACTTGTCTTGGCTATTTGTAAGATTTCAAGAAGAATTTTGACAGGCACAAGCTGCGCATCCACACGTCCTAACCCTGCATCCACTACATTATTAATTAGTTTGTCTTTGTTATTAGATGAAACTTGAGCAGAAATTTCTGCAACATGCAAATACTCGGAAAAACAAACTAGCCATTCCAGTGTAGGCAGTGAATTCATTAAATTATAAACAATTCCACATAAATTATTAGACTCGGAAACAATCATGTAAACCTTTTTCTCCAAAGAATTAATTGCATAAAAAGTTTGAGCTATAGCGCGATTCTGTTTAACTACGTCCTCGGCAGTCGCTGTGCCAAACAGGGTACTTTGAATGAGACCTACAGTACAAAATTAAATAATCATCGCTTTCTTCGTGCTTGAGAACGCACCTTCTTAGCAATGCCATCTTGAGATGATGGAATAGAGCGTTCAGCTGCGACAATATTCTTGTAAAGGGTCCTAAGACGAAGTAGTTGAAGATTTACAGTTTGTGATATCATAGTGGAAATGTTAGGATTTTGCCATAGATTTTCAAGGGTGTCCATAGCTGTCTGGAGCTATGGGCTCCAGACTCCATTTGGTGTGGTATATTTCGTAGTCCGTGCAGCTCATACTTTATGGTCACGACGTCTTCAACAACGAGAACTCGTCCCAAAGGTGCAGCTAAGGCACCTGGTTTGAGGACTTCCATGGACGTGTCCGTCAAAGCGGTGGTGCCACAAAGGAGTAGGAGCATGATTATGATGATCCAAGGCATTCTTAAAAAGGTTGATTCTTCTTAATATTGTTTCGTAGAACGTAGTTTCAAACGATAATCATTAGCGATACTTGGTGTACTTGATGTGTTTGTGGTTTGGTCAGTTGTGTCTGGGTTATTGTTAACATTCCTAAGGAGTAACTCTGGGTGGCCTCTTTTTAGTCTGTCCGCATGTTCTACGTCTGAAGTTTGTTAATTTGGCTTCAAAATTAGTAATTTGTTCCCCGCTTCTTTGGCGATAATGCGGAATGATCCGACAAATTTGAGTGAAAGTTTGGAGTTCCGTTCGGAGTCTCTCACCATAACAGCATCGCCAATTTCTAGTATTGTAGGCTTAGTCGGTTTATGTAATTTTAGCGCGTGACGCTGCTAAATGTTGCCGTACTTGACCATGAATATCTGTGATAACACTGATTTGCTTTTGGTAGCGAAAGCGTCCACATTGTAGACAGGGCATGACTTGCTTATAAGTACGTCATAGGGCAGACGTTTGTCTATGCCATAAACAATATAGTAGGTTGATTTCCTCATGGATCTATTGGTCGACTCGTTAATAGAAGCTGCTACTTGAGGTAACCAATCCTCCCATGCATTGTGCATTTGATTCACGATTGGACGAAGAATCTCTAGGATTTTACGATTGGTTCTTTCAACGAGGCCATTTGCATGTGGATGATAAGTTGTGAGAAAACTTTGTTGGATGCAGTATTGTCGACATATTTGTGCTTAAAGTTGATTCTTGAACTCTAATCAATGTCAGGGAGAAGAACCTTGGGAGTAGTAAAAGGACTTATAGATGCATAACTAGATTCGGCTGTTTTATCCTCCAGTGGACTAAAATCACAAATCTAGAAAAATGATCCACACACACACACACACACACATTTGGACGTACGAGGATCCTTGATGACTACTCGGAAGTGGTAACAAGTCAATGCCGATTGGGTCAAACGGACGTTCTGGTAAAGGATTTTGAAGAATTGGAGCCGGTTTCAAAGTAGTACCCCTGTGCTGAGCACACGATAAACACTAGACAATGTGTTGCTCTACGTCTCTTTTCAAGTATTCCATTTTTTTTCTGATTTCCACAAGGCATTTGTCACGTTCGGGGTGACCTGCTTGAGGAACATCGTGGGACAAAGCTAAAACGGTTGCCCGAGGTGTATCAGGTATGACAATTTGCGTAATAATACCTTGATCTGTCTTTCTGGAGCGATGGAGTACGTCTTGTCCTAGTTCAAATTGACCGAACGGAAGAGGTAACTTTGGAAGATTGGCCTCCTCCCCCGACTCTCGAGCAAAAATGATTTCACACTACAATGGATAGAGTCGTTGTTCATCCCTTAATTGCGAGAGAGTGAAGGAAGATGTAGGCGTCACTGGTGCTATGTTTCTGAACAAAGCGTCGGCGACCACATTCGCTCTTCCCGGTAAATACTTGAACACGGGGTCGAATTCTTGAATGGTCAGATACCAGCGTGATAGTATGCCTGAAAGATTTTTGCCCTGGAACAGAACAGCTCTACCACTGCCATGTGATCCGAATGGACGGTGATTTTATAACCAAAAATTATGTTTCTAAACTTCTTCAGTTTGTAGATGCATGACTGAATAATGTGCTTCGACATCATTAAGTTTACGACTGGTGAAAGCAATTACTCTAAATTTTTCTCTTGTTTCAAGTGGCATAAGTACAGTGCCGATTCTCTGTCCTGAGGCGTCGGTACACAGAGTAAATGGTTGAGAGTAGTCAGGAAATGCTAAAACAGGTAAGTCATAAAACTATCTTTTTGTTCAGCATTCCATACAAAATTTGCATCCTTTCTAAGTAGCTTTATCAAGGGTGGAGCTAACCTCGCATAGCCTCTAATAAAAGAACGATAATATCCGGATAAACCAAGAAAACTACGCACCTTATCAACGGTTGTAGGACGTGGGAACTAAGCAACAGCTTTGACTTTATCATCAACTGTACAAATGCCGTCACCGTCAACTACATGATTAAGGAATTTTATTCTGGATTTTAAAAAATTCATATTTAGAAAGTTTGACTTTGAGTCCTGCTGTAGAAAGTTTTTGGAAAACTTCGTGGAGTTTGATAATATGACTGTCAACAGCCTTACTGACTACGATTAGATCATCTAAGCAGGCACATACTGTGGTACCTATTAAACCAGCAAACAAGGTGTTGATCATCCTTTGAAAAGTCAGTGGGTCATTTCTGAGACCGAAAGGCATCCTCAGAAATTCAAAATGGCCCAAAGGAGTACTAAATGCAGTAATCTCTAAAGATTTCTTGTCAAGAGGAATTTGCCAATATCCGCTAAGCAGATCAAGGTTGCTACATACAGAGCTATCCTTGCCTAAAGATTGCAAAATATCACACAGGACAGGCATTGTATATCTATCCGAGATAGTATTTTCGTTGACGCGCCTAAAATCAATACCTAGGGCGACAACCTCCATCCTTCTTAGAGACTAGAACAAAGGACTATTGAAAGGAGACTTTGAATGTGCAATTACTTCCTGCTCTAACATATCCTAAACCATGTCCTGCACTACAATACGCTGGCTATGTGGTAGTCGGTAAGTTGGTATGCAAATCGAGGTTGTGTCCGGTTTTAAAGTTATGTGATGTGGGGTTAAATTTGTGTGACCTAGCTGTTCCCCTGGTAAAGCTACAATATTTCTGGAGTTGGCAAGCTACTCTAGGAGCCTAGTTTTGCCTTGAGGGTGATCAATCACCTTAACATGTGGTGATATTTGATCTATCCTCTCCTGTCTGGTTTGTATGATAGAAGGTGAAACACTACCAATTGGGAATTGCGTAGGCTGTTATACAACATATTATGATAAACTAGGAAATCACACAATAACATCCCGCTTTCAATATTCTGAGAGCACCTGTTCTGTTGAGAACTAGGACATCTATTAAACAACCAGGACGAATCGTACTTCTGAATGTAGATTCGCATGATAGGCCTTTAACCTTGCACGTTTCCGTAAGACAGACTACGTCAGTCCCCGTGTACACGTCGTGTAAGCTAACAATGGCTCTGGTGAGTCCTCATTCTAAAAATGGAGAGTAGCTGTTAAAATTCCAGGCACGATCGTCCATCTTTTGCTGCTATAATCACACTGGGGAAGTGAGTCTGTGAGGTCTTGGACTCACTTTGACTCGAGAGAGCAATGGTTCAGACTTGTGCATGGCACTGTAAGAAACACCATTAACCGTGATAGCATGTCTGCTTGGCTGAACATCTATCATATTATGTTTTAGAGTCGGAAGACCTAGTAATCCGTCAGCTGGTAAATTAAGGTCTTGAACTTTCTAGAAATCTGCAGAAAATGATTTACCACGTCTAGAAAGGCGTAATGGTTATGTTACCATTCCTGTAATATCCAGCTGAGCACCGGAAACACCTCATAGATTGGCGTCAGTAGGTTGAATAGGAAATTCTCGGTGAGGGGATCTTCGTTGTAGTTCTTGATAGGATGCCAATGAGATTACATTTGCACATGCACCCGTATCAATGTCTAAGGCAAGCTTGACTTTCCCGCCCTCGCCGGAACAGATAACACTTCCGCTTTATTCAGCGACGCTATCAACGAGGCTGCAACAAAATTGTTATTGTGCTTTGCTACTGGTCTACCTATCCTACGTCGTTCTGGGACAGTCGCTGGTCTACCCCGACTTCCTGTGATAGCGACGACGCGATGTTCGCTGTTGTATTACCTGGGGTAACTCTTATCCCATTTCCCGACTACTTTGGAGAACTTGGCACTCATCGGAGTTATGGGATGCAGACTGATGAAACCCACACCACCTATCAGCTTTCTGTTCAGTATCAGACTTGGTCTGGGCAGCTGCTGAATACGTCTTGGGTGGTCCATGTCGCTGACTTGGATTGGTGGTCCATGTCGCTGTCTTGGATTGGTGGGAGGAGTTGTTTAGTTTTTAGGTTTAACACCACCTCGCTGGAGCTGGTAACAAAAGTCAACTGTATGACACTTCTTCCAACAGGTACATACTAAAGGTTGCTTGACTTTACGCCAGACTTCTTAGGAACTCTTTGTTGCTAGGTGAGTACGCGGTGCCTTAATTACGATATTACCTGCGTAATCAAGAATTAAATCATTGCGAATATAATATTTTTTTGGGCATGTTTATACGCAGGGTCACGGATCGTCACTATAAAACTAAGAAATTCAATTATTTGTGCAGAAGTGCCTTGTGACATTTTGCCGTCATTGTCCAACCAGGGCGAAGCACCAAAATTAGCCTTGATGTCTTGACATACATCACCAGCTATGGAGACACTCTTTATAATACCCTCTCATCGAACGCCATCTAAACATCCAGTTTAGGTGACCTTGTTGTGCGCCCAATTCAAAAAGCCCAATTCCAATCCTTCTAAAAATATGTCTTGAAGGGTCCACTAGACACTAGCATCTAACCGTTCACTAGCAAGTTCAAGTTGTTTGGGATTACTGGCCTCTTCGCCGTTAGGCTATTTCGGCCGAAGCTGATTGGTTGCACTTCTATTTTTTCTTGGTTCTTCTTTTAGTTTTTACTTTCCATTCTTCTTCTTGTTCTTCGTCTTCTTTTTGATCCATTCTTCTTCTTGCTCTTCGTCTTCTTTTTGATCTTCTTCTTTCTGGTCTTCTTCTTTCTGGTCTTCTTTTTTCTGGTCTTCTGTAGGGATATCGGGTTCTCGGTTGTTCATGTCGTGGTTGTTTTTGTCTAGGTAGTTCTTGTCTTGTTTGTTCTTTTCTTGTTTTTCCTTTTCTTGATTTTTGACTACAAGGAGAGCCTCCTTGTAGGTCAATTTTTCTTTAGTCCGCAGCTTGGCCACCCTGCACTCCTCCCTCCACTTGGGACAGTCCCGGTCGGAGGAGGAGTGAGGGCCACCACAAGCCGCGCACTTCTTTGTGGCCGCCTGGCAGTCAGCGTAAGCGTGGCCGGGTGCCCCGCAGCTCGAGCACACCTCCCGAGCACGACACTTCTCCGCCATATGGCCATACCTCTGGCATTTGTAGCAGCGAGTGGGTCTTCCCTGATATGGTCTTATTGGGATTTCCTCCCAACCCAGCAAAATGGAGCTTGGAAGTTCCCCAAGGCGAGAAACCAGGGCAGCTGTGCTAGTTAGTTTCTTAACTGCATAGAGCTGATTTCCGATCAGCTCATCAAGTTCTTCTATATCGAGATGTTCAATTTCTGGGTGGGAGATGACTCCCAAAACCGCGTTCTCCGTATAGGGGTATTCAAGTCTGATCTTGATTCCATTGATTTCTTTAAGTTTTCTTAGTTGCTTGGCCCCTCCCCAATCCGCGAAGGTGACGGTAAGGTAACCGCTCTCATGGCGGACGACCTTTGCCACCCCGGTGATTCCCGAGGAGTCAAAAAAATTTCTCAGTACAAGGAGGTTAAGTTCTTTGGGCGAAGTGGGCTTGCGCGGAATAACTCTAGCGGCCCTCGCATAATCAAAGGTGAACGATTCGTTCATGGTCACGTGGTACCTCGGGAGGAAGGAGCGGGGAGCCGGGAGAACCTACCTCGCCGAGGTTCAGTTCTCAAGTGTGTCACTAGCAAAACTCCCTTCCTTTATAAGCCCGCGGACAAAAGCCTTTCTTTCTTCCTCCCCCGTTATCTGAATGATCGTCATTGTCTCCTCGCATGACCGTAAAATTGTAGCAACGAGATAATCGTCTTCCGCCGTGAACTCACGAACGCGGTCACTGCGCGGTAATACTTGAACAATGTTAGCATTGTTAGATGACATGCCTGAACTAGCTGTAGCCATGGTTAGTGAGTTATTAGACAACTTAGACCTAACTGAATGATTAGTGGATGCGGGAGGTAAAAGAGGATTCTCTAACACACTGTGAGGCTCTGTAATGAGAGAGAGATCTGGACCGTAATAAGGGGAAGTGTCAAACGCACTACCAGACATAAGGTTTCTATGGTTTATATCGTCAAATGATTGATCAATAAAATATTTACTATTCTCAAGAGAAGTGTCTCGCTGAAAATGCGCCATGTTTCTTGCAAGTCTACAGTAGCGCCTGGTGCTAGGACTGAGTCAGAATGATCTGAGTCACTCAGACACTGCCAGGCTAATTCCGTAATGTCTGAACGCGATACATTAAAATGGTTATCCATAAATGCCAAACATTAAAATCAAATTAGACTAAACAATAACCTTGCCCATCCATTTAAAGTGAATAATGTAAATTATAAGTAAAATATTTAAAGTAACACAAGAACAATATTTGAACAGCATCTGTAAGCAGTGCACTGTTCATTCATGTTAAGAACAATAATCTTGCCATAGATTGGGAAAGCAGCTTAGAAGTGTACAAATCACCATGTGTCACAGAAAGACTTCTGGTTGAAGCAAGTTTGATTAGGGAATTAAATTCTATAAACCTTGGTGATGGTCAGTACAAAACTGATATGTTACACAAATTTACTTGTCAGAGGCCCCAAGGTTAAAAATGCCTTAAAAGCATTCGAGTTGGATGTAGGACAGATGATTAGTGGGTCCTCGGGGCAGCTCTTTCGCTAGGCCACGGTAGGACGCCACCTTCCGGGAGGCTTCACATTGTCTCACTGTAATGCATCAAGTACGTACAGATTTTTGCCAGTTCCCACTCTGGAGCATCCAACATATAACTGTCCATGAAAGAAGCAAGGAAACACCAGGTTTAGGCCAACCATCTTTAGGGACTGTCTCTGGCTTTTGTAGATGGTCATGGCAAAGTTCACTTTAACCGGGAACTAAAGTCGCTTGAACTCAAATGGCAGGTCACTGGTGATAAGAGGTATCCTTGGTATAAAAAACGTCCTCTCCTTTGAATTTTCCTGTCAGTATTGTAGCTTCCAGTACATATGGCATCATGTTCTTCTTGTGAGCGACTCGTCTCTCATTTTGAGTATAAAGTCTCGTTTCTCAAACTTTTGACTAAAAATCAAGATCGCTACTTCAACTACAGGAGCATTGAATCTTCTTTCATGTTCTCCCTTAGGGGTCGTGTCTACTTTGATCATCACTACATATAACACCATCCATCATCACTACATATAACGACATCCATCATCACTACATATAACACCATCCATCATCATCACTACATATAACACAATCCATAACCACAAGGAAACAAGAAAACGCTAAGTTCCCGAGTGCCTTTTTTTTTGTGTAAGGCGAAGCGCAGAAGCGTTTACGTGTAATTCACATCTTCTGGTGTGAGGTCAGACACTGAGGTGCCAGGCCAGCATTCTGCCTGCTGCCGCCTGCCTACCTCCTCGCTTACCGCCTCGCCTACCTACCTCCCTCTTACGTATGGGAGGTCAACTTAACTCGCATCATAAGAGGGTTGCGCCTCCCAGCCACCGTTCACCACCTGTGAGCCACACACCACACACTAAGGATAACGAAACTAACTTATACAGTACTTCGCGCATTGTGAAACAGGGTGTTATACTTAGTGACTTCACATCGGTGTTAGTGAGCGATGACCATGTGTAAAGTGGTATTTGTGGGTGTAGTGTAGTAATCAATGTGACGGCTTCTGGCATCAACAGTGCCCTGCTGCCAGCAAAGCCTACCCCGGGGCCGGCCATGTGACTCCCAGTGTAAAGGCCTGGGACTTACGGATAGAAATCCCTTGCCAGCCTAATCAGGATCTTATAAAAGGAAAGTCAAGAACCATGGATTTTCGAGGGATAACAACAACCGTTAGAGATTGACATCTCTTTACTATGAAAATAACACAAAAACTGACACCACTCACAAATATC
Organism: Homarus gammarus; assembly: GCA_958450375.1. NCBI lineage: Eukaryota > Metazoa > Arthropoda > Malacostraca > Decapoda > Nephropidae > Homarus > Homarus gammarus. Next base: position 60,782 of record CAUDMG010000367.1, read on the forward strand.
AATTACAGGGATTCAAACAATTAAAGGAGTCAAACAATTGAGAGAATTAATCAATTAAGGGAGTCAAACAATTAAGGAAGTCAAACAACTAATAGAGTCAAACAATTACGAGAATCAAACAATATACAGAATATTTCCTACGGCGGTGGCCAGGTGGAAGGCTCCGTGAAGCAGTGATCCGTTCTCAGGTGGAAGGTTAAGGCAGCTTCCTCACTTGGCGCTGGCAAGAGATGTCTTGCTATACAGGAGAGACTCCAGGGCACGGACGCGGACGGTGGATAGGGCGTGGAGGAAGTGGCGATGACGCGGCAGCCACGGTAGTACCTGGGGTAGGTGTCCGGAGATTGACAGTCGAATAGTGAAGGTCTGGAGAATCAGCCCATGAGTCCAAGACCTCAGATGAGAACACAACCAGAATTTGAACGAACAGCAGGGAAGTGCAGCTGTGGTGCTGGGTGGGTAGTGTCTGGTGTACGACGAGGCAGAAGCAACGTTCTCACCTCCGTCTACCCTCCCCCCCCCCCCCCTAGTGGGGGTAGCGAACAAGCAAACGAGCGGCGGACAACCATCCTGCTCGTTACAGCCCTAACACAGCTCCCCCAACAAAAACATACTGTACTGTAATGTGGATTAAAGCTTAAGATTAGTACAACAAAACATAATCATCCTACAACACATGCTTAAATATACAGAGCAAAATAAAGAATAGATATCACATTAAAAGAATTATGTGGTAACTTGATGTCCAAATATCGTAAGGCAGCATCAAGGAACTGCAGTGGGCTCCACTTCAGTCCAGGTTTAAGTTTGGGCCTATTTCCAGTCGTAGAGGATTCTTCTATCCCGTTCGGTGTTATCGGAAACTGGCAACCGAGATCATCTCAGACAGAGCTTGAATTTCCCTAACCCACTTATTCACCTTTCCCGTTACCTACTCGATCTTGAAGTCCGTCGTGCCGATTTCTGCGCCTAGGTGTCTTTGGCCATCCTTTATTATTTTGTCCTCGTTTTCACCAAACACTTCCATTTCCCGTTCATAATGTTCTGGCTTCACAATGATGAAGGACTTGCTGGCGTTTGGTTGGTACCCTATTTGTGGGCCTCGTGATGTTACCAGGTCCCACCGCTTTTTGATGTCCTCCACTTTTCCTATTCCTGTAAAGTCATCAGCGTAAGCCACTTGCTTGACCTCAGTTGTTTCAAATTTCATTGTGTTTTGGTGCACGGATAGGCCTATTGCGTGCATTGCCATTGCAACAGGGTCCCCCTGCGTTGTTCCCTCGGTTGACTGTATGATGGTATCACCTCTTAGAGCCTTGTTGTTTACTATATAAAGGTCTGATGGATTCTTGTAAGAGTTTTCAACATACATTGCAAAGCTTAGACACTTGTGCAGTGAGGCCTTGCGGTAAAGTATGTTGAATGCGTTTGAAGCGTCCACCAGGAAAACGGCCTCACAATCGCGCTGCTCAAAAATCGTTCTCATGGCGTGAATGGCAGCTTCCCCTCCAGCCTGGAGGCCAGCACAAACTTGCAGGTTCCCTGCTGCTGCCCTGACATCATCCTTTACCACCTCCATTATACATATTACGATGATCCACATCAGCACTTCCCCCACCCATATAGCCCTACATCCTACTATTACTACTACTACTACATTTCTGTCATTCGTTGAAGAGCTCTGAGGTGACTAGAGAGGCCGATACGGGACCAGCAATGTCGCCCACAGATTATGCACGTATGGAGGGCTCCATTTAGTGTGGGAGGGGCTGCGGCAGCGTCTTTCCGGCGTAGGCGTTTCTCTGTCTCGGTATACAGTCGGGTTAACTCGAAAGTATTGACATCTTCTCGTGTGGTGCTCCTCCAAGCGTTACGGTGTGGCGTAATCGTGTGTTGGTCACACAATATATATATATATATATATATACTTCATTTTTAGTCCATTTAACACGCGGACTTTGAACATATAATCAACGACCTCACCAGCAAGGAATCGAACCCTCGACCTACTGGGTGTGACTAGGGAACGCTTACCGGCTAGGCCACAAGGACACTAAAAGCAGTTCTAGACTCTGTTATATTTCACACAAAGCCTGTTCATCGAGCTGATGGCGCCGTGAACCTCAATGGGAAACTGCCCGTGCCTCTTATGTGGTGTCAGTAGGTCGAGGGTTCGATTCCTTGCTGGTGAGGTCGTTGATTATATGTTCAAAGTCCGCGTGTTAAATGGACTAAAAATGAAGTATATATATGTACCTCGCGTTTCATACCAGCTGGATTCGGTAAAATGCTACTGACACCACATAAGAGGCACGGGCAGTTTCCCATTGAGGTTCACGGCGCCATCAGCTCGATGAACAGGCTTTGTGTGAAATATAACAGAGTCTAGAACTGCTTTTAGTGTCCTTGTGGCCTAGCCGGTAAGCGTTCCCTAGTCACACCCAGTAGGTCGAGGGTTCGATTCCTTGCTGGTGAGGTCGTTGATTATATATATATATATTAGTTCTTGATTTGATAAGTGGCAGGGCTGAAATAACACTTTATTGGTTTTGTTTTTTTGTAGAAAAATATTGTTTTACAGGTACTGAGTTTAGTTGAGAGTATATTGTAACTTCTCTTTTATACAAAGGGAAGTGTCTTAGTGCACTTATATGGGAGGGCACTAAAGTGAGGCGTTCACTGGGTAACAGGTGATATGATAGTCTCTCTCTCACGTGCATCCTGTGAGGCAAGGCGCCTTACAGGATACGTGTCAGGTGCTGTTGTTGAGAGGAGCTGACCCAGCTGACCTCGCTCGCTGGCCAGAGGAAATATCAACTCACCCATTCATGCATACACATCTGTGAATGATTTGGTGAATATATTGGTAACATACATTTGGGTAAATATGTATATAATACAAATTGGGCTGTTACACTGTTTGGTTACCTCCAACCGATGATCTCACGGATTAATAACTAGGTTTACCTAACCTTGTTACAAAAACGTGTGCTTAGCTAAACTTTTTCGTCGTTCATATGCTTTTGCAATTCCTTTCGAAAAGTTTTCTTAGAAACTATTGTGTACCTAGAAGAAAAGTTCCTATAACAAATTATCATAACAATCAAGGAACTGACAAATATGATGGTAGGTATAATAAAACCAGGAAGGATTATACTGGAAGATAAGTATAAAGGAAGAGAATCCTGTAAGTCAGGAAACTGAGTCTCATTAATATAAGACAGGAGGTTAAGCTTATCAGAAACAATATGGAGATTTCTGAAACTTATATTTAAGGGAAATGGAATGGGAATCAGCTCAGAATTTTTTTTTTTTTTTACGGGAATTAGGCCACCCGGGCACCGGTCAAACGACCCACGATGGAGCCTGGGGGGCGAAAAAAAAGAGAAAAAAGAACAGAACGATATTGAAGATAGAGAACAAAAAGGTCATATTGTGTTAAGCTACACCACGAACATGCCGGAAAACCAGCTTTTAAAATAAGACAGACTGTATAAGTATGGAAACAGAATGTAATGGGCCCCTGTCTCATCAACAGAACATATTATATAAATGGGTCAATACATCTGATATTATATTCAGATTCACCACCCTGTAACTTTCCACTGTCTATGAGTAAGACGTGGGCTGTACACGTGAGAGGGCAACTCTCCCAAGAGGGAAGAAGCCCATAGTCAACATCTCCATGTAAGCCCGCACTGGGAGGACCTTAGTCAGTCACTCAGCAACATATATCGTTTGGACGTAACCAACGTTTATATTACATAAACGCCGTCCTTTTCTCATTCACTCATATATAGTGGAACTTACGGTCTATCTACACTCAGGAATTATAGATACAATCCTTTTATAATAAAACAAGGAACTACAGTTTGGGTTTCGTTACTTAAACCCAAATAATAAATATATGTGAACGGCCTGGCTAATTGGACAATCCAGCCCATTCAAGAAGAAGGCAGAGCATTCCACAGTTTGGCAGCATGTGTGAAGAAAGAAGGAGGCACTATAACGGGTTATTCTCGTGTTTACCGACATCCACAGAGAAACGGTGGGCACCGAGGGCAAGACGTGTGTTACGAACCCACAGCCTTGCCGTCGGTACACAGGATGTCAAATCCACCGAACATTGCCCGTTAAAGTACCTGTAAAAGAGAGAGAGTGAAGCAACATTGCAGTGAAGAGAAAGGGAAGAGAGATTGTCGACTAAAGGAGGAGAGTTAATAAGATGAAATGCCTTTGATTCCACCCTATCTAATAGTTGGACAGAAGAAGAGCCACCCCAGATATGAGAGCAGTACTCCAAGTTAGGACGAATGAATCCCTTATATACTTGGAGCAACTGCTCAGGAGTGAAGTAGCTATGGCATCTGTACAACATTCCCAACTTTCGGGAGGCAGCTTTAGCTATACTAAGGATGTGTGATTTCCAGGACATATTGGAGGAAATAGTTAGGCCTAACATATTTATTTCAGAATTTGGCAGTAATAGTTGTGACAAATGCAAGATGATGACGCGTAGGCAAGGTTGTGATTGCATTACTGCTAATTTCACAATAGTCTGGTGCAATATGATAACCTTCTACCATTAAAAGTTTGCCTACATCCTGACATATAAGTATCACACTGGTTTGATTCGGGAAAAAGAAATATTGCACATTATTAACATGTGCGTGAAACACTAACCTATGTGGTATTGGAGTGTATACACATTGTTGTAAAGCTGTAGAGGCATTAATTTTTAACAGAGCTAATTCACATGAAGCTTCCGCGGCCGGAGTGAATACGAAAGCATACGCCGGACACACATGCAGATGCAAATATGTTGATTTACAATGATTTAGGACTTCATGCTTAGCCACAGTAACTAATGAAAAATCCTCTGATACTACTATTAGTTCAGTTCGTTTGCTCAGAATTAATATTCCCTCATTCGCTTTTAGTGGAAATGGTTCCAAATACCATGCATTAAAATTTGTTTGTGATTTTAGTGGAATGTGTATTAGTATTTCCCTGTGTGTTAATGTTGCTTCTAATTTGGGATAATAATATTCCACTTCATGCTCCTGAAAGATAGGAGTGAGATGATAATTAGTTTCAAATATATGTAACGCGTCAATTAGTTGATGAACCGGCAACAACTGTGCGTCAACACGTCCTAACCGCTTCTGAAACTGCACTCATGTTATTTCCTAGTTTGGCTACATCTTCGGCAGTTGCCGCACCAAACAAGGTGTTACTTATTAAACCTATAAAATTAAACAGATCACGTTTTTGGCGCCGCTGAGAATTTACATTTTTCCCGATGTCTTCAGGAGATACAGGGAGCTTTCTCTCGAAATGCTTTACTCGTTTGAGTAAACTGTTCATACGGTCGTGTTGAAGAGAGATGGTCTGACCGATTGTTGTAGAGAATGTAGATTGTTGTTCAAGATATTGCAAAGTTTGCATAGCTGTTTCAGTGTGGACAGCTACCCACCTCAGATGCACTAGCATGCGCTTTAAGTCATGGAACTCGTATTTGATAGTGACAACGTCTTCTACTACTAATACTTTGCCTAGTGGGGCAACTAAGGCTCCTGGTTTGATGACGTCTGCTGGGGAGGCGGCTGTTGACACCACACTCCAGACCAACAATAGTCGTGATTAATGATCTTTGTTTGCTGATCGAAGTTTCTGACGATATGTATTGTCTATCGTTAAATTTTGTTGAGCAACTGTTGTAGTTGAAGTAGGATGTACTTGACTGAAATTAGGAATCCCTACTAAGTCTCTGCTGACTTTTTCATTCTATCAACATGTACTATATCTGTAACATTTGACGTTGGCTCAACAACTTGGAATTTGTTTCCATGTTCTTTCGCTCTAATCACGTACGGACCTGTGAATTTAGGCGAGAGTTTTGATCTGCGTTCCGGCGCTTTTATTATGACTTTGTCTCCTATTTCTAATTTTATAGGCTTAGCTTTTTTGTGTTGCTTGTAGATCATTTCAGCTCGTGAGGCTGCTAAGTGTTTTCGTACTTTGCCATGGATGCTCGTGAAAACATTGATTTGTTTCTTGGCATAGTCATCCATGTTGTACACAGGTTTTAGAATTCTTGTTAGTAAATCATATGGCAAGCATTTATCTTTACCGTAAATTATGTAGTATGGCGATTTGCCTGTAAACCTATTTATAGATCCATTGATGGATGCTGCAACCTGTGGAAGTCAGTCCTCCCACGAACTATGCTTTGGATTCACCACATGTCGGAGAATCTCAAGAATATTTTTATTCGCACGCTCGACCAACCCATTTGAAAATGGATGGTAGGCAGTTGTGAAAGTTTGTGTAACGTCATATTGTTGACATATAGCAGCTAAGAGTTGATTCTTAAATTCTGCCCCGTTATCCGAGAGTATCACCCTAGGTTTAGAGAAAGGACAGATTAGATGAGTGACTAGTGCATGAGCCACTGATTCGGTGGACTTGTTCAGCAATGATGGGAGTACCACAAATCTTGAAAAATGGTCAACGCAGACAAATACGTAACTAGAGCCTTGATGGCTTTTTGGTAGTTGCAATAAATCGATCGCAACTGTATCCCATGGACGTACTCGCGTCAGGTATTCTAAGATTGGAGCGGGATCCATCGTTGCTCCCTTGTGTTTTGCACAAGATAATCATTTAGCAATGTGATGCTCGATGTCGATCCTTATAGATTACCAATAATATTTTTGTCTAATTTTTGTTAGACATCTATCTCGCCCTGGATGCCCAGCTTGGGGTGCATCATGGAAGAGGGTGAGAATGTTTTCCATTAATGATGCTGGAATAACAATTTGAGAGATTGACTCTTGTTGTGTTTTCACTGAGCGATATAATATGTCATGCCGCAGCTCAAACTGTGAGAGTAGTAGAGGTAACCTGGGCAAATTTACCTCATCTCCCGATTCTAAGGCATATATAACCTCGGACCATAATGAATTCTGTAACTGATCCATCCTAAATTGTGACAGGATGAACGTAGGTAGTGGCGTGACAGAAGCTATGTGTCTAGATAGCAAATCAGTTACCACGTTCGCACGGCCCAGCAAATACTTGAAGTCGGGTGCGAACTCCTGTATGGTTAGGTGCCAGCGCGCTAAGCGCCCTGATAATTCCTTCCCATTAAATAGCTCTGTCACGGCTGTATGGACTGTGATCGGATATCCCAAAATGAGATCCCGAAAATGCTTGAGAGCCCACACTACAGCTAATGCTTCTAAATGCGTAGCTGAATAACGTGTTTCTGCATCGTTGAGGGTGCGACCGGCGTATACTACTAATCGCCATTTTCCTCGATAATCAGTTTGGATGAGCACCGCCCCTCAACCTAGGCCCGAGGCATCAGTACACATGGTAAATGGTTTTGTGTAGTCCGAAAAGCTAACACTGGTGCTTTTGTTAAGGCGCACTTGAGGGCATTAAAACTGTCCTCTTGTTCCGTATTCCATGTAAACTCCACATCCTTTTGAGGAGTTTAGTGAGTGGTGATGATAACTTGGCATAACCTCAATGAAAGAACGGTAGTATCCTGATAATCCTTGGAAACTACGAAGTTGATCTACGTTCTTGGGACAAGGGAATTGTTTCACCGCCTTCACCTTGCAATCTATTGTGTGTATACCATTGCCATCCACTACGTGGCCAAGAAATTGGATTCTGGATTTGAGAAATTCACATTTGGAAAGTTTCACTTTCAATCCAGCTGGATGTAGCTTTGTGAAAACTTATCCTAGCTGCTTTAGATGACTTTATAAATCTTTGCTTACTATGATAAGATCATCGAAATAGGCATAGACTGCGTTACCTATCATTCCAGCAAACAAGATGTTTATCATTCTTTGGAATGTTAGCGGCGCATTTCTTAGACCAAATGGCATTCATAAGAACTCGAAATGTCCCATTGGTGTGCTGAACGCAGTTATTTCGCGAGAATCCTCATGTAAGGGAATTTGCCAGAACCCGTTAAGTAAATCTAAGTTGCTGAAGACTGCGTTGTCTTTACCTAGTGACTGTAGTAAGTCAGTTAGGACATTCATTGGGAACCTGTCTGGTAGAGTTACTATTTTGACTAGTCGAAAATCTATGACTGGTCTCCATCCTCCATCTTTCTTGGGAACTAAAAATAAAGGTGAGTTCCATAGTGATGAGGAAGGGTGGATCACCTTTGGTCCACCATGTCCTGTACTATTTGCTGGACTACCACCCTTCTGCTGTGGGGTAGCCTATATGCTGGGATGTAGATTGGGTTAGCTTCCGGTTTGAGTGGAATATGATGATTTGTCAACGTTGTCTTACCTAGGGGTTCTCCAGGTAATGCTATGAATTCCTTGAATTCGGCGAGTAATTCTAAAAGATCACTTTTGCCTCGAGGATGATCGAGTACTTTCACGTGTGGCGCCATCAACGCTACATTATTCACAATATGTGATTTTCGTCCGATTTACCCTGTGTTACACTACCTATTGTCGTAAACAAGGAAATTGCCCAAACAACATCCCTTTCTTAAGATTATGGGTCCCTCAGTTCATTGAGAAAGAGGGGCAACTGTGAGACTACCTATTCTAACAGTGCTTTAGGTAGACTCAAGTGACAAATCTTTCACTCGTGAGATTTCACTCAGACACACAACATCTCTTCCTTCAGTCACATTTGGCAAACGTGTTGTGACTCTAGTTAGTTCCTGGCTGTGTAACCGTTGTACACCAGTTAACACAGCAGACGTTAGAGTCCAGTTCTGGCCGCTTTCATCCGAAATTTCCTTTGGGCCTCTTGGTGGAGTTCCAGAGAGTGACTCCGTAACTAATTGCTGCTGTGTCAATGACTCCCCCGCACCTGTCGAGGCAGTTATTACACGAACACCCGAAGTAAGCAATGGATGTTAAGTTTGGATTGCTTGATATGTTTTACAATTATGCGTGATTGTTTGATCTCGTGGCTGAACGTTAATGTTGTTCTGCCTTAAAGTGGTCAGACCAAGTAACCCGTCTGCTGGCAAAGAAAATGCCTTAACTATGTAGAAATCCGCCAAAAACGCTTTACTGGACCTAGAAAAACGGAGTGGTAGTGTTATCACCCCCGCAATGTCTAATTGGATTCCCGACACACCGGACAGAGGAATGTCTGTAGGTCTTATTGGCTACTTATTTGGAGGATATCGCCTCTGGAGTTCATTGAACGACTTTAATGTGATAACATTGGCACAGGCCCCCGTATCTATATCTAGGGATAACTGATTGTTACCTATCCTCGCTGGTACGGTCAACACCTACACTTTGTTTAACGCGGCCATTAATGAGCCGGTGATGGAAGCGTTGTTTTCCTGAACCGTTGACGCTATCCTAGATCGTGTTGCTGGATGCGCTCCTCTTTCCCCCGAAGGCTGTATAGTTGGCTCCCTTCGATTTTCCACTTCTTGCCGCATACGCTGTACATTTCAACAATCTTCTGTGTTGTGGTATGGAGACTGATGTACTATACATCATTTATTCGGAATGCCTGTAGTGTTTGGAGACATTTTACCAACTGTGTAATGTTCCTTTGTAGTTCTTGGTTTAGCAGGGCTATCTGAAATCCTTAGGTCCTGCGAGGATTCCTTCCTTCGATCCTGTCTCTGTGGTAATGTTCCTTACGTTTGCAGACTTTGCAAAAACGTATTTTTTTTGTGTTTGGTTCCCGTGACAGACTGTGGATGTTCCTCAAAACTGGTGACTGGTGCCACTGACAACTCCCAAGGAACATTTTCCTTGGCTTCCGCAATTGCTTCTACATAATGTACAAGCTTCGTCCCTGTTTTAATTTCTTTCTTTTGGGCTTTCTTGAGTAAGGGTTTATTTGATGACAAGATAAACTGTTGAAATTCAATAATTCTCTAGAAATTTACCTTAGACATGTTGCCATTTTTATCGAACCAATCTGAGGAATCCATGTAAGATCTGACATCTCTCTTAGTGAGACCCTCACAAATTTGAGCTCCTTGTGCTTCATATGCAAGCAGAGTGTCACCTGTCCTCTCTGCCATCTTTAGAATCCATAGATACCTCTAGCTGCCAGACTACCGGTTTTGATAAGGCTTCTAACGTATGAAATTGTATCTACGTCACTGGTTACATCGTTATTTTTCATTACATCTTCGCATTTAGGCAAAAATGCTAAACTAGTACTGTATAATCAGAATTTTCATCGGTAAACTCTTGTACCTTAATATTATTTAGAAGTAGCCTTACCGGTTTACCGGCCGTTGTAGGCAGTGTGTTAGTTAAAGCACTAGCGTTAGTAACAGGTGAAGGCAATGGGTAAATGTTACCTGACCTTAATTGTCTACTGTGTAAATCCTCAAACTGAGAATCAATGAAATTTTCACAGTTAGCTAAGGAGTCTTTAGGTGTTAAGTCTAATGGGCTAATTTGTGGTAATTCTTCCTCGCTATCAGTTGCCATTAGTTCCTGTGAATTATTATATGACTGACTATCAGAGTCTGAGTCTCTAATTTCCTGTTTGATACCCAAAAATTTAGGAAGGGAGTCCATGTATACGACTATTTATTACTTCACTCCCTGTATAAAGACTCACTACGTTGCCCACTCATAGAGTAATGCAATAAATATTTATATTGATTTATGGAAATGAAGAGAAAATATATTTTAGTTATTGAAAGTATTAAAAAGTACTAAAGTATGTAAAAGTATAAGTATATATATATATATATATATATATATATATATATATATATATATATATATATATATATATATATATATATATATATATATATATATAAATATATATATATAAATATACTTATACTTTTACTTACTTTTGCAAGTGTTTATAGCCACTGTCCACTTGAAGTTATGTTTGTTTCTGAGTGTTTGACAGATTCTTCTAATCCGTCTCACCGCTTGCCATCAGTGTGTTGGTCACACAATATACTGTATACTTATATACTGTATATATTAGTTCTTGATTTGATAAGTGGCAGGGCTGAAGTAAACACTTTGTTGGTCTTGTTTTATTGTAGAAAAATATTGTTTTCACAGGTACTGAGTTCAGTTGAGAGTATATTGTACCTTCTCTTCTATACAAAGGGGAGTGTCTTAGTGCACTTATATAGGAGAACACTTAAGTGAGGTGTTCTCTGGGGAACAGGTGATATGATAGTCTCTCTCTCACGAGCATCCTGTGAGGGAAGGCGCCTTACAGGATACGTGTCAGGTGTTGTTGTTGAGACGAGCTGACCCAGCTGACCTCGCTAGCTGACCAGAGCAAATGTCAACTCACCCATTCATGCATACACATCGGTGAATGATTTGGTGAATATATTGGTAACATACATTTGGGTAAATATTTATATAATAGAAATTGTGCTGTTACAATCGTCTCTCATATGAGGGGGTCGATTTTAAATTTTTCAAGCTTGTCTTAAGACTACCCTTATAAATTTTCAGTTGCCCGCCAGCGTTTCATTTACTGTTAGTTAGGTGACTGTAAATTAGCTGCTTTGGCAGTCTACTGTCGTCCTTGTGGGTAACATGGCCAGTCCAACGTAGTTGTTCATGGATAATGGTAGCCTCGATGCTCTTACAGTTGTTGCTAGCGAGAATATTGATCTCTTGTTTCCCCAGCGAACTCGGGGAATGGAACATAGACTACGTTGGTGAAAGTTTTCAAGTGCCTTGAGCTGCCTTCTGTATGTGACCCCTGTCTCTCTGCCATATAGCAGGGTGGGGAGGACCACTGATCTATATAATAAAACTTTGTAGATAATTTCAGTTCCCTACAGCTGAAGATACCGGTATCGAGTCTGCCAAAGTCTCGAAATGCACATCTGATCCAACATTGATTCTCTTCATCAATGTCCGCGGTGGTGGACTAGTGGGAGCTGAGATTGTGAAAGTGGGTAACATTAGAGAGGGTAGTACCGTTAAGCTGGATAGATGGTGGAAGTGTGGCTGAACCAGGGGCAGGCTGAAAGAAAATCTAAGTCTTTCGTACATTCACCACAAAGTCGAAGTGTGCATAAGCATCTGTGTAGGTGTTTAGGATCTCCTGTGGGTCGCTTTCAGTGTGAACGTCAATTGAGAGGTCATACTGAAGTTAGGTAATGGAAGCTGTAGACACCTTTGTTCCTGCCTGGAGTCGTATTATATTGAAAAGACCCTTCATGCGGTATTGAAAGTCCACCTTTTTGGCTAAATTGGCACTGGCACGAGTAGGAAAGGCAGCTACTTTCTGAAGAATCTCCTCACTTCTACGCAATGATCCGTCATAACTTGATTATTATTACTATTAATGCAATACAGCACTTAAATCCAGGTCAGATACCAGTCCTTGCATGTGACCCGCCCCTTTAGGCTAAAGCCAAGAACATTCAGTGGACATGGATTGAGTCATATGGTAGGGATAAATTAATTACAATGCTTGGAGGATTGCATATTGAGATGGCGGCTTGGAAGGCAGCGAGGATATGGATGGATGGGAGTGGAGGGACAGATGTAGTTACTGAAGCCCAGGCTGCTACATCAGGGAAAGCAGACTCATATCTCTCAGCAGCTCACCTAAAGCGTACGAGGTATGCACACAAGGTTATAGCAGCCTCCTTATACATATTACAGTGCCAAGCCTATGATAAATATAATGAAAAGCTTGAAGGTGACACTAAGAGTGAAGGATTTTCATCGTGGTGCCAGGAAATGGCAAGACACCATCCCCAGTTAAAATACTGGTTGCTTGTTCTAGAACAAAAATTGACTGTGCTGACGCTTGTGAAGTCTCTCAGGTCATCAAATTTCAAGTTGTAAGTTGATGCCCTTGTTCAACTCATGCCAGGGATCTTTGCATTGGATCGTACACACTATTCACGCTGATTATCTATACATGTACACGAAATGCAGGAGCTGCCAGTAAAACATTCCTTACTCGCTAAAGAATTCGAAGCTTGGAAATTTACATTACTTAAGACAAATCATGCATTTTTGGCCATGTCTCTGGATCAGGGCCATGAACAAAATAATGAGATGGTAAAGGGTGAGGGTGGAGACACTGGCCTGACTGGAAATCCGCAGGCCCTCCGAAGGTGAATGATTGGAGGCCCACAAATTGCCACCCTTGCCAACGAATTGAAGAAAGTGCACATTTAAATGTACTAGAAGAGCAATTACAGCACCACGAACAGGTGCCTAGTTTTCAAGGTAAGTTTAGAGCTCATGTGCAGTCAATGGTGGACACTGTAGATATATGAGACGAATATGCTGTAATATGTAACTGTACTATTTACCATTATTGATTAAGGTCTCTGTGTTATATGTTATAATCATACTCCCTTTTGTCACTGTGTTAGTTCAGACTTTGAGCACACGCACGCTGTACGCGCATGCGCAGATAGAGATACCCGGAGAGATTCCAAGACAGGACGCTGTTTCCCCTGTCTTAACTACTTTTGTGTGTTTGTCCCAGAAATAGAACTTACGAACTTGACATCAGTGTGTTTCCTTCACCCCTGATTATAAGGATCACCTGAGTCTCTCCCACATGGCGCAGTGTTTAGCTGGGACATCACATTATTCAGAATTGGAGTGGACACAGAATCTCTCTCGGAGCCGCCATCTTGTCAACTCCTCCTGTGGAGTGAATCATTCACTCGGTGCGTACCTCACAAGATATTCCTGGATTTACAGTGCAGTGTTGTACAGTGCTTTTTCAGTGTTGTGTGTGCCCTTTAGTGTCTTTAAAGTGTTTCCCCGTGTTCCTGCACTTTTTACAAAAGAGGGAAACCTTTTTAAGACCTATGGGAGACCTCAAGTTTTGACCCACGTTCAGGTCTCGATTGGCACTGCGCGAGTGAGCCAGCCAGCGTGCTCGCCAGCCTGCTCCGAGTACACGCACGAACGAACGCACACACACACACTCACAGACGCTCGCAGATATCTTCCATTTAAAGACAATTGCTTTTCTGCTCACTAATTAATTACAGTAATTGTGAGAGAAATAAACCAGGCCATATGGAAGATCAGGAATTTATTGGGTTTTCTTCAGATACCCAACAAGCCCAACTTCAGACGGATGTCGGTGCAGTAAGTGGACTCCAAGTGGAGCGCAAAGTGGATCAAGCGGCCCCACCCACCCTTAGCCCCCACTACACACGTCCGCAATCTGCCACAGGTGTCGACTTCCTTCATTTAATTCAGTTTTTGGAAGAAAACCGACGACAAGACGACATCAGGAGGCGGCAGGAAGACGATGAACGAAGGCATGAAGGGAATCACAGACGTCAACAAGAAACTGCCAGATTCAGTGCCATTATCGAGTTGTTGGCACCTGTTACCCTTCAAGCAGCTACTACACCTGCCTCTTCGTCCACAAGTGCACCTGCAGGGTCCTCTTCAACTTCTTTGCCCCCCCCCCCCCACAGAAAGCACTCGCTCAGAGTCCACCGCCACTCCAAGCTGATGCCTCGTTCCAGGTATTCCGTGAATGGCGTCGGAGGTGGGACGATTATTCGATGTTGGTCGATTTATCAAGGTGGCCTAGGGAGAAACAGCTGATCCAGATGAGGATGTGTCTCACCCTAGAGACGCAACGTATCCTGGAGCACACCCTGCAAATTCCCCACGACACAGACAAGACTGTGAAGGACGTCTTGGATGCTTTACAGACGCATATCAAGGGTCTCCGCAACGAAGCTCTCCGTAGGAGAGAACTTCTCAGTTGTAAGCAGCTGGAGGGTGAGTCATTTGCCGATTTTTACGTACGACTCCGACGCATCGCTGTGGAGGTTGACGTTTGTCCTGGGAACTCGTCGACTTGTGAGGAAACACAGCTGAAGATGATTATCCTCATGGGCGTGCGGGACGAAGAGCTTATTCAGAAGCTTATCTCCCTCGACACTGCCTCTTCTCTACAGGATGTTGTCACCACCTGCCGCTCTTACGAAGCCACCAGAAGTGCGACTTCTGCCATTCGTGCTCCATCTAACCAGCTGTGTGCCATCTCCGCATATAAGAAGAAGAAAGGACGTGACCGGACTTCAGCTTCACATCCGACTTCAGCTTCACATCCGACTTCAGCTTCGCATCAATCTTCAGCATCACTTCAGACTTCGACGCCAGGTCATTCCTGCCAGTATTGTGCTCGTCGGCATGGTTCTGAATGCCCTGCCGCTGACAGCACCTGCAATAACTGTGGCCGTCGTGGTCATTGGGCTAGGACACTGAAGTGCCCTGCCAACAACGTTCAGCGCCGCTCCTGTAGCCGCATTGGACACTTCGACAAATGCTGTCAGTCAAAGAAGAAGAATAATGCTACTTGCAAGTCTCAGGCGGCGAAGAACAAGTGCTGTCATCGCGTGGGATCCTTTTCTTCCCCTGTCAGCAAGACACCTCAGCCCATCTGTGTTCACCTGTCATACGGCGATGTTACTTCCCGTATCCAGATGCTTCCTGACACAGGTGCGGACGTCACAGTCATAGGCACAAGACACCTCGACATTCTGCGGATCCCTAGAAGCAGCTTGCAACCACCGTGAACTTCTACAACGCTCACCGCAGACGGTTCTACAATGGCACGTGCTCTGGGTACATTTCAGGCTACCCTCACCCTAGGTAAGCAGTCATGTTCTGCCAGGATTCAGGTCCACAAAGGTGTTCAGATGCCACTACTGTCTTATGGCCACTGTCAAGAGTTGGCCATAATATCTCCAGACTTCCCTAAGCCAATTCTGGAAATAAAACATGTCAACAGGTGCAAGGAGATACCCCTCCCACCCAATACGTCACCTTCTGCAGCCAGGGAGTTTTTCCTACTGCAATTCAAGGACGTGCTGGTTTCCAAGGAGGACCTCAAGACGGCTCCACTCAAGCCAATGGCTGGCTCCCCCATGAGAATACACCTGAAGGATGACGCAGTACCTTTCGCCATCCACACACCGAGACAGATACCCTTCGCTTTCCAGAGCCAAGTTAAGAAGGAACTAGACTCTATGGTAGCCCAGGGGATCATTAAGCCTGCTGGTGACGACCCCTCGGATTGGTGTCACCCCATGGTAGCAGTCGCCAAGAACATTACTGGAGTTTGTATCACCGTCGACCTCACCAAGCTGAATAGTCAAGTTACCCGCCTGACCCACCCTTCACCGACACCCTTCACTGCTATACGCAGTGTGGACCCGAAGGCAAGGTACTTTACTACAGCATATGCCTTATGTGGGTACTGGCAGATGGAACTTGCGAAGGAAGATCAGCACCTCACGACGTTCATCACACCGTACGGCCGATTTCAGCACTGCAGAGGACCTTGGGTTTCGCGGCTACTGGCGATGCTTTCTGCCTCCGTGGTGACATGGCCCTTCAGGGTGTGGCGATCTGTGTCAAGGTCATCGACGACGTGCTCCTATATGACGAGGATTACTCCACGCATCTTGAGCAAATTCACCAGATGCTCACCAGGTGCCGCAAGTACGGGATCACCCTCAACAAGGATAAGTTTGTGGTCGCCGCACCTAGTGTGAACTTCTGTGGGTACACCCTCTCAGGCAAGGGCATCTCGGCTGATCCTGGAAAGGTCAGCGCGATCCGGGACTTCCCAACTCCTGCCAACCTGACCGACCTCCGCTCGTTCATGGGCCTGGTAAACCAGTTGGCTGAGTTCACCCCCGACATCGCCGCTGCAGCACAGCCCCTAGGCCCCCTGATGAGCCCCAAGAGAACATTCACCTGGACAGCTGACCATGATGAGGCATTCCGTCGCGTCAAGACAGCTCTCCTTAGCCCACCTGTTCTCGCTTCCTTCGACCCGGCCCTGCCAGTTGTCCTCCAGACTGATGCCTCTCGCCTCTACGGGATTGGATACGCTCTGCTACAGGACCACGGCAATGGACGCCTTCGTCTGGTTCAGTGTGGCTCTCGGTTTCTCACTGACGCCGAGACTCGCTACGCCACCATCGAACTGGAGCTGTTAGCTGCCGTCTGGGCCATGTCCAAATGTAGGTTGTATCTGATCGGCCTACAACACTTCAACCTCAAGACGGATCATCGGCCACTCATCCCGATCCTGAACCACTACTCCTTGGATGCGGTCGAAAATCCCTGCCTCCAACGCCTTAAGGAGAAGATCGCGCCCTACCTCTTCACAGCTGTGTGGCGTGCTGGCAAGCTGCTCTGCATCCCTGATGCTTTGTCACGAGCCCCAGTCAGCCACCCCACACCAGAGGACGAGATCGCATGTGCTGATGCTACTGCACACCTCAGGACTGTAGTGACCGTGAACGCCGTCATCTCAGATGAGTCTCCACCGCAGGATGCCGACAGGACTCTTCAGGAACTCCGAGCCGCGGCAAGAGCGGACCCTTCGTACATCCGTCTACTGAACTGCGTGACCTCGGGATTCCCCTCCAACAAGTACGACTTACACAGCTCTTTACTCCCATACTGGAAGATGCGGGACGACCTCTATGTTGATGGCGACCTCGTCTTGTATGGAGCAAGAGTTGTGGTTCCTGCCGCCATCCACTGCCGCACCCTAGCCCACCTGCACGACAGCCACAGGGGTGTGGAAGCTACGAAGCGCCGGGCGAGACAAGCTGTTTTTTGGCCAGGCATCGACTCCGACATCGCTAGTTCCGTTCAAGTCTGCGAGCCATGCCAGGTGCTGCAGCCTAGTCAGCAGCAGGAACCCCTCATGAACAACAACAACCCTACGAGGCCCTTTGAGTCCGTCTCTGCGGATTTCTTCGTTGTGGCGGGAAAGTCCTTTCTCGTCATCGCCGACCGGCTCTCAGGTTGGCCTGTTGTCGTTCCCTGCGGAGGCAACACTACTGCCTCTCATACAGTACGTATGTTCTGTCACTACTTCCGGGAAGTTGTGTCCCTCTCCGCCTGAGGACTGACGGCGGGCCCCAGTTCACCAGCAACGACTTCCGGGACTGCATGGAGCGATGGGGAGTTTATCATGTGGTGTCCTCGCCACATTATCCCCAGTCCAATGGACATGCCGAGGCTGCCGTAAAATCCGTCAAGCATCTCATCCTCAAGACGGCACCCTCAGGCAACATTGACTGTGAGAAGTTTGACCGGGGTTTATTGGAGTTGCGGAATACCCCCAACTTCACAGGTTGCTCCCCAGCACAGATGTTATACAGCCACCCACTACGGTCATGTGTCCCTGCCCATCCTGAGTCCTTCTCGAGGGAGTGGCAGGCCAAGACCGAGGACTGCGATCGTCGTGCAGCCGCCCGTGCTGACCAGGTAAAGGCACAGTACGATCAGCACGCCCGACCCCTTCCCAGGTTGAGTATTGGGCAAACAGTTCGGATTTAAGACCCGACGTCTCACCGCTGGGACAAGGTCGGGGTTGTCATGGGCTGCGGCAAGACCAGGGATTACGAGGTCCGTCTCCCTAGTGGTCGGGTATGGTGGCGGAATCGCCGCTTTCTTCGTTCAGTACCGTCCCCTAGTGGTGAACCCCTCCCCCACATCCCTGTGAACCCTTGCTTGGACGAGAAAAGTAAGTCCTCATTCAGTGACCCCCCAGTTTTCCCACGTCACTCTCAAAGGCTCCTGGAAAAAGAGCCCGCTCGAGATTGCACTACGAGCGTGAGGGGGAGGGAGGTGTAGATATATGAGACGAATATGCTGTAATATGTAACTGTACTATTTACCATTATTAATTCAGGTCTCTGTATTATATGTTATAATCATACTCCCTTTTGTCACTGTGTTAGTTCAGACTTTGAGCACACGCGCCCTGTACGCGCATGCGCAGATAGAGATACCCGGAGAGATTCCAAGACAGGACGCTGTTTCCCCTGTCTTAACTCCTTTT
Organism: Homarus gammarus; assembly: GCA_958450375.1. Lineage (NCBI taxonomy): Eukaryota > Metazoa > Arthropoda > Malacostraca > Decapoda > Nephropidae > Homarus > Homarus gammarus. Next base: position 79,622 of record CAUDMG010000367.1, read on the forward strand.
GTGTGTTTGTCCCAGAAATAGAACTTACGAACTTGACATCAGTGTGTTTCCTTCACCCCTGATTATAAGGATCACCTGAGTCTCTCCCACAGACACCAATATAGAACTCGGTAACCCATTCTCTGATGAAAGCAAGGAACTTGTGTCCCTTGGTAGCAACATTGTTGCTGATGTGTCAGTGGTCAAGACTGCGGGTGCAGTAAAAGAGACTGGATTTCAACAGTCTCAAACCTTTGTAAAAGAGAGACTCTTCGATCATTCTGAATCGATAAATGAGCCACCTTCTCAAAACAAGTTTGCTTTGTTAAAGGATCGACCAAAACAAGCTGTGCATTCTAAGGTTAACCTTAAGCTCAAGTCAGCAAGGAATGACTTCCTGTTATTTTTCAGACTCTATAATGGATGTCAAAACCGTGGTGGCAGTCTTGACGACTTCTTTACACATGAGAATTAGGCCTACCCTCCTTCTGTTTATGATGGTGGCAGATTACGAACAAGCTCTAAGTCTGATCTATTTCGGTGCTTTGAAAAACTCTGTGAAGCAAGGACATATGAGCCTGATGTCTCAGCAGTGGTCATTGATGGTACTGCTGCTGTGCAGATGCTAAAACCAGGGACAACGAAAACCTTAAAAGAGTACAACAAAGCTGTTTTTGAGCCTTACATTGCACGATGGCTTGGAAAAGTGAAAAGAGTGGATGTGGTATGAGATTTTTATTTGCGGTGTAGTCTTAAATCATCGACTAGAGAGAGACGAGGCACAGAAGCCAGACGCAGAGTGATGTCTTCAAGTCATTTACCACGAAATTGGCTCGATTTTTTTCCAGTGGGTGAAAATAAAACAGATTATTTCATTTCTTATCGCAACATATCATCCAGTTGCATAGGGGCGAGAAAGTAATCATTATAACCGATAGGAAGGATGTTGTGTGTGTGGAAGATTGTGTGGACTTATCACAGCTTGCATCGTTTTCTCAGGAAGAAAACGATACACGTATTATTCTTCACTGCATAGATGCTGTTAGCAAGGGCCGTACTAGCATTCTGGTAAGAATTGTGGACACCGATATTGTTGTGCTGGCCATTGCTAATTATCATAGGCTAGCTGGATAGCCTTTGGGTTAGGCAATAACTTCAGATACCTGCGATGGGACAAGAAAATGCAAGAACACTGCCTATGTTCCATGCCATAACACGATGCAATACTGTCTCCTGTGGTTGTGTGAAGTTTGGGATGTATGGAGATCTTATGAACAGGCCACGCATGTGTTCCTACAACTTACTGCATCCCCTGGTGATAGTATTAATGAACAACTGGCTGTACTCGAGAGATTTATTGTTCTACTGTACACCCGTAGTAGTGAAAAGGAAAAGGTAACCATGAATGTCTATTGTCTTAGTTGCATACCATTGTACTCTTTGACTACTTATTATCTTAGCTATTAACTTAGTTATACTTATCTTTGTTTGGGACACAGCTAAACTTAAATGGCATATTCATGCCTGCAAAGAAGCAGTGATACATATCTCATTATCTGTAAAAACTGCGATTTTTATGCCCTTGTTACTTTATTAAAGTGGACAATGCCAAGAAATATCTCTTCGCAAAGAAAGGCCAAGGCATTGAAGGGATTCCACCAACCCAAGCAGCTCTAATACAACAGATTAAGCGAGCTCTATACCAAGGTGGCCATGTCTAGGGACAATGTTCAAGTCCTATGCCCATTCTTCTTGACCCCATCTATTGGGGTTGGAAACTTGAAGGAGGAGCCTATCACCCTGTTTGGACAAAATTAACTGAAGCTTCAAAGATTTGCCTAGAACTGGTACACTGTGGTTGCAAAAGGAAATGTTCAGGACAGTGTAAGTGTGTAACAGCAGTGCTTCAGTGTGCTGTTGTTTATGCATGTGATGGACAGTGCAGATAAAAATCTATGCATATGATATCATAATGTATACAGCTTTAAACATTATATAAGGAAAGTTTAGAATTCTGAAGTCTGAGAGCATTTGAGTGTTGAATATTGAATTATTTGTAAAAAAAAAAATGTTAATAAAACAAACAAACACAATTTGGTCTGACAAAAAATTATATAGAACAAAATGCTTTTTTAAGGTCAAGATACATAATATATCCAAATTTCAGTATGTTTGGACCCAAAATAAGGTAGCTGTTGCAGTTGGAAGACCTGTTAGGGAGGCGCTACCTCGGTCAGCCGCTAGGAGCGCTGTGGGCAACCAGGGGACCCTGTTCATTTGGCACTATATCAAAAAATCTTTACCAAACCAAGTAGAATATGTGGCCAAAGTCTTATCCGCCCCACTATACAGGATCGACGACCTGAGCGACCGGGGCAGCGTTTTTGGTATTTTTTTTTTTTTTTTTTTTTTTTTTTTTTTTTTGTTTATTGGGCACCCCCCTACATCATTGTGTAAGGTGAAGCGCAGTAGCGTTTACAGCGCCCAACAGGGAAGCATGCTAAGTTCATGCTTGCCTTTATGTCTCATGATTTAAGGGCGTAGAATCCTGAAGAGTCAAGGGCGTAGAAGCCTGAAGAGTCAGTGGTTTATGTCCTCAAGTTATTGGAAGCTCCAACAACTTGTCCCTGAATACGAATTCGCAACTTTCGACTTACACCAGGTACCTACTTTACTGCTAGGTGAACACGGACTAATGTGGGCTAGGAATTAAGTCCAAACAACTTCCACCGGCCCGGGAATCGAACCCGGGACATCTTGCTTGCGAGGCAAGAACGGTACCGCTTCTACCCACCAATCCCCCTCGGGGCAGCGTTGACTGTATCTCCGACAGCGCACCACTAGACAATCCCAGTATGAACGTGGAGGAGGATTCAAAGGGTAAGTATTTGAAGTATGATCTCTTGACCGACAATACGGACAATAAGGTCCTGTTCACTTTCCAATTTTTTTTTTTACAGGGATTAGCCCCCTCGAGCACAGGTCACTGACCCACATCGGGGCCTAGGGGCGAAAATGTAATAATAATAATGCAAATAATAATGAAAAAAAAAATAAATAAATAAAATAATAATAATAAAAATAATAATAATAATATTAATAACAATAATAATAATAATAATATTGATAATAATAATAATGATTATATATAATAATAATAATATATAATAATCATAATAATAATAATAATAATAATAATAATAATAATAATAATTATTATTATTATTATTATTATTATTATCATTATTATTATTATTATTCATAAGAAAAAAAATAAGAAAAAACTGAAAAACTTAAATAAAATAATAATGATAATAATAGTGATAATAATAATAATAATAATAATAATAATAATAATAATGATAATAATAATAAGAATAATAATTATAATAAAGAACCATAAAGAAATACAAAAATGAAGAAAATCAAGAGTGAGAAACAATATATGTATGTTGTGTTGTCAATGGTAAGAGAAACAATTGAGACCCTGCAATTGTGTGTCTATGTTTGTCTTTGATACCCCCAAAATGTTCTACACTACTGAGGGTATACACAAACACTTTTTATCTTGAAAATAGGTTCTTATTCTCGTACGGGAGATATACAGAGAAAACAAATAGACGTGGGTTTCCACACCATAAGGACTAACGATCTCAACTCTCTGTATCACTCCACGCTGGCATGTACAGATGCCAGCATTCACAAGCTGAATACATAATATGTAAATATGATAATTCACATACATAACATGATGCATAATGAATGGAAATAATACATAGGATTAATACATGTTCTGTAATACTTTACTATACATAATTAATAGAGTAATATAAGAATACACAGCTTAAGGTACTACTTCGTGTCCATATTATACACCTTCCTCCCCCCTATACGCTCATAGATTCATCTTGAGCGGACCTTTTGTTTCTGAGTCGCTCGGACCTGCGGAGTACCGGGGCAGAAACACAAGGTGGTGATGGATTTACTGTAAAGACATCAACATTAGGGGACTCTACTGGGGAAGGGTCAACACTAGGCAGCTCCACAGGTCGGAGGAAACGACGGTTCCTCCACCATACTCTACCACTAGGAAGACGCACTTGGTAGTCCCTGGACCGGCCAATACCCATGACAATCCCATTCTTGTCCCAGCGGTGAGATACCAGATCTTAAATCCTGACCTGCTGGCCGATACTCAACCTGGGAAGGAGGCGGATATGACAGTCGTATCGACCAGCGACATCTGCGGCTCGTTCTGCTGCACGGCGGTCACATTCTTCAGTCTTGGCTTGCCATTCTTGAGAAAAAGAGTTCGGGTGGGCAGGAACACAAGAGCTGAGATGTTGTCCATATAGGACCTGGGCTGGGGAGCGTCCGGTGAAGTTTGGGGTGTTGCGTAATTTCTAACAAACCTCGATCGAAATCCTCCCAGTCGATATTTCCTGAGGGTGACACCTTAAGGATCAGGTGTTTAATAGTCTTGACTGCGGCTTCAGCGTGTTCATTCGCCTGGGGGTAGTGGAAAGAGGTCACGACATGACGGACTCCCCAACGGTCCATGAAGTCCCGAAACTCGTGGCTGGTGAACTGGGGTCCTCCATCAGTCCTGAGACGGAGGGGAACTCCAACTTCTCTGAAGTAATGTCTGAAATTCCCGATGGTAGCAGTAGCCGTTGTATCACTACCACAGGGGACGACAGCAGGCCATCCAGACAATCGGTCGGCAATGACGAGGAAGGACTTCCCTGCCACTGCAAAGAAGTCGGCCGACACAGACTCGAAGGGTCTTGAAGGGTTATCGTCGTACATTAAAGGTTCCTGTTGCTGGCTGGGTTGCAGAATCTGGCACGGCTCACAGGCACGGACGGTACTTGCAATGTCCGCATCGATTTCGGGCCAAAATACAGTCTGCTTCGCCCGTCGCTTGGTGGCCTCCACTCCTCGATGGCTGTCGTGAAGGCGGGTCAAGGTACGGCGGCGTAGTGCAGCAGGAATGACTACTCGTGGACCATACAAGACGAGGCCTCCGTCACAATAGAGGTCCTCGCGTATCTTCCAGTACGGGAGTAGCGATTCATGAAGGTCTTATCGGTTAGATGGAAATCCCTGGGACATACAGTCGACGAGCCGGATATAGGAAGAGTCGACCCGGGCTGCGGTGCGGAGATCTTCAAGGGTCTTGTCTGTATCCGGTGCTGTAGACTCTTCTGATGTGAAGACGGCCTTCAATGAGACTACTGACTTGAGGGATGCAGCAGCTGTAGAACACAACATCTCGTCCTCTGGGGTGGGGCGACTGACAGGGGTGCGGGACAGAGCATCCGGGATGCACAGCAGCTTACCCGCACACCACACAGCCGTGAAGAGATAAGGCGAGAGCTTCTCTTTCAAACGTTGAAGGCGAGGGTTCTCTACTCCATCCAAAGAGTAGTGATTGATAATAGGTACAAGAGGGCGATGATCCGTGAAGAGGGTGAAGTGCTGAAGTCCTATCAGGTAGAAGTGGCACTTCGCCGTCGCCCAGATAACAGCCAACATCTCCAGCTCAATCGTGGCATATCGGGTCTCGGCGTCCGCCAGGAACCGGGATCCACACTGAATTAAGCGGAGTTGTCCACCGCCATGGTCCTGCAGAAGGGCGTAACCAACGCCGTAGAGTCTGGAGGCGTCAGACTGGAGGACGGTGGGTAGGGCTGCATCGTAACAGGCGAGGACATGTGGACTTAAGAGGGCCTACTTGACTCGCTGGAAGGCCTCTTGATGATCTGGGGTCCACAGGAATGTCCTCCTGGGGCTCAGCAGGGGGCGTAACGGCTGGGCTGCGGTGGAGATGTCAGGTGAAAATTCAGCCAGCTGATTGACCAGACCCAAAAAAGAACGGAGGTCTGTCAGGTTGGCAGGGGTTGGAAAATCTCTGATTCCACTTAATTTCTCCGGGTCAGCTGCGATACCTGATGCTGAGAGAGTGTACCCACAGAAGTTCACTGAAGGTGCTGCGACTACAAACTTGTCAGCGTTGAGGGAAATCCCGTACTTTCGACATCTGGTGAGAACTTCATATATTCGGGAGAGGTGGGCACAGTTGTCTTCGTCATGGAGTAAAATATCATCAACCACCTTGACACAATTCGTGACTCCTTGAAGGGCCGCGTCACCACGTTGACAGAATGCATCGCCCGTAGCGGCAAATCCCATGGGGCCTCTGCAATACTGATATCTTCCAAATGGTGTGATGAATGTAGTCAAATGCTGGTCTTCTTCGGCCAACTCGATCTGCCAATAACCACATAAGGCGTCCATCATTGTAAAAAACTTCGGCTTCGGGTCCACATTTCGAACAACTGCGAAGGGTGTGGGTGAAGGGTGGGCTGGACGGGAAACTTGCTGGTTTAGTTTTAACAGATCGGTGGTGATCCGTACTCCACCACGAGGTTTGGCACCAAGGTGATGGTTCGTCTCCGGCCGGCTTGATGATTCCCTGAGCAACCATGGAGTCAAGCTCTTGTCTAACTAGCTCCTTGTAGGCGTGAGGAATCAAACGAGGGGTGTGGATGGCAAAAGGTGTGGCACCATCCTTAAGATGAATTTTCATAGGTGGACCCACCATCGGCTAGAGTGGTGTGGATCCTAAAGATTTCTTCGTAACCAACACGTCAGCAAACTCCTTGAGAAGGTAAGCTCTTGCATCAGAAGGGGACGTGTTAGTAGAGATAGGGAATTCCTTCAACCTGTTGACGTGGGTGACCTTTAAAATAGGTTTGGGGAATTCCTTGGAAATAATGGCCAACTCTTGACAAGGGCCATATGATAAAACCGGAGTCGGGATCCCATCATGAACATCAATCCGGGCTGAGCAAGACTGCTTACCAAAGGTAAGAGTATCCCAGAAAGATCCCAAAGCTGGAGCCATCTTGGAACCATCAGCTGTCAGTTTCGTTGTCTGAGGAGGGGGCTGTAGGTTGCTCCGGGGTATTCCCAAACTTGCTAAGTGTTGTGGGCCAATTACTGAGTCGTCAGCACCGGTGTCAGGTAACATCTGAAGACTGGATGACAAGTTACCGTAAGAAATGAAGACACTGATGTGCTGGGGCGTCGTGTCTGTGGAACAATGTACACGACGGCAGGAACGACTGGGCACAGCGTCTTGATGCTTGCCAGAAGGAGGGGGCGCGACACCACTACCTGAGGATGACTTCTTGGATCCTTGGTTGTGTCCTCTCTGTGTCTTCTTACGACAACATTTGTCATAATGGCCCACACGACCACAAAGTCTGCACTGAACTTTGCTAGCAGGGCACTTGACTGTGTAAGCCCAGTGACCCTGGCGGTCGCAACTTCTGCACACGCTTTGAGCAGCTGGGCACTGGGAGGCATCATGCTGTCTCGTGCAGCTGTTACACAAAGCTGCTGCTGAAGGTGTAGCTGGAGGGTGAGGGGTGGGGTTACCTTGCTGCTTCTTACCCTTTCTGTAGGAAGACACCGCCCTTACCTGGTCAGGTTGGGAGCGTAAAGCTGAAGTCACAGACCTGGCGGCTTCGTACGCTCGACATATTGTAACAACATCTTGAAGGGAGGAAGTGGGGTCCAGTGAAATGAGACCCTGAAATAGCTCTTCATCTCGAATACCCGTTAAAATGATTGTCTTGAGTTGTGTCTCTTCACAAATTTGAGAATTTCCAGGACAAACATCAACTTCCTCTGAACATCTTTTCAGTCTTACAAAAATGCATCAAAAGATTCTCCATCAAGCTGCTTACATTGGAGGAGTTCTATTCTTCTAAGTGCTTCGTTGCGCTGTTCCTTAACATGTTCCTGTAACTTGTCAAGCACGGCCTTTACAGTCAGAGTTGTCGTAGGAGGCACTTGAAGTGTTTGCTCGAGAGTACGTTGTGTCTCCAAGGACAAGCACATACGAAGCTGTATCATCTGTTTAGGCTGTGGTGAACTTGACAGGTCAACCATTGTTGCATAGTCTTGCCAACGTCGACGCCATTCCCGAAATATCTGATAAGAAGCGTCAGACTTCAAAGAGGGAGGCGTTTGTGCTGCAGCCTTTTGAGGAATTGTTGAACCGACTGTGGGAAATGAGGTACCAGTACCTCTAGTCGTATCAGCATTAATAGTGGCAGAAGAATCTTGTACAGTAGATCGTTGTGGGGAGGCTAACAGGAAAATCAAGACTTCAAATTTGGGTTGATCCTCTCTTCTTCTCAGGTCATCCTCACTTTTATTTATATCTTCTAGTTCTCTGCGTCTTTGTTCATCTTCGTGGCGTCATCTTTCAGACTCTCTGTACCGAATTTCTTCGTCTTCTCTCCTTGCAACATAGTCCTGGAGTCGAGAAGTTTCCATCCACTTAATCAGTTGAAGGAGATCTTTGGACGCAGGCATCGCAGGAGAGCTTGCTCGCGACGAACGAGGAGATTCTGTGGGTGATTGGGCGTTGTCACTGTGTGGAGTGTGGGGCATGAGTGTGGGTGGGTCGAGGTCTCCCAAACTTAAACTCATAACCCCATTGTCCAGGGTATCTTTTTGATCCCTGTAAGACATGCCGTCAGCTTCTGTACTCTATCTGTGCAAGAGACCGGGTCAACCCCTCGTAATCTATGCACAGAATTACAGACGTCTAAAGTAATACGCAAGAATTTAATATAAAGTGGGCCTGTGAGTGCGTGTTTGTGTGTGTATTGCTCGTTGCCGGGAGGCTTGGCGTGCTGCCAGACGTAGAGGCAGCTCGGCACAAGTGCAACTGAACCAAGTTGTCTTAATGCCCTCTGCTCAGTTACCCAATGACCGTAAGCGGGAGGGGACGTACTGCTGGGCCGCTCCCTCAGTCATCTGACTGCAGTTTGCACAGACAATTCTGATTAAAATACACAACACAGCACTGTACACAGCATAGCACTTCACAACACTGTAAGTCCTGAGGCTTGTAGTCTGGCTGTAAATCCTTGGCGAAGCTGAAGACGAGACGCCATTAACACAGTCCGGCGGGAAGGCTGAATTCACTCTGAATCTCACTAAGAAATCTCACTGTGCCATCTATGTTTGTCTTTGATATCCCCAAAATGTTCTACACTACGGAGGGTATACGCAAACGCTTGTTATCTTGAAAATAGGTTCTTATTCTCGTACGGGAGATATACAGAGGAAACAAATAGACGTGGGCTTCCACACCATAAGGACTAGCGATCTCAACTCTCTGTATCACTCCACGCTGGCATGTACAGATGCCAGCATTCACAAGCTGAATACATACTATGTAAATATGATAATTCACATACATAACATGGTGCATAATAAATGGAAATATTACATAGGATTAATACATGTTCTGTAATACTTTACTATACATAATTAATAGAGTAATATAAGAATACACAGCTTAAGATACTACTTCGTGTCCATATTATACAGTGTGCAAATTAAGCAGAAAGTCAGATAAGTAACCTGAGGCTTGGTCACAATTTTCGTGATGCCATATGGCAGCAGGGTGTGCCTTTAGACAATACATTATGCTTTCAATATCTTCTCAGGCGGTAGTACCTCCCTGTTTGGTAGCTGCCTACTTCCTACTACTACTGACTAGAGTCGCATGAGAATTTTCATTTGGTACTTTATCAAAATTAATTTATCTCCCCGACCATTGGGACGGTATGCTTCTCCTTTTGCATCACTTTCCACCATACATGCTCTCTCAGTTCTTACTGGTCTTCCTTGGCCAACTCCCATCTGCACCTGTTCAAAATTTTTACACCCCACTTTGTGACTCTTCAGAAATCCGCATCGAGGACCTCTATGTAATGGCCCCTTTCTCATCAACAGAAGTATTATATAAATGGGTTCTTACATTTGATTTATATTCAGATTTCACCACAAGTAACTTTCCACTACCTATAAGTAAGACATGAGTTGAACACGAGAACGGTAGCTTTCCCAAGAGGGAGAAGCCCATATGTCAGCATCTATGTAAGAGCGCACCAGGGGCGACGCTCTTGGTCAATCATCCACGTTTATATTACATAAACGCCGTCCTCTCTCATTCACTCATAAATAGTGGAACTTACGGTTGATATACACTCAGGAATTATAAACATAATACTTTTATAATAAAACAAGAAACTTCAATTGGGTCTCGTTACCAAAAGCCCAATTATATTATATGTGTGCCAACCTGGTTAACTGGGGAATAAACCAATGTAACATCTACCCTCTCTACCATCTTCTCTACCAGACAACTTGGTGCAATATAATCTTTCAGTTCGACCAGTAATTGTTTCGGCAGAGTGTCCAATAATTTATTCATTAAAGTTTGGTCTTCACCTCTCAGTGGCCCTGACCTGCTGACAATGGATGCAAACTTTGTTTTTATTTGGCTCAAGAACCAACGAGGGTCATCGTTCAAATCATATTCCACCCGTGAGAACTCATCCCATGCATCTCCCAGGGTCATTGGTTTCACAAACAGTTTCCTCAGAGCTACCTCTCATCTATCCCTTGAGTTATCAGCATTATATTCTACCTTTCTACAAAACTTAGTTATGACATCATCAGCTTTAAGGCCCACGAGGTTATCTAAGGACAGCCTCGGAATGTTTTGGATGCTATTCAGCCCAGGAGATCGGCTAAGCCTATCCCTAGGAGAAGACAAATGTGGAATTAAAACAGGGAGAGCAGGCATTGCCCGTTCTGACAGGTTCTTTTCAAGCAACTCTATTTGCCTCCTCACAGTATTCATAGCTTCATCAAGCTTAGCTTGAGTAACTCAGAGTTCATTAGAAAGTGGTATTTGATCAACTGGGGCTTCAATCGCCACCACATCCTTATCACCATTAGTGTCTACCATCGTGTTGTGAAATCAACAACAACAACCCACTGTTACTATACAAACAACGGTTACAATGTACACCCTCAAGAATTACTCGGAATACGACTCAACTGATCAGTCACAGACTAATGGGTAATACTATAAGAAAAACTGACACAAAAATAAATAACTTCTCTCACTATTACGACTCATAAAATATGCAGCATTGTCCAGGCAATTTATGAATTTAACACTCCTATGTACTTCACCGTTCACACTGTTCTCACAAATGCTGGTCCTTACAAGTACAGTACTGCACATTGGAGCCAGGACCACCATAGAGAGCAGACACGCCACCTACACCCGCCAAACCGAGCGCGATAGCATTGGAGCCAGGACCACCATAGAGAGCAGACACGCTGATTGGCTAGTTCTGGGACCTCTCCCACCTTCCCACTTACCCTGGAAATTACGAGCACCTGACTCCATTCTCCAACTGACAAATCTGTTGATTCAATCGACACATTGAGCCTCTCCTACAGTATCGGACCTCCCTTAGGAACCCCGAATGCTGCTGAGGGGCTTGGTGTGAAGAAAGAGTCATCAGCAAGTTTTCAGACCTTTTTCTACCACTCTAACCTTTATCTTCCGTGCCGTGAAGGGACCTATTCCCCTGTCAGTTGACGTACAGGGGAGTATTCGTCTGGAAACGCCCTCCGTCCCCACACCTCGCTAGTGCGTGTTTGTGTGAAGGGTGGGGGGTCAGCACAGCCTGCCGATTCGCCTGGGGACCTCTGTGATAGTGCAGGGTCTCCCCTACGTGAGGGGCGCAGGAAATCAGGGACTGTTAGGGGAGATCTCCATAAATCTCCAATTTAAACATGCCTTCAATTAAAATTAAAGTGGACCGAAACATCCAACCGTGCACGGACCTCGCCTCAATTATTTTCCAGCTGACCTGTATATTTCAGATCCGTTCCTTCACCAATGACGACACTATCAAAATATTTGTACAAACTGATGAAGATGCCGACCTATTCCACTCCCCAGCAATGTACAACAAACTGAAAAACAATGGCCTAACAGTCGTCAGCTCACCCGAATACCGCGCCAAATGCTCCCTCATATGTAGAAAAGTCATCCCTCATATCCTTGACAACCCTAACCTGTTGACAGAACTCAACTCACAAAACACCCCCCAAATGACATATGCAGCCCAGATGGGAACTCTCCCCATGTTAAAAATCACTACAGCTACTCAAACTGACGCCATTAAATTAAAATCCAACGGAATAAAACTCGGCAACAACATCATCCCCTCACGAAACATTGAATTCCAACACTACATACCAGTTCACCAATGCTACAATTGCTACCAATTTGGACACAACACCTACCGTTGCAGTAACACACAAACTTGTTCAAAATGTGCCAATCAAGGCCACTCATACCGTAACTGCACTGCCACTGTAACTAAATGCTGCAATTGTAAAGGCCCACACTCTGCCATCAGCAACAAGTGCAAAATCAGACTCGACAACAGCACAACACCACTCCCTCCCCGCCGACCCTCACCTCCCACTGCACCTCCCACAGCACCACCTCCTCCTCCCCACCACTCACTCCCTACTCCCACGACCCTCCCCACCCGCACTTGCTGGACCAACAACCTGACCGCCCCCCTTCCCTCCCCCGACACTGACGCAAAAATCACCACCATCATACTTCTGGCACATACCCTAAGCAACGGAAACAGGGCGCTTTTTCTTAAACTGGCAGTTGATGGTTTGAAGGCGAACGGCCTCCCAACCATACACATTCCTGATTCCTTCAGAACCGGTCCCGACCTCATCTTCCCCACTGCCCCCATCTCCGACCGGACCAACATGCCACCCCCTCCCCCCAGAGAAACAACTGCAATCTCCCTCCGCCCCTCCACTTCTGCCATACCCACACCTGACTTATCTCACCAATCTACTACTACCTCACCCCCCAGAGTAATCAGCCCAAAACCTCCCAGCCCCTCCACCTTGACCTTGCCTACACCTGACTTTTCCCACACGACCACGTTGAACCCCGGACCACAAACACCCAAACTAAACCCAATCCTCCCCTAACTCCTCAGAGTCCCAAGAATAAAATGGCAGCCCATCCCCCAACAGAAATAGTGGTCAAGACCCCTAGACCAAAGAGGAAGAACACCTCCCCCCTTTCTCCCTATACACCTGACAGCAAAAGAATTATACAATACACACATCCAACTAAATCTATAATCAAAGTAAACCTATTCGGCACTACCCCAAATGAAACAGAAAACAACCCCGACACGAACCTAGCACACTCCCCTCAACCTCCCGACTCCCCCACACACAGTCACGTAACTGCCCATCCCTCACTTGCATACACAACACTCAGACCACCACGCGCACAGTCACTCGACAATTTAGACCTCATCCGTGCACCCCACAATTTCAATTTTTAAGTACAAAACAGACCATACACTCCCCTCCCACCTCCCTTATATTAATAACTTCCTTATAACCTCACCCAACAACTCCCCCCAAATTAAACCAAACCTCTCCTCAACCCTCACCCAACGATTCCTACCCAACCTAACCAAATCAACCTAACCTAATATTACCTATCCTCTCATCAGCGCACACCCAACGATTCCCACCTAACCTAACCTTAACCTAACCTCTCCTCAACCCCACACCCAATGATTCCCACCCAACCTAACCTAACTCCCCCCCCTCACTCCAAACCCCACGCCACCAACTCAAACTCAAGACCACTCCGAAAAAAAAAAAAAAAAAAAAAAAAAAAAAAAAAATAACCCACTCAACCTGCACTAACACTCCCCCCCCCCCATAAAAAGACCCTAACAATCCCCCTAAAATAAAAACCTAACACACCCAGCCGTTACTAGCAATCCCACACAAAATAAAAAATAACCATTCTACCATTAACTAACCACACCCTATCACTCCTCCCAAAATGAAAACCTAACACACCCAGCCGTTACTAGCAATCCCAAAAAAAAAAAAAATAAAAAAAAAAATAACCATTCTACCATTAACTAACCACACCCTACCACTCCTCCCAAAACAAATACCTAACTTACCCATCCCATACTAACTCAGATAACATGTTACCAACACTGTTTTATGGGCACCTCCCTTAGCCAATAAGGTCGGAGAGGTGTACCTAATAAAAACGGTAACGTTATACAGATGATATGAACGTCTCCCTTAGCCAATAAGGTCGGGGAGGGGTGCATTGTACCTGTACACAAACCCTCTCCCTCAAGAATGGGGCCAGAACTCACAATACCTGCAAGAGCCTACCACGCAATTGCAGAAGTCCTTTACTAGCCAAAGGAAAGAATGAATGCAATAATTAACCCAACTCTGCCAACCACTAACAAAACCTACAATCCTCCCAAAAGAAAAACTTAACCCACCCAACCTTACTCACAATCCCTCAAAAAAAAAAAAAAAAAAAAAAAAAAAAATTGCTAACTCACTATCCAATCACTAATCAACACCTTCAATACTCCCAAAAGAAAAACTTAACCTACCCAACCTTACTCACAATCCCTCTTAAAAATCAACACCTACAATCCTCCCAAAGCAAAAACTTAATATACCCGACCTTTCTAACAAGCCCCTTTGACCCTCCTAAAAAAAAAACAAAAAAAAAAAAAAAAAAAAAAAAAAAACAACAACATATGACTCAATACAACTATTCATTAGCAACACAAAATATATCATTCCAAAGAAATCCTACCATACTATAAATTAACCCAAGAACCTCCAAAGCCCCCCTCTCCTCTCGCCTCCCCTCTCCTCTCCTCTCCTCCCCCTCCTCCCGACAACCGAACCATACCTGACCTTATAACAATTATCCTAACCCTCCCTCTCTCCCCTTACTACATTTCCACGAAAACACATACACACTCACACAACAACCCCCCTTAAGCAATTCTAATTCACCTTAAATTAACATACAACAGCCACCCCCGCCAATCCCCAAACATAAACTCCCCCCCTCCCACAACCAATCTCCAAACACAACACCCCCCCCCCCGCCACTACAACTTCGAAAACCAAATTAAACATACCCAACTTCTATAATCTGCCACTGTCAACAAAATCGACCTAACTCAAGACTGAAACCAAACAACCTATATCTCACTCTCATCTCCGTTCACAATTTGACATAGCTCAAATCTGTCTCCTGCTATTACTAAATAACTCTCCTACGATACACTCATCCTTCCTTATCTACGAATACTTTGACATTTCAAGCTCAAAGATTCAAAACTCTTCCTCCAACTCTCTCCATTTCTCTCTGACATAGCTAAAAGACCCACAACTCTCAGAACCTAATCAAACATACCCAACGTCTGTGACATCCAATTCTCAATAAAATTGACCTAACTCAAGACTGAAACCACTCAACCTATATCTCATTCTCGTCTCCGTTCATAATTTGACAAAAAAGCTCAAATCTGTCTGCTGCTATTACTAAAAATTCTCCTACGATACGCTCATCCTTCCTTACTATGAATACTTTGACATTTCAAGCTCAAAGATTCAAAAAACCCTTCCTCCAACTCGCTCCGTTCCTCTCTGACATAGCTCAAAGACTTTACCTTCATCTCTCTCCAAACAACCCTACGACTAGCAAAATTTCCATATTTTCACCTTATCTGTTTGATTTGATCGTGTGCTGCCTGTGCGTCCGTCCACCTGCGTTTCTCGGCTTGCGCCGCAGCCGTGGCGGGGCGGTTCTTCCTATGCTTTGCCAACACTGCCGAGCTGGGACGACAATCAGGGCACCCGCGTTGGCCCTTTGCTTGCCCGGACCTGCTCCCGCCCTCCCTCTGCCTCGTCCTGATTGTGATTGTTGCACCCTCAGGCCCCCATCTTATAATCCCTCACGCAAGCGGTGTTTAGCCACTGCATCTGTTCTCTCCTTCTAAAATTCACTTCCATCCTCTCTTTATTCTTCCTCTGAACCTCCTTCCCCCCTGTCACTAGCATTTTTCTATTCTATTCTAGTACTGCACTCACAATCATTGTGTACTCACTAGCCTCTATATCACTATAAAATCTTCAAACAACCCCAATGCAAAGCTGAAAGTATAACGGGCATTATATTTCATATAACATACAGTGCACCTCACAGGTAGTAGGTAGTAGGCAGCTACCAAACAGAGAGGTACTACCGCCTGGGAAGATATTGGAAGCATAATGTGTTGTCTATGGTAGACCCTGCTGTCATATGGCATCACAAAAATTGTGACGAAGTCCCAGGTTGCTGCTCTGACTTTTTGCCTCATTTTCACACAATTGCAGGGTCTCAATTGTTTCTCTTACTTAGACAACACAACATACATAATGTATATCGTTTCTCACTCATGATTTATTTTTTCGCTTTTTTGTTTATTTATGGTTATTATTATTATTATTATTATTATTATTATGATGATTATTATTATTATTATTATTATTATTATTAATATTATTATTATTGTTTTTTTATTTTTTATTTGTATTAATTTGCTATTAATTCGATTAATTGTTGTAATAATATTAATGATAGATATTATTATTATTATTATTATTATTATTATTATTATTATTATTATTACTTTTATTATATTTTCGCCGGCCAGGCCCTGATGGGTCAGTGACCTGTGCCCGGGTGGTCTAATCCCTGTAAAAAAAAAGAAATACTGACAGGGTAGGTAGTTAACTACGCTATGCTTAGGTTAGCATCAATAAACACACTACGAAGTATTAAGTACACTCATGAATGTTTCAACTGTTAGCTACATGAATCATAGTTAACTACTACCTACAGTACCACATTCATTTCTCCCAACTTGGTGAAGAAGTTAAATGAAAAGGAAAAGTAATCAGAGACGTGACCGATCACCCAAGCGGCTAACGAGCCGATCAGTGGCGAAGAGGATAAAACAAAACAAAAACATTAAATTACATCTCACCATTGCACACCATTTTGTAGGGCCGGGGATGTAAAAAAAATATCAAATTAAACCGCTGTCCCCATTATATAAGGGTGCACATTTTGAGAATACTGCTCCCTTATAATTTTATTTTGGATGAATTTATAGTCTTTCTTAATCAATCTACGTATTTTTCGCCTTTCTTTTCTATACGTTCATTTATTTCTTAGTTATTTTACATCTCATACAAATAACCCCTAGCCTCTTAACCTGTGGTAGCATGGCGAGGGAAGGTCACGTGGAGTCAGTGTAATTTATGGTACCAATATATGGGGAGAAACAAATGTAAAATACTGTAGGGATTAGTTACACCTTTCAACATCTACCATTACTTGGCTTACTTTATAATGAAAGATATTATGAAACACACTTGAGCACCACCATTCCAGGTTACTTGAGAAATTATCTCTTAATTACAAACAGAACTCTTAGTAATAGCATCACCTTACTCCACTAGCACCAGAACTAATAGCTGATAGTCTATTCCTCCAAGATAAATACAATATTTTAATACAAAGACAACACAAATTTCAATACAGTCATCGGATTCTCTGAGGCTCGCAGATCAACAAGATATAACTTCAGTAGCGAACTGATGTTTTATTCTCTCGCGAACACTAGATCAGTAATTCCAGTTATTGCCTAGCCGCGAGAACACATCGTCTTAACATAATTTTCACTACACGTAATGTCATGATCGTGATAATGGCTAACCTGAAAACCTTAAGGATTCATACTACGCTCAAACGTCCACAAAACCTTCTGAGTCCCCCAGTGGAAACGTCCCCCGTTTTCTCTGTTTCCCCGTCTTTGTTTGTAGGGAACTTTGAATATAATCCACGGATTTCGTAGCAGACGCTGTATGTTGGGACCTGTTGCCATCCAACCCTTTGTAATCAATTTAATTTTGCTTTTGATAGCTGAGTCAGAGCATTGTTAGTGAAGATAATAGTAGGGAATGAAACTGAGTTTATAGTCTCAGTCTCAACGTCAGAGTGTACAGTAAATTAATTCATCGGAATAGAAGTAGGTGGACTCCCTGGCCTATTTTGAGTGAGGGCGCCGCGGGCATTTCTACCGTTAGTGAGCGCCCGTCCCTTCACCCATACAGGTATGCCATTCCACTCTGTGTTGTAATTCGCCTTTCTTTAAGTGATTTGACCCAATTAATAGTTGATTGTGCAAGTGTTACAGTAACGTAGTTGATATGCTCTGAGTGAAGTCATATTTACGTTTTTAACGTCCCCTGAAACGTGATGTTGTTGTCACAGTGAGTGTCCGTCCCTTCACCCATACAGGTCCCTAACGCAGCCTAGGCCGTGTCTGTAGCGTGGATGTTGTATCCACTATGTCTGGGGAGATGTCCGAGGCCCAGTAGGATTAGTAACCTTCGTGAGACCCGGCCGTCAGACACTTCAGACTACCTATAGCCCCCAAAGCTGGCTCGTCTGGCCTTAACGCTCGGCCTGCGAGGTGACCCCGGATCACCAAGCCACACACCACTACTAACCCCCATCATTGGTGGATGAGTGTCTAACTCAGTAGGGCTATTTGTGTGGTGGAATTAATCCACTGGGATTTTCAGAGTTCATCGGAAAGTACTCCATGGTGGCTGGACCCCATGGCTGTTGCTTGAGTATCACTCCTGACGACTGAAGGTGGTAGTGGCAGTTGCCCTGGTCTTTATGGTGCTAAGTGACTATAAGAGTTGTGTGTTATTGAGTATGTCCACCCAGTAGTGGTGTGAGTATGCTGAGCCTGAGAGCCTAGTACTAGATTTCGTCTGTTGGTACAAATAAATTCTTTCTCCTAATTTCATATTAATGTTTAAATAAATTTTGTATTTGTATATTGTGTCTATTATTTACCTACAGTATTTACCGTTATTTCTTCCCTATTGCTTGATACTATCATTACATCTACCCTCGAGCCTCCTCTCGTCACGCTACCAATGGTAATAAGTATGAGAGTAAAAGGAATTGTTACTGGCACACAGAGGCCCTCATAAATGGTGGCAGTAGAGGCCCTCATAGTAAAGATGGATGAAGCTTTCAACATATACTCAAGACATCCTGAATGTTTCAGTCGCGGTAGGCATGCATCACCTACAGCTACTTATACAGGATAGCTCTTAAAATTAGAAGAGAAAATGACAGGCATCTCTCACTAGAGAAAACCAGTCTTGCTCTAGGGATAACTCACGAGTATCACCCAATTTTTTTTTGTGGACGATGGAGCTTAATATGAATCCATTGGTATAAATATAATATTCGTACAAATGTGACCATGATAACAGGTAAATAACTTAAAGTTTCGCTGAACTATATAGATAAGTTAACACTTTTTTTGCGTCAATGAATAGATGAAGTAAATCACAATACAGGAATATGACAGAATTAATGAATCACAAACCAGGAATAGATATTTCTTAGTTTACCACAATAATTATGAGCCGGTGTCTTAGTTTACAGGGGAGTGGACAATATCCATTACCCATCTGAAAAGATAACTAAATAACATTTGCTACACAAAAAAAAATAAAACATAGCTTTAAAGATTAAATAATAAAATAGAACTTCACAATTGTATTAATGAAGGAATATAATCTTAAACATATACAAAACTAATTTGACATAAAATTCAAGTCTGGCAAAACATTTAAGAATAATGTTGCAGTTCAAAATTATAGATACTGAGCCAGAGCCAGGAGTGACTCAGCTGACACCTGGCGACACTCAACAACCACAGCAACTAAGTAGTGTTTGGGTTATAATCCTCACCACAGCTGTCCAAATAGGAGAACACTAGAAACTGCTTGCGCTTCAATACTACAAATACTAACTTTACGCTAGACTGTTGCCCCTGAGAGACAAAGTAAATAGTTCGGTCGTTCCTAAATACTTATCAACAGCTACGCCAGATGACGGTACAAATGGAGTGATGGGGTTTTTCTTTAACGAAAAACAGATGGAAATGGGATATATAGCAGGCAATATACTTATATTAAAACTTCACTCCTTAGGGCACTGAAGAAGATCATTCATAATTTAAAATAACAAAGTTTAATATGTAAGAATGCGATATCATTATAAGAGAGCACCATCAACATATAGAGTTAATAATGAGCATAAGCTGCATGAAAGTTTATTATAATAAAACTGGTTAAAGAACCAGTGATATATGAGAACAAAATAAAAATGTGAAAAGTTAGTCCATCATCCAAAGTTAAAAATTTGACTCGTATGATTAGTACCATTAATGATTCATGAATTGTATTATGTTATTTCAATGGCCTTTTATACTAGGACATTAAAAAAATATTATATAGGGGTGAGTGTATGGGAGCGTTCATACAATATATCAGTTTATATAATTATGTTCTCACCTTCTGAAGAAAAAACCCCAGATAATTTCAACGTGTGTATCAGTACGGTACTCCAACACAGAGTACATTATGCCAATACACATAGTAGAACAACACACATGGTATTCCAACACACACATACACGCATATATATATTATATATATATATATATATATATATTATATATATATATATATATGTTATATATATATATGTAATATTCAGAAATTTCAGAGTAATTTCGAATGCCCCGCCATTAGCGGTACTGAGCGTTCAAGGTCGTCTGAGGGAAGAGAGCGCTCCCCGCACATAGTGGGAGATTGCGGAACTAGGCCTATATGATATTAAATGTAATTTACCGGATTAATAATGATGCGATTCATGAAGTTAAGGGACTATTATTGAATTTGAAATTATTATAGATCGTTTAGCAGTCTGAATAATGTTAAAGGGTGTCCCAAGGAGTTATTAGTTAGGCGGAAAATAGGTCACGTAGGCCTAAGCTAACGCCTTGAGAGGACACGAAGCGGGCTCTCTCTCAGTCCCGGATAGCACTCACACGAACAAGACGTCCCTGCGCGTCTGTCCCAGAAATAGTCACGTGGCCTAGTCACCTGTGCTGAAATATTGCAGTATAACAAGTAAGTCTCATTCGATCTCAGACAGGGTTAGATAGGGCAGTGATAAAGTAAACTAGAGCTAACAGTGAGTTCATTTCAGGGTTTCCGTGAGAACCCACTTGACTGAAGTTGACTGGAGTTGACCTGAGATTGACTGCCGTTTGAGACTGCCGTTGAGGATTGAGGGTGGCGATTGTCGCCATTGGACCGATCAAAGTAGGCCTGTCACTGTTTAGCGGGGTAGCAAAGGATCTCTTGAGTGAACGAGTGCTCCCGACAACTAAACGACACGGGACGCTAAAGCTTCTCTCAACTGTACAAGGTCTGATTGGCTCACTCCCGTCCGCTTTATGGACGCACTGGGAGTACACTGAGGCTATCTGAGTAGACTAATGGTCACACACTGAGACCGTGAGTCTAGGTCTCTAGGAGATACCTGGAGGAACATTTTCCCTCCCTTATTACGGGTGTAGTTTAATAGTTTCTAGATAATTTTGATAATATTGTTTTGAATGTTTGTGCCATCAAGTGGAACCAGAGTGATACTGTGATTTGATTCTTTTAATGCCTCTGATTGTTCTTCATAATTCTGATCTCAGGTATAACTTTTATTCCCCAGAGTAGTGGGTAGGTTAGGTTAGGAAGTGTGCATCTGTTGGGGTGCTATAAATTTGGTTGAGTGCCCTTAAGGCCTATTCATTGTAGAGTATTTAATTTCATATTTTATTACCATTTCCTTAGTGACTGATATAATTTTGTTGAGTGCCCTTAAGGCCTATTCATTGTAGAGTATTTAATTTCATGTTTTATTACCATTTCCTCAGTGACTGATATAATTTTGTTGAGTGCCCTTAAGGCCTATTCATTGTAGAGTATTTAATTTCTCATTTTTATAACCATTCCTCAGTGACATATAATTTTGTTGAGTGCCCTTAAGGCCTATTCATTGTAGAGTAGTTAATATCTTTTTTTGGTACCTAAGTGACTGATATTATTGTGTGAAAGCCTTTAAGGCCTGTTTCATGTGTGCACGGAACAGTTCTTATTACTTCAAATTTATTGTTGCCTGAGGTTCTAATAATTTTTATATCATGTATAACTTTTATTCCCCAGAGTAGTGTTTTAAGTTCAAGTTAAGAGGTGCGCATATTGGTGTACCATTATTGGATTGTGTTTGTAGTGTTGGAGGGAATATAAGTGTCCAAATGTAACAGTGTGTCTCATTCATCCCAGTCACAGATGCTATCCTTCCACGGGTCACGGACAATTTATTTTGTTTAGTAGTTTTAAGTGTTCTTGTGCTGGTTCGGGATTTTTCTCAAAGGGGCGCTTCCACTGCCATTACCATCTATTAATTTTAAATAAACCCCAAGTCAAGTGAGAAATTAAAGTCCAGTAAATTCCGACCGGTTACATATATATATATATATATGCAAGTAAATCACTGTAGGTGAGCGTGATTTAGGTATATGCTGATAACCACAAGGAAAGAAGAAAACACGAAGTTCCCAAGCGCTTTCGTGTAATTCACATCTTCAGGAGTGAGTACAGACTGTACTCACCCCTGAAGATGTGAATTACATGAAAGCGCTTGGGAACTTCGTGTTTTCTTCTTTCCCTGTGGTTATCAGCATATATATATATATATATATATATATATATATATATATATATATATATATATATATATATATATATACATATATATATGTATATATATATATATATATATATACATATATATATGTATATATATATATATATATATATATATATATATATATATATACATATATATATGTATATATATATATATATATATATATATATATATATATATATATATGTATATATATATATATATATATATATATCTATATATATATATATATATATATATATATATATATATACATACATATATATATGCAAGTAAATCACTGTAGGTGCGCGTGATCTAGGTATATGCTGATAACCACCAGGAAAGAAGAAAACACGAAGTTCCCAAGCGCTTTCGTGTAATTCACATCTTCAGGGGTGAGTACAGACTAGATAGAGTAATGCAAAACAAGATGAATATATACAGAGGAGGGTGAGACCAGGTCCACAATGGTCAGGTAATGACCCTACTAATCTTTAAATGGCACACAACGGTTGGTGGTTGGGTCAGATGGGACAGTGACCCGCCCTCTCACCTGATCACAAATCTTCTTAATTACAAAGTTGTCCAGCTTGTACATGCCGTTACTCAAATTCATGTTGAATGCTTCGGTATGTTTAATAAGACTAGATTCTATGATGTTCCTACTATCAATTGAATTACATGGTAATATTGAGGAGGCATTATCCCAGTCAATGCAATGCTTGTTATCCCTCAAATGAACAAACAGAGCATTGGATTCCTGGCCTGTCCTAACACTGTATTTGTGTTGTTTAATTCTAGTTACAAGATCTTTACCTGTCTGGCCTAAGTAAAACATATTACATTCCTTGCAAGGAACTTTATAAATGCAACCAATTGTGTTGTTGGGGGAGTTCTTGATTAACATTTGTTTAACAGTGCATGAGTTTTTAAATGCCACATTGACGTTCCAAGATTTTAGCTGTGCCGGAATGTGTGAGAAATTTTTGTGAAATGGTAATATTAAGATATTCTTATGGTCATGGGTGGGCTTGGGATCAGTTCTATAAAAAGTTTTCTTAGTAATGTTTAAGCATTTGTCTATGAAAGATCTAGGGTATTTAAGGTTTGAGCCAATATTATATATATATTTGTATTCCTCATCGATGAATTCCGGACTGCAAATTCTCAAGGCACGTAAAAACATTGTTGTAAATACTGACTGTTTGACTTTATTATGGTGGGCAGAATAATAATGAATGTATGAACACACATTGGTTGGTTTTCTATAAATACTGAACTTAAAAGTGTTACCTATTCTGTGCATCAGACAGTCTAGGAATGGCAATTTCCAGTCTTGCTCTAATTCCACAGTGAATTTGATCGAGGGGGCTAAGTTGTTAAGTTGTGGTAGGAAAACTTTTAGGTCCTCATTACATGGCCAGAGACATAATACATCATCAACATATCTAAACCAGACTGCTGAGGGTGGTAAAATATTACTTAATAGTTTCTTTTCAAAGAATTCCATATATAGGTTGCTTAATACAGGTGAGAGTGGATTACCCATTGCCATACCAAATTTTTGAGCATAATATTCCCCATTGAATTCGAATTTGCAATCCTTAATACATAGTTTGATGAGTTCGATGAAGTCGTCTTTCGAGACGGGCAGTGAAATGTTATCCAGGGAATCTATGAGGAACTCTAGTAAATCATCAACTGGGACCTTTGTAAAAAGTGACGTTACATCAAAGCTGACCAGTTTAAAATCATGATTAATGTGCAAGTTATTGAGTTTATCAACCAGATCCATATTATTCTTGATATTGGAGTTAGAAATGTTGCCAACTAGGGGGTTTAGTAAGGAAACTGTTGGGTCAATCTCTTATAAACTATCTTATAAACTATCATTGATAACTGGCAACGATTCTATGGCAACGACTACCTATACTGTCACGAAGGAGTACACTTGTCTCGTGAGGGGGTAAAGACGTTGTCTGCATCCCTGGAGCGTGAAATTGTCACTCCGAAGGGGGGGTTTCGCCAGTAGAGAGAGTGTTACCGCCACAGTAAGATAAGCTAGAAGAGAGAGAGAAAGAGAGGGATAACCATAATAAGATAAACTAGGCGAGAGAGAGAGAGAGAGAGAGGGGGGGTGAGATAAGAGATATAGTGTTGACAACGAATTTGCTGACCAATCTGCTGAGGTGTTTCAATACGAAAACATATGGCCCTCGCCTCCGGGCTGAGATTGCCCTCGAAGGTAGTCTACTGATTTCTACAGGACAGACAACACGTTGGTTCAGACCACTAGACCCTAAAACGTGAGTGATCGTGAAGTATTATAATCTGCTAAGAAACTCTAAATAACTTTAATAAATATATTTGTGTACTGTAATTTGATCATATTATACCAATTGTCTCCTGTATCAATAGTTTAACATGCGAGTTATATTTAAGATGTTAACAGGCTATGTACTGTACATTGATTGTATTATTCATACTATGTGTCCTGAGATAACAGCATTTGTTATATGAGAAATGTTCTTTAACAGGTTTTGACCGAATTATATGGTACGCGTCAACGTTGAGGGTTTATTTCTCCAGCAACAAACCAATAACGCTCCTATGAGCGTTAACAGTCAAAACGTATATGGGAGGACTGTCGAAGGACCAACGCCTGAGTTCAGTGTGGGAGAGCATAGGCTCGTCGATCGCCCACCCACCCATAGTTGGTGGATTACCCACCCACCCACAGCGGGTGGATCACGTGCGTCGTCAACAGCGAGACAGTGATAGCGAGTGTTCTGTGTTTGAGTGAAGTGTCTTAAATACCTGGACAGTGTCATAAGGCTTCGGTCTGCGCGTACGGGGCTGTGAGCGTTCATTTCCGAACAGGGAGGCCGCGCACCTAGTGAGCTAAGGTTTCAGAACACCAGGACAGTGTCGTAATGTTTGGTCTTGGCGGACTGGTAGTTAGCGTTCGCTCGGACATGCACGCAAGTGATTATAACTAACAGCTGATCTTCCTATACCAGTGACACCATAGTATATCAAACAATGTTGATAAGGAACCATGAAGAAATACATATATGAAAGGGATTTGTGGGTGAAGTGTGTACAACATTCAGGTTATATGTACATGTATATATGTATATATAAGTATGTGTGTGTGTAATTTAAGAAATAACAACAAAGCTTGTGACAAGCCGTAACGTTGTACAAGTAAGGGCGCCGCAGTAGTGTTTGTGACATCAGTTGTGTAACGAGTCCCTACATTGATTGTGGATCTCTGTGGTTGTGTTAGTGTGACATCGTAGCTGGGATGTGACATCACTGTAGTCGTGTTTGTGTGACATCACTCGTGCGTATTGCACGTCACGTGTTTGAGGGACATCGCTCGTGTGTGACATCACTGTGGCCATGTTAGTGTGACATCGTCGCTCGTGCGTGACATCACAGTGGTCGTGTTTGTGTGACAGCGCTCGTGCGTATTGCACGTCACGTATTTGAGGGACCGTGACATCACTGTGGTCGTGTTTGTGTGACATCACTCGTGCGTATTGCACGTCACGTGTTTGAGGGACCGTGTGACATCACTGTGGTCGTGTTTGTGTGACATCACTCGTGCGTATTGCACGTCACGTGCTTGAGGGACCGTGTGACATCACTGTGGTCGTGTTTGTGTGACATCACTCGTGCGCATGGCATGCGTCTGTGTGACATCAACTCCAATTGTGTGATATCTGCGATCGTGGGCACCTGATACTAAGCGCTACTGCATACACTTATCGAGCAAGACAG
Organism: Homarus gammarus; assembly: GCA_958450375.1. Classification (NCBI taxonomy): domain Eukaryota; kingdom Metazoa; phylum Arthropoda; class Malacostraca; order Decapoda; family Nephropidae; genus Homarus; species Homarus gammarus. The sequence continues at coordinate 105,858 of CAUDMG010000367.1, forward strand.
ATTACGCTTGCTGTTCGGGCAGTCATGGACGGGAAAGAGAGTAAGTCAGAAGTGGGGAGCGTGTCCGGCGTAGAACAAGGAGACACTGTGGACATAGAGACTGATGTCTCACCCACCTCGCCAAGGCAGCGTGAGATAAACCCGTCTACCGTAAACCTGTCTCCCGAGAAGAGAAAGGAACCACCTGTCAAAGGAATCGAAGGACAATTATGTGAGCAATACCAACAAATGCAGCAAATGTTCGCTCACATGACAGCGATGATGCAAAACGTCACCGAAGGTATGAATCAACTACAAGGCAAGGGCAGCACAGAAGATCGCGGAAAGGTGTTATCACCACCAGAGACTAAACTTTCCTCTGTAATTGAAACTAACGAAGAAACGTTATATGCTCCAAGAGGACTCCCGGCGCTCACCTTAACCGCAGAGCCGGGAACGTCTCACCAGGGGGAGCGCGGAAGTACTTCCGAACATCAAGCTAGTTCGCCGAAACCACTACCTTTGATGAAAGACCAGGGACGACTACGTGGATAAGGCGCATAAATACAAAAGGAAGTGGGGAAAGCTTCCTGGGATCGAGTGGATGTTGGAATTCACAATGGATATGGTCGATAAGGAGGAGGAGGTCACAAAGGGACGAGGACAGGAAGAACCAAGCAGAATTTATGCACACTCACGTCAATCCTCGTCGAGGAAGAGACTTGTGGGTCTGGTGACATCAGGAATAAAGACAACCAGAGAAATGGACGATGAACGCTGCTCGCTATGCCGTGGAGATCACCTTCTTCAGATGTGCCAGACATTCCTCAGCATGTCCACAGGAAAGCGAACTTCCCTTGTAAGGGAACAACGTCGCTGCTATGCCTGCCTGGGTTATAATCACTGGATAACAGAGTCCAGCCAGAATATGGTATGTGGTATAGATGGCTGCTCTGGAGTACACTCGAGGATCCTGCACTTCACGGGAGCTCTGACGAGCAACGACAAGGTGCAACGGGGCGAAGTTGAGAAGGGAGAACACCAGACTAGCCTCCAAAGGGTGAAGAGAGCTACCACAGGGGGCGCCTACCAAATAGACATAGCACCTGACCACAAGCGACCTAGAATGAGTCAACGTAAGGCTATTATGCCACCACCGGAATCGGCATTTAGTAGAGCTAAATCATGGAAGGTCGAAGCCGGTACAAGCACCATGGGGAAAAGAAATCCGCATAAATGGGTCAGGGAAAACCATAACCAACAATGGAATTGATGATCGGCGTGAAGAACCCAACGATTGCGAGTTGTGACTACAAAGTTCCAGCAGAGTCGCACTTCCAATAGTGAAAGTCAGGGTGGAAGAAAAGAACCTAGAGGCGAAAGAAGCAGTAGTCACCGGAGCTCTCTTGGATTCAGGCAGCAACCGATCATATTGCACGCGTAGTCTAGCTTACCGGCTGCAGGCAGAATCATGAAAGAAAGTAATAGTGTAAACACCGAAGAAATCAGTGTGAGAGCCGATCCATCATTATCCCCAAGGTCATCATTGGTGAGAATCTACCGTCTTCCCAGAAATCGTCGGTCGCAGACACCCAAGATGTCACCATGTGGGAACACCTACGAGGTACTGCGCTACGCCAAGTACAGAAAAGAGTGGATCTCCTGATAGGTCTAGACGTACCACAAGCACTAGCACCATTAGAAGTAAGAACCGGGAAAGAAGGAGAGAGCCGTTTGCAATACGCACCTTGCTAGGTTGGACTATAAATGGACCGCTTGGAGTGGCGAGCCGTGATTATGCCGTGATCAACCACTTTGTCAGAATGGCAACACTAAATTCGGAGACAAATCTGGAAAAACAAGTCAGGCGCTTCTGGGAATGTGACTCAGTCTACAGTAACGATGATCCCGTCTCTGTTGAAGACAAGAGAGTCCTGATCAGTGGTCAACGTCAATTACTCAAGTGGACGGACACTACCAACTTCCCATCCCGTTTCGCCATGAAGAACCGGGACTCCCAGACAATAAGAAACTTGCCGAGCAGCGATTGGCAGGATTGAGAAAACGCCTCCTGAAGAACCCAGGGCTCTCTCAGAAGTATAAAGAAGAGATGAGACATCTAATCGACGAGGGACATGCTGAGCGAGTCCCACGTCAAGAACTCAGTGTTGCACCCGGGAAGACCTGGTATCTCCAACACCACCCTGTGTTGAATCCCAACAAGCCAGAAAAGGTGAGAATAGTGTTTGATTGTGCAGCCGAATATGAGTCGATGTCGTTGAACAGCCAGGTGATGCAAGGGCCAGACCTTAACAACAAATTGATGGGAGTCCTCATCAGATTCAGACAAGGAAAGGTGGCACTCATGGCTGATATCGAGGCAATTCTCCACCAAGTGCGAGTAGTACCCGAACATCGAAATGTCTTACGATTCTTATGGTGGACGGACGACCAGCTGTTAGGGGCCCCCACCACTTACCGAATGACAGTACATCTCTTTGGAGGAGTGTGGAGTCCTTCATGAGCCGGGTGTGCGCTACAACGAACATTCCAAGATTACGGGGAAAGTCTCCATGACGACATCAAGAAAGCTAATCGTAACTTCTACGTCGACGATTTGCTTCTCTCAGTAGATTCGCCGGGAAAGGCAACGATAATTACCCATCGGCTGAGACAGCTGATGAAAAGGGGCGGATTCAGACTTACGAAGTGGGTCTGTAATCACAAGGAGGTCCTCAAGGCAATTCCACAGACAGAGAAAGCTGTGGGAAAAAAGGAAGTAATTTTGAAAGATGACAGGCTCCCCACTGAACGAGCGTTGGGAATCTTGTGGAACCTGGAAAAGGACGAACTAGCGGTCCGGGTCCAGATCCCTAAGAAACCGGAGACAAAAAGAGACCTTCTGAGTATGGTCAGCTCCATATATGACCCACTGGGACTCATCGCTCCGAGTGTCATAAGAGCCAAAAACATATTCCAAGATGAGTGTAGACGAGGTGTTGGATGGGATGAACAAATCACTGAACAAAACAGGGTCGCATGGCAAAGATGGCTGGATGAACTACCTCACCTATCACGAGTTCACGTTCCACGGTGCTACCGACCAGAGGATATGAATCCAGTGACTACCGTGCAACTACATCACTTCTGCGACGCCTCCCAACGAGCGTATGGAGCTGTATCGTATCTGAGAACCACGTGTGAAGATGGAACTCACCATATCTCCTTCGTGTGTGACAAAGCCAAGCTAGCCCCTCTAAAACAGCAGACCATACCTCGACTTGAGCTCTGCGCGGCAGTACTGGCTGCTAAGGCAGACAAACAACTACGGCAAGAGCTTGAATTACATATAGACAGATCAGTGTTCTGGACAGACAGTACGGCAGTCCTTCAATACATACGAAGCACCGAAAGACGCTTCCAGTCCTTCGTGGCCAATCGAGTGGCAACGATACACGAGGACTCCAATGTAGAACAATGGCGCCACGTGACGTCGGCACTGAACCCGGCCGACGACGCTAGTCGTGGATTACATGGAGCAGAGCTCAACGAGGAGGGCAGGTGGATTCGGGGACCTGCTTTCCTCTTTTTGGAAGAAGACAGTTGGCCAAAGAGTCCATTGAGGATTCCAGACCTCACAGACGGAGACCCAGAGGTGAAGAAGGAAACCACGGTGCTGACAGCGAACGTTGACCAGGGGGAGGGTATTCTCGATAAGCAATGGGCCAGGTACTCATCGTGGCATCGACTTCTGAAGAGCGTAACATGGATTAGAAAGTTTATAGAATGGCGGCTTGGGAAGCAAAAGAACAAACATCACCGAAAAATTCAGCTCCAGGTCAGCGAATTGGAAGAGGCGAAATTAGCTGTCTTAAGATTTATGCAAGGGAAAGGATTCCCTCGAGAACTAGGAATGTTACTACAGGGACAACCCGTGAGAGGTAGCGACATAAAGCGGCTGGAACCTCATCTAGACACAGACGGTCTGATCAGAGTAGGTGGCCGACTGAAGCACGCCGCTCTCCACCCAGACCAGGAGAATCCCACACTATTACCAAGGGACAACAGGATCACGGGGCTCATCGTGAGAGAGGTACACTCAACTAGAGCTGGACACTCAGGACGAGAACACACTCTTGCCATAATACGTGAGACGTACTGAATACCTAAGTGCCGAAAATTACTCGACCGCACATTACGGACGTGTGTGACTTGTCGAAGAAACAACTGGAGGCCTACCCATCAACGCCAAGCCGACCTGCCAGAAGATCGAGTGCGCCCAGGAGGCCGGCCGTTCACCTACACTGGAATTGATTGCTTCGGCCCTTTTTTTGGTTAAACAAGGACGAGCCCGGGCGAAGAGATGGGGATGCTTATTCACCTGCCTGACCACCAGAGCCATACACCTAGAAGTCCTCACCTCACTAGACACCGACTCATTCCTCAATGCCCTAACAAGATTCACCTGCTGCAGGGGACCTCCCAAGCGTGTTCGATCTGACAGGGGAACCAACATGATTGGAGCTAACCGAGAGTTACGAGAGGCGGTGAACGGCTGGAACAACAGTGACAAGGTCGGGAATGCCCTTCTACAGAAACAGATAGAATGGCAGTTCAACCCCCCGACAGCCTCTCACATGGGAGGAGTGTGTGAGCGACAAATCCGCACTGTAAGGAAGGTCCTCCTGGGAGTGGTGGGCACCCAGACACTAGACGATGAACGCCTCAGCACTGTGTTCTGTGCCGTAGAAGAGATCATCAACGGAAGGCCCATCACCCCAGTGTCTGACGACCCAAAGGATCTAGAAGCACTAACGCCGCTCCACATACTACGGATGAACCTGGAGATACTGTCCACCGGAGGCGATCGGTCCATGACAGAAGGGTACCGACGAAGATGGAAGCATGCCCAATTCAATGCGGACCAATTTTGGAAAAGGTGGGTAAAAGAATATCTCCAAACATTACGTCAGCGACAAAGGTTCTTCAAAACTCGCCGTAATTTCCACGCTGGGAATATCGTGATCATCTCTGGACAACCCTTTCCCAGGAGTCAGTGGATGCTAGGGAGAGTACTGGAAGCTCTACCGAGCAGAGATGGCCTGGTGCGAAGTGTTAAAGTGAAGACAAAGGACTCAGTGTTAATACGCCTAGTGACGAAACTCTTCCTGTTGGAAGGGGTGGGAGAGTGAATCTAATAATATGCCGTGATTTCGTGCAAAGCCCGACAGGGGGAGTGTTTCCGCCACAGTAAGATAAGCTAGAAGAGAGAGAGAAAGAGAGAGATAACCACAAAAAGATAAACTAGGCGAGAGAGAGAGAGAGAGAGGGGGGGGGGTGAGATAAGAGATATAGTGTTGACAACGAATTTGCTGACACATCTGCTGAGGTGTTTCTATACGAAAACATATGGCCCTCGCCTCCTGGCTGAGATTGCCCTCGAGGGTAGTCTACTGATTTCTACAGGACAGACAACACGTTGGTTCAGACCACTAGACCCTAAAACGTGAGTGATCGTGAAGTATTAGAATCTGCTAAGAAACTCTAAATAACTTTAATAAGTATATTTGTGTACTGTAATTTGATCATAATATACCAATTGTCTCCTGTATCAATAGTTATAACATGCGAGTTATATTAAAGATGTTAACAGGCTATGTACTGTATATTGATTGTATTATTCATACTATGTGTCCTGAGATAACAGCATTTGTTATATGAGAAATGTTCTTTAAAAGGTTTTAACCGAATTATATGGTACGCGTCAACGTTGAGGGTTTATTTCTCCAGCAACAAACCAATAATGCTCCTATGAGCGTTAACAGAGAGGTCGGGGAAAGTGGGAGTCAAAAAACAAGCAGGTCCTGGGAAGTAAAATTAGTTGTTCAGGACAAGGGGTAAAACAGGACAAGGGAAGGTTAGGTTTAAGTGTATACTATACAAACAGTAGGAGCGTTAGAAATAAAATACACTTGCTGAGAGCGGTTATATGTACCGAGAATGTAGACGTCATAGCAATCACCGAAACTTGGATAATCTGGCGAGCAAAATTTTTTTATCAGAGTAACACACAGAAGGGTACAACCTTTTTCACAAGGACAGGGAAGGTAGGAAGGGGGAGGGGTAGCACTCTTCATCAAGGATACATTAAAATGTTGTATTAATAATTCAATAAAGGGTGAAATAGGAACCGAGTCTGTGTGGGTAGAAATCACGGAAGGAAGAGAAAAACTGATTATGGGAATGATTTACAGGCCCCCTAAGTCTTGGCAAAGAAGTAGCTCAGCCCATATGGCAGGAAATGAGTAGGGCAGCAAAATATAACAACCTATGCATTATGGTGACAATATATTAGACCTAGTATTAACAAATAAAGAAAATATTATCAGAGATATCACAGGAGGGGAAGAACTAGGTAACAGTGATCACAGAGAAATCAGGTTCACCCTAAATTGGAAAACGAAAAACAATGACAACATGGTCAGAGTCCCAAACTTTCGGTTGGCGGATTATCAGGGGTTAAGAAGGTACCTAGGTGAGGTTACCTGGGAACTGTCACGTCAGTCCCCAGCAGGAAGGGGTGAGGTCATAGATGACACAACAACTGATCATGACTATAATATATTCACTAGTATACTACATAAAGCACAAGAACAAAATATACCATACAGAAAAATTAGGCCAAATAAGAATGAGCCAAGGTGGATGACCAGAAAACTTTAAATGACATAGGAATAAAGAAAGGAATATATAAGAAATTAAAGGGAGGGGAGGAGCAGCTCAGAAATAGGTATAATGAACTATCTAGGAATGTTAAGAAAAATGTATGGAAAGCAAAGAGAGACTATGAAATCAAAATAGCAAGAGAATCCAAGGCGAATCCCAAGGGATTTTTCCAGGTATATAGGACAAAGGTCAAGGACAAAGTTGGGCCTTTATAGTCAGGGAGGGGAGAAGTGATAAATGGCAGTGAAGAAAGAAGCAAAGCATTGAATAGCTACTTCTTATCAGTTTTCACAGAAGAAATTTGCCATGAAATTCCACAGGTGGAACTGATATTTAAGGGAAAGGAAGAAGAGAAATTAAAGAATATCACTATCAGAAAAGAGGATGTTCTTAAGAAGATAAATAAACTGAAGAAAACAAAATCTCCAGGGCCTGATGAAATTTTCCCTCGAGTCTTGAAAGAGTGTAGGGAACAGATTAGCGGACCCCTCGTAAACTTATTTACGAAATCATTAGACACTGGAGTTGTGCCAGAACTTGTGGAAACAGGCAAATGTAGTACCCATATTCAAAAAGGGAGACAGAGCATCAGCGTCAAATTACCGGCCGATCAGTTTGACGTCAGTAGTGGGGAAATTTCTTGAATCAATTATAGCAGATAGCATCCGATCGCATCTAGAGAAAAGCAAATTAATTGACGACTCTCAACATGGGTTTACAAAGGGAAAATCTTGTCTAACAAATCTGCTAACGTTTTTTAGGAAAGTCTTCGAGGTAGTAGATAATGACGAAAATTACGATGTTATTTACTTAGACTTTAGCAAAGCATTTGACAGAGTACCGCATCAGAGGCTTCTGAGAAAAATTAAGGCTCATGGTATCGAGTAGAAAGTTTTAAATTGGATAAAATCATGGCTCACCGATAGAACGCAGAGGGTCAGCGTAGATGGTGTTAAATCTGAGTGGGGCCATGTAACCAGTGGGGTTCCCCAGGGGTCAGTACTAGGTCCACTCTTGTTCATAATCTACATAAACGATCTAGATACTGGGATCAGCAGTGACATAAGCAAGTTTGCGGATGACACCAAAATAGGGCGGCAAATTAATTCAGGGCAGGATGCAAATGCATTACAGGAGGATCTAAATAAACTGCAGGGGTGGTCTGAAAAATGGCAAATGAAATTCAACACCAGCAAGTGCAGCGTACTTAATATTGGAAGAACAAATACTTATAATGTATACAGCCTTAATAATATCAACCTAGAGAAGTCGACTTGTGAAAGAGACTAGGGGTACTTGTAAGCCCGGACCTACGGCCTAGAAAACAGTGCGTTAATGTTCGAAATAAGGCAAACAGAGTATTGGGTTTTATATCTAGAAGTGTAAGTAACAAGAGTGCAGAGGTCTTATTGCAACTATATCTTGCGCTAGTCAGGCCGCACCTCGATTATGCGGTTCAGTTCTTGTGCCCCTATTATAGAATGGATATAAATTCACTAGAGTCGGTGCAGCGAAGAATGACAAAAAATGATTCCGGGTCTTAGAAACCTTCCATATCAGGATAGGTTAAAGAAACTTAACTTGCATTCCCTAGAAATACGAAGAGTGCGGGGAGATATGATAGACGTGTTTAAGTGGGTGAAAGGAATCAATAAAGGGGATATAGATAAAGTTCTTATAATATCCGAGCAGGATAGGACTCGGAGCAACGGATTCAAGTTGGATAAGTTTAGTTTTAGGAGGGAGATAGGAAGAAACTGGTTCACAAATAGGGTGGTGGACGAGTGGAACAAGCTTAGCAACTTTGTAGTAAGTGCGGGAACTCTGGAAAGTTTCAAAAGGAGGCTAGATAGATTCATGGATGATAGAGAGTGGTAGTAACTCTTGACAGGAGCTGCCATGCACAGGCCAACCGGCCTATTGCAGACTCCTTATTTTCTTATGTTATGTTCTTATTAAACATGAGGTCAGGTCATAATCATGATATCCACTAATCCTCACACCAACACCAACACACACGTAGAGGAGCTTAAGAGAAAGGGCGACGTGACTAGACAAGTTAAGTCACGTCAAAAATATGGGACCCACTAAATATCTATCATACATCTAGCTCCAAGGTTTTCAAAGCATTGGGCCACTGACCAATAAATTTATTTACCATATTATCAGTTTTGTACTGACCATCACTAAGGTTTATGGAATTTAATTCCGTAATTAAACCAGCTTCAGTCTTTCTATGACACATGATGATTTAAGAACATAAGAACATAAGAATGGAGGGAACTGCAGCGGGCCTATTGACCCATACTGGGCAGTCCCGTTTACACCTAACCCCTATTGCTCATATAAGCATCCAACCTATGTTTGAAGCTATTCAGCGTATTCGAGTTAATGATGATATTTGGTAACTTGTTCCATTCATCCACTACTCTGTTTCTAAACCAGTGTTTACCTATTTCGCGCCAAAATCTAAATTTGTCTAATTTAAAACCATTGTTACGAGTTCGCTCCTGGTTGGATAGTTTGAGTACCTTTGTAATGTCCCCTTTGTTTAGCCCTGACTTCCATTTATACACCTTTATCAGGTCGCCCCTTGCTCTACGTCTCTTGAGGGAGTGCAAATTAAGATGCTTTAACCTGTCTCTATACTCAAGGTTCCTAATGCCTGGGATTAGTCTTGTCATTCTTCTCTGAATTCTTTCCAAGGATTCTATATTCATTCTGTAATACAGTGACCAAAACTGAACTGGGTAATCCAGGTGCGGTCTCACAAGCGCAAAAAACAGTTTTAGGATGACCTCGCTAGTCTTGTAACTAACACTCCTTTGTATGAACCCAAGTACTTTATTAGCCTTGTTACGAGCGAAAACACATTGTTTACTTGGCTTAAGGTTCCTACTTATCATTACTCCTAAATCTCTCTCGCAGTCGGATTTCTCTATGGCATCGTTGTTCATCTGGTATCTGGTTTCCCTGTTTACATCTCCTATACTGAGTATTTGTACACTTCGAAGCTTTTTTTCCCAATCAATGGGATGATATTATTCCTAACATGAACGAACAGTGCATTGTTTTCTGATTCTGTTCTGATATTGTACTTGTGCTGTTTGATTCTGAGTTGCAATGCTTTCCCAGTCTGTCCTACATAATTTCCATTACATTTGCTCCATGGAATACAATAAACACTTCCATTTACATTCAAAGTTGGGCTATTCTTGATTAATATATTGGTAATGGTTGAGTCATACTTAAAAACAACATTAATATTTAATAATTTAAGGGACCGAACTAACGGGACAAATTCATTGCGATAAGGCAGAGCCAAAATATTCTTAAGTGTAGGGAATTTCCTTGCTTGAGTAGAATGAAAGGAGGCAAACACGAGGAAAGAACATAACTCCCTAATAATGGTGGGAACCTGCCACTGCCTAACAGCCTCGATCTTACCAGAGTCTGTCTCGATTCCCTTCTGTGACACTAGATATCCAAGATAGGCAACTTTCCTCTGAAATAGATTGCATTTGGGTGGTATCAGTTTCAAGTTATGTCTCTTTAGCCTCGAGAGCACCAGTTCCAGCCTTTCTATGTGCTAATCAAGTTTCTTTGAGAATATCACGAGGTCATCCAGGTACACTAACAGGGTTGAAAATATCTTACTGCCAAAGATGCTCTCCACGACTCGTTGAAATGTTCAGGGAGCATTACATAATCCCATCGGTATGCGTTTATACTCAAACAGCACTAATGGTGTACAGAAAGCAGTCTTTTGGATGTCCCTGTCATCCATCTCTATCTGATAATATCCTGAGGCTAGATCGAATGTTGAAAACCACTTTGCTCCTGCCAATACATCAAGGGAATCATCATTCCTTGGGAGTGGAAAGGCATCCTTATGCGTGGCTTTGTTCAGTTTCCTAAAGTCGACACACAAACGCAGTGACATATCTCATTTCTTCACCAGAACAATCGGGGCTGTGTATGAACTAGTGCTTTTCTACATGCCCCCTTGCTCCAACAGCTAGTTCATATGGTCCCTAACCATTTGGATTTGAGTGGGAGAAACCCGTCTAAAGGGCTGCCTAATGGGAGTTTCATCTACGAGAGGGATGGTATGCTTGATTATTCCAGTGCATCCTAATTTTCCCTTGCTGTCCAAAAAACATCGCGGTACTTCCGCAACACACTCCAAAATCTCTCTTGTGTGCTACTGGGTATTTATTCTAGGTCAATCTTTAGTCCTATTTTTTTTTTTTTACGGGGATTAGTCCACCCAAGCACAGGTCAATGACCCACATCAGGGCCTAGGGGGCGAAAATATAATAATAATAATAATAATAATAATAATAACAATCATAATAATAATAATAATAATAATAATAATAATAATAATAATAATAATAATAATAATAATAATAATAATAATAATAATAAAGAACCATAAAGAAATACAAAATGAAAAAAATCTAAAGTGAGAAACAATATATGTATGTTGTGTTGTTAATATTAAGAGAAACAATTAAGACCCTGCAATTGTGTAAATGAGGCAGAAAGTCAGATCTGCAACCTGGGACTTGGTCAAAATTTTTGTGGTGCCATATGGCAGCAGGGTCTACCATTAGACAATACATTATGCTTCCAATATCTTCCCAGGTGGTAGTACCTCCCTGTTTGGTAGCTGCCTAATACCTACTACCTATTTGCCTTAGATCTTTTGACATCTGCCCATCAGCTGGGCATTCTGTCCCCTATTCAATGCTATTTGAGCTCACATCCGCTGTTTCTTGTTAAGGGTACAGATCGGCCCCACGAGCCACTCCAACATGCAAGCTTCGCTTTAGCCACTTGCAGGAATTACCCACATTGGCCATAATGGCAACCCCCTTACCGTACCTAATGGTAGTGTATGAAGGGAGAAGAAGGAGGTTGTGAGAGCAGCCATCCTTTCCCAGCCTGCATTGGCTCAATCAATACCTTAAGTTTGGGATATCTCCATAAACTTCGGATGTAAATACTGACTGCCTGACGACAGTCAGGCAGTAAGGCAAACTCCATTTGGTCTTTCTGCTGCCATCGGTGGATGCTCTCAATCTCTTGGAAACACTTACATAGAAGAAGCTGTCTCCCTTTATAATTTTAAGTTAACATATTTGGGGCCAAGAACCTTCACTAGAACCTCTCGACATTGGCTAAGTACATTCATCCCAATCAACCCTGGGGCCTTACTAGTAGAGCTTTGCTCTCCTTTCCTCACTAGAACCCCAACCTGTTCTCTTTTATGTCCAAAAATCTCAACATCCACCAACATGTAGCCCAGGTTTGGTATTGATCCACCATTAGCTGCTTTCAACACAGGAACCTCTGGGGAATGTAATCCAATTTCCCTAGATTCAAAATCTCTACGAAAAACTGTCTCTGAGACAAAAGACACATTACTACCAGAATCCAGAATAAATGTAACCAAGACTCCTCCTATCCTAACTGTGTGACCAGGCCACTTGTTCTACACCTACTGGTGTGCTTCCTGCAGCAGGGGTTGGCCATTTCCCTCCTCTCCAGAAATTTCTTACACTCTTGTGGTCTTTACTCCACTTCTTGACTGCTGAGGGGCCTGTATTAGCCCCATAGTTCTTATATGAATGTCAGGGCAGTACATTGTGTTTATATAATCATGTATTAGTCACACAATATATATATATATATATATATATATATATATATATATATATTATGAAAATCCACAATGAAAACGTGGATAAGATAAATCTTGATAAAATCTTGATAAAATCACACGGGAAAATGGAAACAACGGAGTACTCCGTTGTTTCCATTTTCCCGTGTGATTTTATCAAGATTTATCTTATCCACGTTTTCATTGTGGATTTTCATAATATATATATATATATATATATATATATATATACATATATAATCAACGACCTCACCAGCCAGGCCTCGAACCCTGGACCTAATGCATGGGACCAGGGAACGTTACCGACCATACCACAAGAGCACTAAAAGCAGTTTTAGACTATGTGATAATTCACACAAAGCCTGTTCATCGAGCTGATGGTGCCGTGATCCTTTCATTGGGAACTGCCCGTGCTGCTTATGTGGATGTTAGTAGCATTTTACCGAATCCAGCTGGTATGATTCACGAGGTACCATGTATACTTTATTTTTAGTCCATATAACAAACGGACTTTGAACATATAATCAACTACCTCACATAGTCTAGAACTGATTCAGTGCTCTTGTGGTATGGTCGGTAACGTTCCCTGGTCCCATGCATGAGGTCGAGGGTTCGAGGCCTGGCTGGTGAGGTCGTAGATTATATGTTCAAAGTCCATGTGTTATATGGAAGTGACTACTCAGGTCAGGTCAAAAATAAGGGACCCACTAAATAACTATCCTTCGTCAAGATCCAAGGTTTTCAAAGCATATTTAACCTTGGGCCACTGACATATAAATTTATGCAACATATTATCAGTTTTGAACTGACCATCACTAAGGTTTATTGATTTAAATTCCTTAATCAAACTAGCTTCAACCAAAAGTATTTCTGTGAAACTTAACCTTCTCTGCTAAGGGAAGTGTCTTAGAGCACTTATAGGAGAACACTTAAGTGAGGTGTTCACTGGGTAACAAGTGATATGAGTCTCCTCACACTGACCCAAGGAGAGAGAGCCAAGCAGGCCTCGGGAAGGAAACGCGTCAGATATCTTGTTGCTGATATGAGCTGACCTCAGCCTGCCCTCGCTCGCTTCCAGGAGGAACTGCAACCTCAGCAATGCATAACAGATGAGGCACAGTTGAATAACTTGTTGATTAATTTGGTATTATACATTTGGGTTAATATTTATATAATACAAATAGTGCTGTTGCACCGCTCGGCTACCTCCAACCGAGACCTCACGGTTTAAAACCTAAGTGTACCTAACCTTGTTACAAAAAGGTGTGCTTTAGCTAAACTTTTTCGTGGTGCATATGCTTTTGCAATTCCTTCCGAAAAGTCTTCTTAGAAATTATTGAGTACCTAGAAGAAATCTTCCTGTAACAAATTATCATAGCAATCAAGGAACTGATAAATATGATGGTAGGTATAATAAGACCAGGTAGGATTATACCGGAAGATAAATATAAAGGAAGAGAATCCTGTAAGTCAGGAAACTGTGTCTCATTAATATAAGATAGGAGGTTAAGCTTATTAGAAACAATATGAAGATTACGGAAACTTATATTTACGGGAAATAGTATGGGAATCAGCTCAGAAGTAATATTTGTGACAAAGGTTGTAATTGCATTACTGCTAATTTCACAATAGTCTGGTGCTATATGATAATAGGGTGTGTCATAGGAGGGAAGATCAGCTAAAACTAATGGCCCATCACTTTTTTGGTACATTTTAGTGCATATAAACAGAAAATAATTTCAGTTTCAATATTTTGCAACCTTTTGCTAGGTAAATTTTAGCGTGAAATTTATCGAAAATCTAACGTACAGCTGCATTAGTGCATTACAATTAAATAGTGAACATTGCTTTCTAACTTCATTCTTTAACAACCCAACTAACAATATTTTTTTCTGTTTCAGATTCTGATGCATTTATAAGTTGATAATATTTGCGATGGCTGCTTGTGTCAGGACGAGGAACCAAAAATCCAGCCATCTCAGTCACTTTCTTGGGTCTGGGAGAGAGCTCCTGAAGTCGGAGTTGCCTACATTGAGAGATGCTTTGAGATACGGTGTTTTAATCAGGCAAATCAGTGAAAAGAACCAAAGAACTTACACAAACAAAGACATTGCCAGTGATATGACCAAAGCTGTCTTGGCACAGTACACTCTGGCTAACGCTCAGTTCAAGCCTCCAGTCATAACAAGTCAGAAGAAGATTAGTGAGAGACTGTTAGCCAGTTGGGAAAAGGCAAGAGATATCTCTCTTGGGAGAGGAAAACTTGCAGTTAAGGACAGCTTTGCCAAGCAACTGGACCAGTTATTTGACATAATTACTTGCAAGTGCCCAATTGTTCTCTGTCCTGAGTTTGGATGCGATCGTGACTGTAAATCCGAGGCCCACATCTCCTGTATTTGCAAGCGTGAACTGAAGATTCCTGTGATCGGACTGGCATTTGTCAAGCACAGAGAGAGAAGACTGGCAGTATAGGGGCTCTCATGATTTCTAGCCAATATATTCCGGAGTCCAAGAGACAGGAGGCTGCCACAGAGAGACAGAAAAGGAGAAGAGTTGCCGAGGAAAAGAGACTTGAGAAGGCCCAGGGTGAGGTAAAAAAGGCCGATGATTGGAGTCAAGCTGATTCAGAGTTTAATGACTTCCCCATGGCTGATCCGAGTGCTGACCAGGAGAATGGTGACTTTGTCCCTAACCCAGAAAATAATGATCCTAAACCTTCCAGTAGGGTGACAATAAAAAGTGAAAGTTTTTATTTTTAGATGGCCATTTGTCTAATACTGCGTACCCATGAAAAAAGAACACAGGCGAAATCCTGGGTCATTTGGACAATATTTAGAGGTGGCTCAAGCCATTTGAAGTTAACACTACTGAAATTATTATTGATTTTTTCTAATTTCTTTTTTTATGAACCGATTACTATGAAACTTTGCAGGTATATGTAGAATGCAAATTCAAACTAAAGTTGTTCCTAACATTTTTTCTAAAAATGAGTAATGAGTATTTTGGCTGGTGCAGCTATTGGCAATGCAGAGGGGAGGGAGAGGCGGGTGTCAGTCTGGGTAGGGGGAAGAGGTTGTGTGCCAGTGTCTGACTGGTACAGTAGCATCAGTTGTGTGTGAGACGTGACTGTGGGTGTGTGTGCGTCGCTCTTGTTGCAGTATTACGGTTAGTACCATTGTCTTTGTCTAAAATCAATGCATCAATTTAGGTATATAACACTTTAAAAACTTTATACAAGTGATCTTGCATGCCGTATGCTTTATGGGTGCTGTTGTTTGCATAACAGTAACAACATATGTTACATAAATGTTTTTGTTTGTTTCAGGTTCAATGACGAGTACACGTTCAAAAACTGAAGTTTGGCTCATTGGTCAACACATAACCGAAATCACGGGTGCACAACTTCCTTCAAGAGGAGATGTTCTTCGTCTGTTTTTCCACGGTCACCATGAACATAAGAAAACAGTGAATGACTCTGCGAGTGAAGTTGCAGCATCGGTTATTAGTTTCTGGAATAAAGCACGGATTCCTACCATAACTGAGAAGAGTATTGGACGAAAGGTAGTGGATCTTTTTTTAATGTGGAAGGGACTTAAGAAAAACTGCACTCGCACTACAGACACACTACGTAAGAAAGAGGAAACTTTTTGTGATGAGTTAGAGGACCTCTTCGATGTTGCCCACCCCAAGGCAATGCAGCTCTTGACCATCAAAGAAGGCCGAGCATTCCTGGCAGCGCAACGAGAAAAAGGGAGAAGAGGTGTAATGGCAGGAGTAGACAAAAAGATTGCTTGTTCCATGAAACGTCGGGAAGAAAGCAAGAGTAAGCAATCTCTACAACAGAATCAAGCCAGTTCTGCTCTTGAATATGATGAGTTGGGTTCTTCGTCTGAAACAGAATCACAATCAAGCTCGTCATCATCTACAAGTTCCCTAGCGATATCACCAGTGGTATCTTCTTCCAATCGTAAACGTGCTACTCTCAAAGTTATCACCCCTGAATTGTCAAGTACATTGGACCGCACTGGGATCAGTCACCGCTCTGCTCTCGGGATCGTCAGTGCCACGGCTGCTAGTCTAGGTCATGACCCAATGGAACTAGTTTTAAACTATGAGACAGTGCGTACTTCGCGAGCGACCCACCGTTCTGGGATTGCCAACGAAATTAAAGAAAAATTTCAACCTAGTGAAGTGCTCACTGTGCACTGGGATGGAAAAATTATTCCTGATGAACAAGGAGCGAGTGTTG
Organism: Homarus gammarus; assembly: GCA_958450375.1. Classification (NCBI taxonomy): domain Eukaryota; kingdom Metazoa; phylum Arthropoda; class Malacostraca; order Decapoda; family Nephropidae; genus Homarus; species Homarus gammarus. Next base: position 122,501 of record CAUDMG010000367.1, read on the forward strand.
ACCGAATCGCCATTCTTGTCTCCGGAATCAATACTGAAAAGCTGCTTGGTGTCCCGAAACTATTGTCAGGGACTGGACAGGCCATTGCTACAGCAGTCAGTGCAGCGCTGGAAGAGTGGAAAATATCAGAGAATGTTTCAGCACTCAGTTTTGACACAACAGCTTCAAACACTGGGCACTTGTCGGGGGCATGTGTCATTCTGGAACAGAAACTCGGCCGCCGTCTTCTGCATCTCGCGTGTCGTCACCACATCCTTGAGCTTGTTGCCGAGAAAGCGTATGTGGAATGCATGGGGCCTTCCTCTGGACCAGATATTACTCTCTTCTCTCGCTTCAAGCATAAGTGGAAGGACATCAGTCAAGATGACTACAGCCCTCTCTCAGACCTCCCTCCAAGTTTGTGCGAGAAACGAGATGACCTCATCTGTTGCTGGAAACATCATCTGGGCAAGAAGCAGCAGCCATGTGATGATTACCGTGAGGTACTGGAGCTAGCAATCAGGTGTCTCGATGGAGCTCTACCCAAGTTTAATCTCCGACGGCCAGGAGCACTTCACCGAGCACGGTGGATGGCGAAGCTCATTTATGTCATGAAGATCCTGATTTTTGCTAATCAGTTTAAACAACTGCTCGTGAGACATTAGGCTTGAAACGATTCACATTCTTTGTGCTAGAGGTGTATGTCAGTGCATGGTTCACGGCCTCCGTTCCATCCTCCGCTCCTGCTAATGATTTGCGGCTCCTCCAAGACCTGTCAGAGTACCACGACGTCAAAATATCAAGAACATGTCTCACAGTCTTCGGTCGTCACCTGTGGTACCTCAGTGAAGGCTTGGTGGGTCTTGCACTCTTCGATCCACAAGTTAATGCAACAATGAAGACAAACATAGTTCGGGCAATCGTTGAGAGGAAGGCGACCGAGGATTCACCAAAACGTGCTGCTCTTCCTGCCACATCTTCCCTTCCCACAAAGCAGCTCTCAGACTTTGCTTCTAGAGGATCAAACTTTCTATTTGAAAGTCTCAAAATGAAGACTTCTTTTTTGTCCAAGGAACCTGACACATGGTCTGGTGATGAAGACTTCAAAACTGGCGTCGCAGTTGTGGGTGGTCTCAGAGTCATCAACGACACTGCAGAGAGAGGGATTGCCTTGATACAGGCATTCAACAGCAAGATCACGAAGAGTGAAGACCAGCGTCAACATCTGCTGCAGGTTGTTGAAGAGCAGAGGCGGTCACAACCAGGGACATCAAAACAGGACCTTACAAGCAAAAAGCGAAAACAATGAATGGGTTGTCCACACCTCTCCCACCCATTGATGTAAGCGTGTTCACTGCAGTTTCATTTTAAAAAGGAATTAATCATTTATATGTACAGTGTACACATAAACTTGCTCAATATGTAAATTTTAAAATAAACCGGCATATTATGAATATTCGTATTTTTTGCCTATAAGGATAAAACTTCAATTGACTTGAGCTACCTCTAAATATTGTCCAAATGACCCAGGATTTCGCCTGTGTTCTTTTTTCACGGGTACGCAGTATTGGACCAATGGCCATTCCATTTAATCAATTTTAGAAATTCACCCCTATGCACTATTGTCACCCTACCTTCCAGGCATAACATTCGAAATAGGAAAGATATCCCGAGCATAGCTCTGGCCAGCATGCGACACCACACTGGTCTCAGATAAACTGCAGAGATAGCAACAGCTGCTTGGATTGACGGTGGCTTGATAACACCTGATGATGTTCACCTGGTGATAGATCATAACAAAGTAAGGAGAGCTCAGGAGAAGCTTGTCAGTAACCTAGAAGAGGAGTTTGATAAGGGGATAAGAGAAAATGGAATCAATTGTTTGTTCTTTGATGGGAGAAGGGATGACACTAAAGTGTTCATGAAAGTTGGAGATTCTGACAAGTTGTTCCCTGCCATGGTGAAGGAGGAACACTACTCCTGCTGCAGTGAACCAGGAGGGAAGTATTTGTGGCATTTTACTCCAGAGAAAGATGACATCAGGAAACCAGCTGAGATAGTGGCAGATAACATGGTGAACTGGCTCAGAGAGAGGAACGTAGACCAGATCCTGCAGGCCATTGGAGGGGACAGCACCAACACGAACACAGGGTGGCAAGGGGGGGTCATACAGTGGATAGAGCGGAAGATTGGGAGGAAGCTGGTCTGGATTGTTTGTGACCTCCACACCAACGAGTTGCCACTCAGACATCTGATCTAGGAGCTGGATGGCAAGACTCTTTCAAACAACAGATGGTCTGGTCCTCTTAGCAAGATGCTGGACTCTGCCACTGAGATAGAAATATATCCGAGCTTTGAAAAAAATCACAGTTGGCCCTCCACTCGTTGAGCTTGCACATACTGTCATTGACGACCTGAGTACTGACCAGTACTATGGTTACATGATTTGCAGTGCCATCAAAACTGGGGTCATGCCTGATAGACTTGCTTACCTGCAGATAGGTCCAGTCTCACATTCTAGGTGGCTCACAACGGCTCTCAGGTTCTGCAGAATTTGGGTCGCTCATCATAAACTGAAAGGGAACCAGCTTCACAACCTGAGACTTATTGTCCAATTTATCGTGAGTGTCTACTTGCCAAATTGGTTCAACATCAAGGTCAAGTCATCGTTCTCCGAAGGTCCGAGGCATGTTCTCTTCCAGCTTGAGCTCCTGAGGAGTCAGCCAAGGAAGGTTGTTCAGATTGTGGAGCAGACTGTGAGGAGATCTTCCTGGTATGCTCATCCCGAGGCGGTTCTGCAGACAATGCTCTGCAGTAAGGATGAGGAGGAGAGAAGAGTGGCAGTCAAAAAGATCTTGGATATGAGACTTATGAGAGGATCTGGGCATGACGAATCAGTTGGTGACGATTCCTTCAGGGTCAGGAAGACTCCTGAAGTCAATCTAGGTGCCAAGACCCTCACTGATCTCATAGATCTGGATAACATCCAGGCTGGCAGTGAGCCCCCTCTTACCTGCAGCCTCACCAATGTTCAAGTCAGAGCTTTCCTGGACAACCCCATGCATGTCCCTGCCTGGCCCTCGCACACCCAGAGTATAGAGCGTTGTGTACAGCAAGTGAGCGAGGCCAGCAGTCACATGTACAGCCAGGAGAGGAGGGAAGGCTACATCCGAGCTCAGGTGGTCAGCAGGGAGGTGATGAGTAGAAACAGAAGCAAGAAAGACATGTTCTCTATGGTGTGCAGCAACACCGGGTCGTAGTAGTAAAACCGGTTTTTGTATTTGATGATTTTGTTTTCTAAAGGAATATTAAATTTAATAAATGTGTCAAGATCATTCGTTTCACTATTCTGGATCATTTTCATCCTAATAAATTAACCTGATACATTTACTTTACTTTAAATAAGCTATTTAGTGGTGTTGGTAAAAGGGTGGGAATACTGAATTTTCATAAGATTTCAAGTTAAAATTTACCTAGCAAAAAATAAAAACTTTTCAAATCTGAAGATATCACATGATTTTGCACATAGAACTACATCATTAATATCATGGGCCGGTTTTTCAAACTCAAACAAAAAAAATTCGCCTCCGTATGACACACCCTAATATGATAACCTTCTACCACTAAATGTTTGCCTACATCCTGACATATAAGTATCACACTGGTTTGATTTGGGAAAAAGAAATATTGCACATTATTGACATGTGCGTGAAACACTAACCTATGTGGTATAAGAGTATATACACATTGTTGTAGAGCTGTAGGCATTAGTTTGTAATATAGCTAATTCACGTGCAGCATCAGCAGCCCGAGTAAATGCGAAAATATACGCCTGACAAACATGCAAATGTATATATGTTGACTTACAATGATTTAGGACTTCATGCTTAGCCACAGCAACTAATGAAAAATCCTCCGATACTACTATTAGTTCAGTTTGTTTGTTCAGAATTAATAGTCCCTCATTCGCATTTAGTAGAAATGGATTCAAATGCCAGGCATCAAATTTGTATTTTTTTATTTTAGTGGAATGTGTATTTGTATTTCCCTGTGTGTTAATGTTGCTTCTAATAAGGGGTAATAATATTCCACTTCATGCTCCTGAAAGATAGGAGTTAGACGATATTTAGTTTCAGATATATGCAACACGGGAATTAGTCGACCAGCTGGCAACAACTGTGCGTCAACACGACCTAACCCTGTATTTACAAAGTCAGCAATGAGCCTATTACTGGTTTCTATGAAAGATTGTACAGAAGCCTCAGCAGCATGCATGTATTCAGGCACCAAGATGGGACCACTCTGCTTCCTTATGCTCATCAATGATGCCCTAAGAGAAACCCCTGCTCGCTGGAAATATGTCGACGACTCCACCATTGGGATCAGCGTAAACAATTCTGCTCCCAACTATACCGCCCTTCAGGATTTATTGAACAGTCTCCAAAACTGGGCTACCAACAACCATGTCACCATCAACCACACCAAGACCATGGTTATGCACATCAACCTCTCCTCCGACATTGTCCCACCTCCTTCCATTACTCTAGGTCCGAACACACTCCAGGTTGTAGATTCCACGAAGCTCCTCGGCGTCACCATTGACAACAAACTAAATTGGAAACCACACGTCAATGAAGTTGTCAAATCCTCCAGTTTCCGTCTCCACCTCCTCCGCCGACTCAAGTCCCTCGGAGTTCCTGCACACGAGCTCCTCAGTGTTTACACAACATTCATACTTCCCAAGCTCACCTATGCCTCCCCCACCTGGTCTTCCTCCCTAAATGCCACACAACGTAAACACCTAGAAAAAGTGCAAAAGAGGGCATGCAAGATTATTCTCTCCCCCTCCTACTCCACATATCAAGAAGCGCTCAACACACTGACCCTTTCGACTCTCACTGACAATCACCACGACCTCATCTGCAAATTTGGTAAGAAGCTTCTACACCATCCCCGACACCGGCTCCTACTACCACCCGAGGTCCCTTGTCCGAGAATTGCTGTTCGACACCACAACCGCATCCAGCCCATACGTGCACGAACTGATCGCTATAAAAACAGCCCAGTCCCAACCATTGTAAAAATTATCAATAACTTGTAATACTGTAACACTGTCACTATGTTGAAATGAACTGTAGTTTGAGCTTTTCCCCATCTAAGTTATTATATGTCTTATTTGTGTCACTTATGTTACTTGTATATTATTTGTAATTCGTAACCCATTCCCCAAATATGTAACTGTATATTTTCAGCCTTCTGGCTGCCAAGCTCTTTCAATAAACCGTTAATTATTATTATTATTATTATTATTATTATAAGAAGAGTAGCCATTCCAGTGTAGATTCTGACCGTATGAATCCCTGGACAACTTGTGTTAGTTGATTAGCTTCTTCAACAATAGCATTCATATGATAGGTCAGAGTTTGTACTGCCTTGTAGGACTGTGCAATGACCCTATTTTGTTTCTTAACCACTTTTGAAAATGAATTCATTTTATTCCCTAGTTTAGCTACATCTTCGCCGGTTGCCGTACCAAACAAGGTGTTACTTATTAACGTTACAAAATTAAACAGACCACGTTTTTGACGCCGCTAAGAATGTACATTTTTCCCGATGTCTTCAAGAGATATAGGGAGCTTTCCCTCGAAATGCCTTACTCGTTTGAGTAGACTATTCATACGGTAGTGTTGAAGAGAGATGGTCTGACGGATTGTTGTAGAGTCGATAGATTGTTGTTCGAGATCTTGCAAGGTTTGCATAGGTGTTTCAGTTTGGACAGCTATCGACATGAGATGCACTGGCATGCGCCTTAAGTCAGGGAGCTCATATTTGACAGTTACAACTTCTTGTACTACCAGTACTTTGCCTAGTGGGGCAACTGAGGCTCCGGGTTTGACGACGTCTGCTGGAGAGGCGGCTATTGTCACCACGCTCCAGACCTACAGTAGTATTGATATACAAGCCATGTATTAAAGAGGCGAGGATAATTAACGATTTGTGGTTGCTGATCGTAGTTTTTGACGAGTTGTATTGTCTATCGTTATATTTTGTTGAGCAACTGTTGTAGTAGAAGTAGGATGTACTTGACTGACTTTTTTCATTCTATCTTCATGTACTCTATCTGTGACATTTGACGTTAGCTCAACTACTTGGAATTCGTTTCCATGTTCTGGTCGTTTTCTCTCAACTCCACCCAACAACGTCGGCTAGAGAAGGCATAGAAAAGGGCCTGCAGAATCATGCTCGGCGCAGACTACTCCGGCAACAACAATGCTCTCTTCGCCCTGGAAATGCCAACCCTCAGTGACCTCCACCACCAAGCACTAGCAAGGATTGGTAGTGGACTACTGCACCATCCTTGTCATCGCCACCTCCTGCCACCGGCAATCCCCCACTTACCTGGCACATTCCGCCACTACAACAAAAGTCAGCCCATAAGAGCCCGCACCGACAAATATAAGAATAGCACCATCCCATCTATTGTCAAAATAATAAACAACTCCTGATTTATGTACTGTATAGCCCTGTAAATGTATTCAACGCATATCATTATGTCTAAATCAAATGTAAGTTTGTATATTTTCAGCCACCGGCTGCAACTCTATTAATAAACCGTTTCTTCTTCTTCTTCTTCTTCTTATTATTATTATTATTATTATTATTATTATTATTATTATTATTATTATTATAATCATGTACGGACCTGTGAATTTAGGCGAGAGTTTTGATATGCGTTCCGGCGCTTTTACATTTGTCTCCTATTTCTAATTTTAGTCTTAGCTTCTTTATGTTGCTTGCAGATCATTTCAGCACGTGAGGCTTCTAAGTGTTTTAGTACTTTTTCATGGATGCACGTGAAAACATTGATTTGTTTCTTGGCATAGTCATCCGTGTTGTACACAGGTTGTGGGGTTCCTGCTAGTAGATCATATGGTAAGCATTTATCGGTTGTAAAGGCCTGGGACTTAGGGATAGAAATCCCTTACCAGCCTAATCAGGATCTTATAAAAGGAAAGTCAAGGACCTTGTTTTTCTGAGGAATAACAAACAACCGTTCGAGATTGACATCGCTTTACTATAAAAAATATAACACAAAACTCTGACACCACTCAACAAACCTCAAATAACAAATTCGGGAGTCAAAAATTATGAGAATCAACAATTAATGCAGTCAAACAGTTACTGGAAGTCCAACAATTAATGGAATCAAACAAGTAAGGGAAGTCAACAATAATGGAATCAAACAATTAGTGGAGTCAAACAATTAATGGGAGTCAGCAATTAATGGAATCAAACAATTAATGAAGGTCAACAACTGATGGAATCAAACAATTAATGGGAGTCAGCAATTAATGGAATCAAACAAACAATACAATCAAACAATGAACAGATATTTCCTACGGCAGCGGCCCTGGGGAAGGTTCTGGAATGCTGTGATCCACTCTCAGGGGAAGGTCCATTCAGCTCCTAATTAGAGCGACAGCGGCCGATGTCTTGATACAGCAGGAGAAGCACCCGGGCGCAGAAGGTGGAGATGAAACTGGCGGGGACGTTGCAGCTGCATTAGTCGATGGGGTAGGTGTCCAGAGATTGACAGTCGATAGGTGAAAGTCTGGGGACACAGCCCACGAGTCCAGAGCGTTTGCTGAGAACACCACCAGAATTTGGAAAAGCAGCGGGGTAGGTGTGTCTGGTTTGAAATCTGGGCAATGTCTGTCCGTGTCACTGGTAGCAGCGACTTCTCACCTCCGTCTATCCCCCCCCCCCTCCCCCAAGTGGGAATCGCGCCAGCAAATGGGCGAGTGAGCAGCTCCCCCAACAAAAATCTACTGTAAGGTAGATTAAAACTTAAGATTAGTACACAAAGCATAATCATCTTGCAATAAATGCTTAAATACACATAGCAAAATGAAGAAGGGTCACATAAAAGAATAGGTGGTAACTTGATGTCCTAAACGTAAGGCTGTATCAAGGAACTGCACATGGGATCCACTTCAGTCCAAGTTTAAGATTGGGCCTATTTCCAGTATTAGAGGATTCTTCTATCTCGTCAGGTGTTATCAGCAATTGGCAATCGCGAGATCATCAGAGTCTGGCGCCTGAACTTCATAGGAACTCTTGCAGGGTAGTGCCTCGACTAACTCCAGCTTGGGAACGTCGTCAAGGACACGAGCAATGTGGATCCTGCAATTATATTTCCTTAACAAATTAGCTTGATGTAATTTAGGTTTCTTAGAGGAAGGGGATGAGAACGGTGCAGGAAAATCTATGGCTACCCGAGAAGATAGTTCTGCAATGACGGGTAAGGGTTCAAGTGGAACAGGACGGACTCTACCCTTGGCGGACATACGTAAGCACTAATCACAACTCCTACAAAAAGCTCTAATATCCGCTCCCATACCTGGCCAGTAAAACTGATCAGCAACCTTTCTATAAGTTTTCCTACGAGAACAGTGTCTTGCTAGAGGGCTCTTGTGAGCTACAGAGAGACTGTTACTACGACAAACAGCAGGGAAAACAAATAAAAACCGACCTACTTTGGTTGGTCGCTTGGATGACACACAAGACTTGTGTAACACCCCATTAATAGAAACAAACTTATAAAGAGACCCATCGCTCACCTGATCCTCCTCCCTGGAAGTCACCTTCTCCCTTACCCGCTTCAGAGTGGCACACGAGTCTCGAAGCCTGACGAACTCCTTGGGCGTCACAGTTAGTGGCATCAAATTCGGTAGAATCAGGGGATGCGGTCGTTTCACCTTCGCCGACCGTGTCTCCACAGCTTGGACCTTTGCTGGAGGTGTGGTGGCGTGTGAGGGTGGTGAGTCGTCGTCGTCGGCAGGAGACTGGTGCTGGTGGTGAGGAGAATTTTAAAGGTTCCGGGTCGTTAGGGTCACGAACACCGGGAACATTACCAATGAGGACACTAGCAAATTTAATGGGAGCTCTTACCACATTAGACCAACCAGTGAAATAGGGGCAACGCAGGTAGCACCTAACAACAGGGAACTGGTCAACACAACCTAAATAATCGGCGACACTAACCTTCGGGCAGCTGGAGATGTCAGCGTAAGGCAGGGCTTCTTCAGAGACAATAATGCAGGAGCAACCAGTGTACCTGATGAAAGTAGATGCCCAAGACCTATTTATTGTTCCGCCGACACAGTAATGTGGGCAGCTCCTGTCTTCCAAACAGAATCCGAACTTGTGGCTAGACTGATGAGTGTCAGTAGATTTGAAGACGAGGAGATTCCTGGGACAGCGAGAATGAATGTGCCCTTCTTCTCCGCAGCTGTGACACCGCACGGCTGGTGAACTATTCCTGTGTACTCCTGGGGATGGTTCCTCGGAGGACGGAGGCTTCGCAATCTTCACTACAGGAGTGGAAGACTTGGGGTAGGCGTTGCGAGCGGACGCCCAGTTGTCAGCAAGATGCACAGCTTCTCCAAGCGTCGCTGGCTGGTGTTCCTTGATGAAAATTCTGAAGTCTGGAGATAGAGAAGACAAAATCTGATCTAATATCATGAAGTTAGAGAGAGACTCAAATGTTTCTCAACCTCTGACGCCTCTAGCCATTGTTGAAACAAACGACCCAGGTGAATCGAAAACTACTGGTATGTTTCTCCTGCTCTAATCTTCGTTCTGCGGAAATCATCACGATAACCATCAGAAGTCTTGTTAAATCTTCGCAAGAGAGCTTGCTTCAACAAAGAATAATCTCTAGTGATGTCGGCAGACAGGGACGTGTAAATCTCTACCGGTTTACCACTCAGTAGGCTACCCAACCTTATAGCATAGCTATCTGGGTCTACACCAAGCAGCTCGGCTACCCGTTCAAACCTAACAAAGTCTTCTCCTTCACGATACACTGGCAAGCTGGGTTTTACCACATTGTCTTGTATATGGCCAGAGGATTCTGGTCTGCTTGAAGCATTAATCCTAGCTAGTTCTAGGTCCTTTTCTACCTGCAACTTAGCTAATTCGAGCACTCTTTCACTATTACGTTCCTCTCTCTCTCTATCACTGTTACATTCTTCTCTCTCTCTCTCTCTTTCTGACGTTCGTCTCTCTCGGCATTCTGTTGGGTGATCACATACTGACCAACCTCAGTACCTGTCAGACCCAGGGCCACTGCTTGACCTTTCAATTTCTCAAAACTAGACATAATGATATGAAAGGCCAGGAGCAAAAAGAAAAATAATCATCTTACCCCGCAAATAGCCAAAGGTAACTTACATAGTGGCTCAATCAAACCAATAAATGATTTGATCCGACTAGAGGAAACCTTGTTTCGCACCCAGCTCTGTTGAGTCACCTTAGGGAAAAGAAACCGCACCAGGTGAAACAACAACAAAATGCTATGACAGCATCCACAGTGCACCTCAACCAACACTAATTAACTTCCCCAAGTACAAGAGAGAGCAACAAAATTAGCACAACAGAAGGAAGGGATAACCACTGAACAACACTTACTTCCGGGCCACAGACAGTAAGTGGCGCGTACACGGCGACTTACAACAAACACAGGAACAAATGCTAGCCCTCAAAAACCAATGTCAGAGACAATCCTGGCAAGGTCGAAACTTGTAAAGGCCTGGGACTTAGGGAAAGAAATCCCTTACTAGCCTAATGAGGATCTTATAAAAGGAAAGTCAAGGACCATGGTTTTCTGAGGAATAACAAACAACCGTTCGAGATTGACATTTCTTTACCATAAAAATATAACACAAAACTCTGACACCACTCAACAAACCTCAAATAACAAATACGGGAGTCAAACAATTATGAGACTCAACAATTAATGCAGTCAAACAGTTAATGGAAGTCCAACAATTAATGGAATCAAACAATTAAGGGAAGTCATCAATTAATCGATTCAAACAATTAATCGAATCAAACGATTAATGGGAGTCAGCAATTAATGGAATCAAACAAACAATAGAATCAAACAATAAACAGATATTTCCTATTGCAGCGGCCCTGGGAAAGATTCTGGAACGCTGTGATCCACTCTCAGGGGAAGGTCCATTCAGCTTCTCACTCGAGCAACAGCGGTCGATGTCTTGATACAGCAGGAGAAGCACCCGGGCGGGCGCAGACGGTGGAGACGAAACTGGCGGGGACGTTGCAGCTGCATTAGTCGATGGGGTAGGTGTCCAGAGATTGACACCACCAGAATTTGGAAGAGCAGCGGGGGAGGATTGTGTGGTTTGAAATCTGGGTAATGTCTGTACGTGTCGCTCGTAGCAAGACTTTCTCACCTCCGTCTAACCCCCCCCCCCCCCCCCCCCTCCCCCCAAGTGGGGATCGCGCCAGCAAAGGAGCGATTGAGCAACGGTAACGAGCAGGAAGATCGTTACCGCCCTTACATGGGTACAGTAAATTATGTAGTATGGCGATTTGCCTGTAAAGCTTTTTCTCGATCCATTGATGGACGCTGCAACCTGTGGAAGTCAGTCCTCCCACGAACTATGCATTAGATTCACCACATGTCGGAGAATCTCAAGAATTTTTTCTTTGCACGCTCGACCAACCCATTTGAAGATGGATGGTAGGCGGTTGTGAAAGTTTTTTGTAATGTCATATTGTTGACATATAGCAGCTAAGAGTTGATTCTTAAATTCTGCCCCGTTATCTGAGAGTATCACCCGAGGTGTAGAGAAAGGACAGATTAGATGAGTGACTAGTGCATGAGCCACTGATTTGGCGGACTTGTTCGGCAATGATGCGAGTACCATAAATCTTTAAAAATGGTCAACGCAGTCAAGTACGTAACTAGAGCCTCGATGGCTTTTTTGGTAGATGCAATAAATCGCTCGCAACTGTATCCCATGGACGTTCTGGCGTCGGGTATTCTATGATTGGAGCGGGATCCATCGTTTTTCCTTTGTGTTTTGCACAAGATAAACCTTTAGCAATGTGATGATCGATGTCGATCCTCATAGATTACCAATAATATTTTTGTCTAATTTTTGTTAGACATCTATCTCTCCCTGGATACCCAGCTTGGGATGCATCATGGAAGAGGGTGAGAATGTTTTCCTTTAATGATGTTGGAATAACAATTTGAGAGATTGACTCTTGTTGTGTTTTCACTGAGCGATATAGTATGTCATGCCGCAGCTCAAACTGTGAGAGTGGTAGAGGTAATTTGGGCAAATTTACCTCATCTCCCAATTCTAAGGCATATATAACCTTGGACCATAATGGATCCAGTAACTCTTCTGCCCTTAACTGTGACAGGGTGAACGTAGGTAGTGGCGTGACAAGAGCTATGTGTCCAGATAGCGAATCAGTTACCACGTTCGCACGGTCCGGCAAATACTTGAAGTCGGGTGCGAACTCCTGTATGGTCAGATACTAGCATGTTGACCTCCCTTATAAGTTCTTCTCATTAAATAGTTCTGCCACAGTTACATGATCTGTGTGGACTGTGATCGGATATCCCAAAATGAGATCCCGAAAATGCTTGAGAGCCCACACTACAGCCAAAGCTCCTAAGTGAGTAGCTGAAAAGCGTGTTTCTGCATCGTTGACTGTGCGACTGGCGTATGCTATTACCCGCCATTTTCCTCGATAATCAGTTTGCATGAGCCCTCCCTTAAACCTAGGCCCGAGGCATCAGTGCACATGGTAAATGGTTTTGTGTAGTCAGCAAAGGCTAACACTGGAGCTTTCGTTAAAGCGCTCTTGAGGGCATTATAACTGTCCTCTTGTTCTTCATTCCATGTAAACTGCACATCCTTTTTGAGGAGTTTTGTGAGTGGTGATGCTTGGCATAACCTTCAGTGAAAGAATGGTATTATCATGATAATCATAGGAAACTACGAAGTTGATCTACGTTCTTGGGACAAGGGAATTGTTTCACCACCTTTACCTTGCAATCTATTGTGTGTATACCAAGAAATTTGATTCCGGATTTGAGAAATTCACATTTGGAAAGTTTTACTTTCAATCCAGCGGCGCATTTCTTAGGCCAAATGGCATTCTTAAGAAATGGAAATGTCCCATAGGCGTACTGAACCCAGTTATCTCGCGGGAATCCACATGTAAGGGAATTTGCCAGTACCCGCTAAGTAAATTTAAGTTGCTGAAGACTGCGTTGTCTTTCCCTAGTGACTGTAGTAAGTCAGTTAGGACAGGCATTGGGAACCTGTCTGGTACAGTTACCTGGTTGACTCGTCGAAAATCTGTGACTGGTCTCCATCCTCCGTCTTTCTTGGGAACTAAAAATATAGGCGAGTTCCATGGTGATGAGGAAGGTTGTATTACCTTTTGGTCCACCATATCTTGTACTATTTGTTGGATTACCGCTCTTCTGCTGTGGGGTAGCCTATATGCTGGGATGTAGATTGGACTAGTTTCCAGTTTGTGTGGAATATGATGATGTGTCAACGTTGTTTTACTTAGGGGTTCTCCAGGTAATGCTATGATTTCCTTGAACTCGGCGAGTAATTCTAAAAGATCACTTTTGCCTCGAGGATGATCGACTACTTTCACGTGTGGCGCTATTAACGCTACATTATTCACAATATGTGACTTTTCGTTCGATTTACCCTTTGTTATACTACCTATTGGTAATTCTAGTGGCTCTTCGACAACCACTTTGTCATAAACAAGGAGATTACCTAAACGACATCCCTTTCTTAAGGTTATGGGTCCCCCAGATCTATTGAGAACGAGGACATCTGTGAGACTACCTATTCTAACAGTGCTTTCGGTAGAATCAAGTGACCAATCTTTCACTCGTGAACGTTCTCTCAGACACACAACATCTCTTCCTTCAGTCACATTTGGCAAGCGTACTGTGACTGTAGTTAGTTCCTGGCTATGTAACCGTTGTACACCAGTTAACAGAGCAGGCGTTAGAGTCCAGTTCTGGCTGCTTTCATCCGAAATGTCCTTTGAGTTACTAGTTGGAGTTTCAGAGAGTGACTCCGTAACTAATTGCTACTGTGCCAAAGACTCCCCCGCTCGTGTCGAGGCAGTTATTACACGAACACCTGAAGTAAGCAATGGATGTGAAGTTTGCATTGCGTGATGTGTTTTACAATTATGCGTGATTGTTTGATCTCGTGGCTGAACTTTAATGTTGTTCTCCCTTAGAGTGGTCAGACCAAGTAACCCGTCTGCTGGTAAAGAAAATGCCTTAACTATGTAGAAATCCGCCAAAAACGCTTTACTGGATCTAGAAAAACAGAGTGGTAGTGTTATCACCCCCTCTATCTCTAATTGGATTCCCGACAAACCGGACAGAGGAATGTCTGTAGGTCTTATTGGCCACTTATTTGGAGGATATCGCCGCTATAGTTCATTAAACGACTTTAATGAGATAACATTGGCACAGGCCCCCGTATCTATGTCTAGTGATAACTGATTGTTACCTATCCTCGCTGGTACGGTCAACACCTACACTTGGTTTAACGCGGCGATTTAGGAGCAGGTGATGGAAGCCTTGTTTTCTTGAACCATTGACGCTATCCTAGATAGTGTTGCTGGACGCGCTCCTCTTCTCGCGCAAGGCCGTATAGTTGTCTCCAGTCGATTTTCCATTTCTTGCCTCATACGCTGTGTATTTCTACAATCTTCTGTGTTGTGGTATGGAGACTGATGTACTATACACCACTTATTCGGAGTGCCTTTAGTGTTTGGAGACATTTTATTTCCTGTGTAATGTCCCTTTGGTGTTTTTGGTTTAGCAGGACTATCTGAAATTTTAAGGTCCTGCGACAATTCTTTTCTTTGATCCTGCCTTTGGCTGGCTGGGGACTTATCTGCTTGTCCTGCAAACCAGCATTTCTCTGTGGAATGTCCTTAGCGTTTGCAGACTTTGCAAAAAGGTACCTTTTTGGGTTTGGTTCCCATGACAGACTGTGGTTGATCCTTGAACCTGATGACTGGTGCCACTGACATCGCCCTAGGAACATTTTTCTGGGGTTCCGCAATTTATTCTACGTAATCTTCAAGTTTAGTCCCTTTTATAAACTCCTTCTTTTAGGGTTTCATGCGAAAGGGTTCACTTGATGACAAGATAAACTGAAGGAATTCAATATTCCTGTAGAAATTTACTTTGGACAAGCTGTCATTTTTATCGAACCAATCTGAGGAATCCATGTAAGATCTGAAATCTATCTTAGTGAGTCCCGCACAAATTTGGGCTTTTTGTGCTTCATGTCCGAGCAGAGTGTCACCTGTCCACTCTGCCATCTTAAAAATCCAAGTAATTGGACCTCCTTTGGCGCCCGATTCAAAAATGGAAATGAATTGCTTCCTAAATGTTTGATAATTAATCATCTGTCTCTATGTCAATGGCTGAAGCATAGATACCTCTAGCTGCCCGACTACCGGTTTTGATTAGGCTTCGGACGTATGAAATTTTATCTACGTCGTTGGTGACATCGTTATTTCTCATCACATCTTCGTATTTACGCAAAAATGCAAAACTAGTATAATCAGGATCCTCGGCAGTAAACTCTTGTACCTTAATTTTATTTGGAAGTAGCCTTATCATTTGACAGACCGATGTAGGCTGTGGGTTAGTGGAACCACCTGTTGCCATTTTTGTTGTGTTAGTTAAAGCATTAGCGTTAGTAACAGGTGAAGGCAATGGGTAAATGTTACCTGACCTTAATTGTTTACTGTGTAAATCCTCAAACTGAGAATAAATGAAATATTCACAGCTAGCTAAAGAATCAGTAGGTGTTAACTCTATTTCGCTAATTTGTGGTAATTCTTCTTCACTATCAGTTGCCATTAGTTCCTGTGAATTATTAGATGACTGGCTATCAAAGTCTGAGTCGCTAGTTATTAAAATTACAAAAAAGTGCTAAAAGTATGTTAAAAAAAAAAAAAAAAAAAAAAAAATATATATATATATATATATATATATATATATATATATATATATATATATATATATATATATATATATATATATATATATATATATATATATATATGTAACCGGTCGGAATTTACTGGACTTTAATTTCTCACTTGACTTGGGGTTTATTTAAAATTAATAGATGGTAATGGCAGTGGAAGCGCCCCTTTGAGAAAAATCCCGAACCAGCACAAGAACACTTAAAACTACTAAACAAAATAAATTGTCCGTGACCCGTGGAAGGATAGCATCTGTGACTGGGATGAATGAGACACACTGTTACATTTAGACACTTATATTCCCTCCAACACTACAAACACAATCCAATAATGGTACACCAATATGCGCACCTCTTAACTTGAACTTAAAACACTACTCTGGGGAATAAAAGTTATACATGATATAAAAATTATTAGAACCTCAGGCAACAATAAATTTGAAGTATTAAGAACTGTTCCGTGCACACATGAAACAGGCCTTAAAGGCTTTCACACAATAATATCAGTCACTTAGGTACCAAAAAAAAGATATTAACTACTCTACAATGAATAGGCCTTAAGGGCACTCAACAAAATTATATGTCACTGAGGAATGGTAATAAAAATGAGAAATTAAATACTCTACAATGAATAAGCCTTAAGGGCACTCAACAAAATTATATCAGTCACTGAGGAAATGGTAATAAAACATGAAATTAAATACTCTACAATGAATAGGCCTTAAGGGCACTCAACAAAATTATAGCACCCCAACAGATGCACACTTCCTAACCTAACCTAACCACTACTCTGGGGAACAAGGTTATACCTGAGATCAGAATTATGAAGAACAATCAGAGGCATTAAAAGAATCAAATCACAGTATCACTCTGGTTCCACTTGATGGCACAAACATTCAAAACAATATTATCAAAATTATCTAGAAACTATTAAATTACACCCGTAATAAGGGAGGGAAAATGTTCCTCCAGGTATCTCCTAGAGACCTAGACTCACGGTCTCAGTGTGTGACCATTAGTCTACTCAGATAGCCTCAGTGTACTCCCAGTGCGTCCATAAAGCGGACGGGAGTGAGCCAATCAGACCTTGTACAGTTGAGAGAAGCTTTAGCGTCCCGTGTCGTTTAGTTGTCGGGAGCACTCGTTCACTCAAGAGATCCTTTGCTACCCCGCTAAACAGTGACAGGCCTACTTTGATCGGTCCAATGGCGACAATCGCCACCCTCAATCCTCAACGGCAGTCTCAAACGGCAGTCAATCTCAGGTCAACTCCAGTCAACTTCAGTCAAGTGGGTTCTCACGGAAACCCTGAAATGAACTCACTGTTAGCTCTAGTTTACTTTATCACTGCCCTATCTAACCCTGTCTGAGATCGAATGAGACTTACTTGTTATACTGCAATATTTCAGCACAGGTGACTAGGCCACGTGACTATTTCTGGGACAGACGCGCAGAGACGTCTTGTTTGTGTGAGTGCTATCCGGGACTGAGAGAGAGGCCGCTTCGTGTCCTCTCAAGGCGTTAGCTTAGGCCTACGTGACCTATTTTCCGCCTAACTAATAACTCATTGGGACACCCTTTAACATTATTCAGACTGCTAAACGATCTATAATAATTTCAAATTCAATAATAGTCCCTTAACTTCATGAATCGCATCATTATTAATCCGGTAAATTACATTTAATATCATATAGGCCTAGTTCCGCAATCTCCCACTATGTGCGGGGAGCGCTCTCTTCCCTCAGACGACCTTGAACGCTCAGTACCGCTAATGGCGGGGCATTCGAAATTACTCTGAAATTTCTGAATATTACATATATATATATATATATATATATATATATATATATATATATATATATATATATATATATATATATATATTTGCTGATAACCACAAGGAAAAAGAAAACACGAAGTTCCCAAGTGCTTTCGTGTAATTCACATCTTCAGTAGAAGTGCAGAACACGTTTTATATACAAAGGAGGGTGAGATCAAGTCCACAGAGGTCAAGTATAGGTAATGACCCTACTAATCTTTACAAAAGCACCTCAGCGGTTGGTAGTCAAGTCAGAGGGAAAACTGACCCAACCTTCTCACCTGGTTACAAATCTTCTTAATTACAATATTGTCCAATTTGTACATACCATTACTCAAATTCATGTTAATGGATTCAGTAAGATGTGTCACTGAGTTTTTGACTGCTAAGTTGCCAATCTTTAATAATGTTTTTGTTACCACTGTGTCTCTATGTATACTTTCGAAAAATGTTTATTGCTTGTTGACGGTTCCAGGTGTTCCCTGAAGAATGCAGTGATGGGTAGGGAAATACCGGGTAACACTGAAGTCCATTTATTCGGATAGGAGAAATACAAGTGGTGACTTGCGTGTGCCATGCACGGCCCACAGTCAGACTGAGACTGCCTTACCATATGGCAGCCTCGGGGCAATGTAAATGCTACTCCGCACAGTAGCTTATTTACAAGGTTGCTACTCTGCACAGTAGCATAGATACATAACCTACATCTCCCTCCCCCCCCCCCCTCACGCTCATAGTCTTTGTCTTGAGCGGACTACTTAGTCCTAAGTCGCTCCGAGCTTCGAGGTGCATTGTGGGGCGGATCCTAGTGAGGTGTAGGGGACTCGTCCTCGGTCAGGGGGCCAGCAGCAGGGGGTGGGACTGGCCGGAGGAAGCGGCTGTTCCTCCACCAGACACGGCCGCTTGGCATCCTGACCTTGTAGTCGCGCGACCGGCCGACGCCCATCACTATGCCCACCTTGTCCCAACGTGTCGTCGTCGGGCCCTGGACGCGGACAAGGGCACCAATCTCCACTGGCTGAAGAGGGCGGGCACGGTCGTCATACCGAGCCTTGGCGTCCTGGGCACGTGAAGCGGCGCGGCGGTCGCAGCTCTCGGCTCTGGTCTGCCAGTCCTTCGCAAAGGCCTTGGCGTGTGCAGGAATGCAAGAGCAGAGAGGGTGACCATACAGGATCTGGGCAGGGGAGCGTCCTGTGTGGGTGGGAGTGGTCGCGAGTTCTGGGCAGCTCTGTGCGGCAGCGCCAGGCGCGTCGCTCGGTGAGTCACGCACCCTGCTTGCGGTGTACCAAGCAGCTGGGATCTGCTCAGGAAAGTCTCGGGGCACCACGCCTAACTCCTTGCAGTGCTCCCACGACAACAAGGGTGTAGCGAGAGTAGGCTGCACGTCGATCCATCCGTGACACGACCTGTCGCTGTTGGTGATCTCGGCTTGAAAGGAGCCCACAGCGTCCGGCATCTGGGAACCGTCCACATTGTAGTACTGCAGCTGCGGCGGTGGTCCCAGGCCGCGTTTGGTGAGGCCCAGTTTCTGGAGGTGCTTCAGGCCTATCACCGTAGTATCAGCGCCGGTGTCCGGTATCACCTCGATGTGACCCGACACATCACTGTGTGTGACGGCGACACGGATGGTAGGGGAAGGGATAGACCTGGGGCGTGTGGTCGATTCCACCCTCCTGATGTGACTCAGCTGCTGTTGGGGCTGCGTGGGCCATCTGGATGGGGCTGCATGCGAACCACCCCGAGGGAAGTGCGCTGCTTTCCTCCTCGTCTCGGGCTTTTGGGCTTCGGTTGGCGGCAGCACTTGTCGTAGTGTCCATAGCGACCGCAGGCCTGACACTTGCGGCCTCGTGCAGGACACCTGTCTGTGTTAGACCAGTGGCCCTTACGGTCACATCCACGACACAGTGCGTCGGCGGCTGGGCATGTCTTGGGGCCATGCTGCTTTCCACAGCTGCCACAGGAAGCACTAGGCGGAGGCGTGGAAGAACGTGCGGCAGCCTTCACGTTGTTGGCCGCCTTCTTACCCTTCTTGAATTGTGAGATAGCTCTCACAGCAGGTGGGGCCCATAAGGCAGAGGTGGCGGACTTGGTGGCCTCGTATGACAGACATTCAGTCACTACCACCTGGAGTGTGGAGGAAGCGTCCAGGGGGATGAGTTGCTGCACCATCTCTTCTTGCCTGGCACTTGCCAAGATCCCGTGCTTGATCCAGGCTTCCTCACATTCCCGTCTGTGCGCTTTGCAGACGTCGATCTCCTCCGACAAACTCTTCAAGCGTACAAAAAAGTCGTCAAAGGATTCATTCTCCGCCTGCTTGCAGATGGTGAAGGCGCGGCGATGCAAAGCCTCGTTGTTCCGACCCTTAACGTGCTCCTGCAAAAGGTCGAGGACATCCGTCACTGAAGAGGTAGAATCGGGAGGCACTTGCAACGTGTGCTCCTAACCTCTCTGGGTCTCCAGCGACAAACACATCCACAGTTGGATGTGCTGTTTGTTTGGAGGCTTGCTGTCAAGGTCCACCATCGTGGAGTAATCTGTCCAACGCCGCCTCCACTCACGAAAAAGCTGAAACGTGACGTCTTGTGAGAGGGCGGGTGGGGGTTGAACAGATGCCTTGGGAGCTGTTGGAGTAGCAAGAGTACCTGGAGGACGCTGGTGTGGTGGAGGAAGGAGGGTACTGGCGCCTTGGTGCGCGAGTGAGGGAGGGTGGGTTAGCGCCAGGGTCGCCAATATTGCATCAAAATGCGCCATTTCCTCCTCTCTTCGTGTCTCTTTCCTCTGAAGTTCCATCTCTCTGCGTCTCTGGTCCCTGTGATCCATCCACCTCAGAATTGTTGCAATGTCCGTCGCTGTAGGTGAAGGATGAGGGGCGGTGGGCGCAGAAGCTCCATCTGTGCCCGGTAGAGGAGAAGATGGTGGGGAGTTGTGTCTCCCATCTTGACGTTGTCCCTTCTTACCGCCCATCTTACTATGCTTGAACTGCGCTATTTAGTATATAAAATGGCGCCTCATCAGCTCGAACCACATATATATGACATAAACAGCGCAGAAATAATGCATAGAGTCCACTGTTCTGTCCGTGAGTACGTGCGTGCGTGTGTGTGTGTGTGTGTGAGTGTGTCTCAGAGAGCAGAGTGTGGTGGCTGGCGGAGGCAAGACTGTCAGTGTCTCCCCGGATGTCACACGAGAAGGGTGTACGCCTGCCTGCTCAGTGGGTACCACAAAAAAGAGGCCAATGCTCATCTCTCAGCTCTAGACACACTGATACACTGACACTAACACTGCCACCGTCACTAAAACGCACTGTGATGGAGCAATGCTGCACGTCGCAGTGAAACACAACGCAACACAACACAGCACACACTAAGAGTCATGTGCACATCGCCGGCAGTCGCACATCGCCGGCAGTCGCACATCGCCGGCTAACTGTCCATTGTTCACACACTTGTAAGTCCACAGATCCTACTCATTGCGCCATGAAGGTTCCAGGTGTTCCCTGAAGAATGCAGTGATGGGTAGGGAAACACCGGTTAACACTGAAGTCCATTTATTCGGATAGGAGAAATACAAGTGGTGACTTGCGTGTGCCATGCACGGCCCACAGAATCAGACTGAGACTGCCTTGCCATATGGCAGCCTCGGGGCAATGCTGCCACATAACACGTGCAGTGTTGCCACGTAATTATATATATAAATGCTACTCGGCACAGTAGCTTATTTACAAGGTTGCTACTCGGCACAGTAGCATAGATACAAAACCTACACTTGTTTGTTGATAATTCACTTAAAGTGCCACTTAAGTCACTGAAATCACTTGAAGTAATGTTTGTTTCTGAGTGTCTGACCGATTCTTCTTCTAATCCGTCTCACTGCTTGCCACCAGTGTGTTGGTCACAAAATAACAATATATATATATATATATATATATATATATATATATATATATATATATATATATATATATATATATATATATATATATATATATGTATATATATATATATATATATATATATATATATATATATATATATATATATATATATATATATATATATATATATATATATATATATATATATATATATATTGTTAGGTTCTGAATAATAAGTTCTATATACAGGAGAGAACACAAACACCTGTATAGTTTTGTAGGTTCGGTTTACTGGATAAGAGTATGTACACAGAGGAGAGCAGCGGTCTCCCTGGCTAGGCTCCTTGTCAACTGCTATAGGCGACGTATGGCAAGTGATACATTAGCAGCTTCCATACGTCGCCAGGCACATTAATTAGGCATGTGGGATATGGTAATAACATTGCCACACGCTGCTAGCTACATAAATGGAGCACATACAGAATATACATACATAATATATAATCCAGCATACATAATATACATACATATATATATATATATATATAATCAACGACCTCACCAGCAAGGAATCGAACCCTCGACCTACTGGGTGTGACTAGGGAACGCTTACCGGCTGGGCCACAAGGACACTAAAAGCAGTTCTAGACTCTATTATATATCACACAAAGCCTGTTCATCGAGCTGATGGCGCCGTGAACCTCATTGGGAAACTGCCCGTGCCTCGTATGTGGTGTCAGTAGCATTTTACCGAATCCAGCTGGTATGAAACGCGAGGTACATATATATACTTCATTTTTAGTCCATTTAACACGCGGACTTTGAACATACAATCAACGACCTCACCAGCAAGGAATCGAACCCTCGACCTACTGGGTGTGACTAGGGAACGCTTACCGGCTGGGCCACAAGGACACTAAAAGCGTGTTAAATGGACTAAAAATGAAGTATATATATGTACCTCGCGTTTCATACCAGCTGGATTCGGTAAAATGCTACTGACACCACATACGAGGCACGGGCAGTTTCCCAATGAGGTTCACGGCGCCATCAGCTCGATGAACAGGCTTTGTGTGAAATATAACAGAGTCTAGAACTGCTTTTAGTGTCCTTGTGGCCCAGCCGGTAAGCGTTCCCTAGTCACACCCAGTAGGTCGAGGGTTCGATTCCTTGCTGGTGAGGTCGTTGATTGTATGTTCAAAGTCCGCGTGTTAAATGGACTTAAAATGAAGTATATATATGTACCTCGCGTTTCATACCAGCTGGATTCGGTAAAATGCTACTGACACCACATACGAGGCACGGGCAGTTTCCCAATGAGGTTCACGGCGCCATCAGCTCGATGAACAGGCTTTGTGTGAAATATAACAGAGTCTAGAACTGCTTTTAGTGTCCTTGTGGCCCAGCCGGTAAGCGTTCCCTAGTCACACCCAGTAGGTCGAGGGTTCGATTCCTTGCTGGTGAGGTCGTTGATTGTATGTTCAAAGTCCGCGTGTTAAATGGACTAAAAATGAAGTATATATATGTACCTCGCGTTTCATACCAGCTGGATTCGGTAAAATGCTACTGACACCACATACGAGGCACGGGCAGTTTCCCAATGAGGTTCACGGCGCCATCAGCTCGATGAACAGGCTTTGTGTGAAATATAACAGAGTCTAGAACTGCTTTTAGTGTCCTTGTGGCCCAGCCGGTAAGCGTTCCCTAGTCACACCCAGTAGGTCGAGGGTTCGATTCCTTGCTGGTGAGGTCGTTGATTGTATGTTCAAAGTCCGCGTGTTAAATGGACTAAAAATGAAGTATATATATGTACCTCGCGTTTCATACCAGCTGGATTCGGTAAAATGCTACTGACACCACATACGAGGCACGGGCAGTTTCCCAATGAGGTTCACGGCGCCATCAGCTCGATGAACAGGCTTTGTGTGAAATATAACAGAGTCTAGAACTGCTTTTAGTGTCCTTGTGGCCCAGCCGGTAAGCGTTCCCTAGTCACACCCAGTAGGTCGAGGGTTCGATTCCTTGCTGGTGAGGTCGTTGATTGTATGTTCAAAGTCCGCGTGTTAAATGGACTAAAAATGAAGTATATATATGTACCTCGCGTTTCATACCAGCTGGATTCGGTAAAATGCTACTGACACCACATACGAGGCACGGGCAGTTTCCCAATGAGGTTCACGGCGCCATCAGCTCGATGAACAGGCTTTGTGTGAAATATAACAGAGTCTAGAACTGCTTTTAGTGTCCTTGTGGCCCAGCCGGTAAGCGTTCCCTAGTCACACCCAGTAGGTCGAGGGTTCGATTCCTTGCTGGTGAGGTCGTTGATTGTATGTTCAAAGTCCGCGTGTTAAATGGACTAAAAATGAAGTATATATATGTACCTCGCGTTTCATACCAGCTGGATTCGGTAAAATGCTACTGACACCACATACGAGGCACGGGCAGTTTCCCAATGAGGTTCACGGCGCCATCAGCTCGATGAACAGGCTTTGTGTGAAATATAACAGAGTCTAGAACTGCTTTTAGTGTCCTTGTGGCCCAGCCGGTAAGCGTTCCCTAGTCACACCCAGTAGGTCGAGGGTTCGATTCCTTGCTGGTGAGGTCGTTGATTGTATGTTCAAAGTCCGCGTGTTAAATGGACTAAAAATGAAGTATATATATGTACCTCGCGTTTCATACCAGCTGGATTCGGTAAAATGCTACTGACACCACATACGAGGCACGGGCAGTTTCCCAATGAGGTTCACGGCGCCATCAGCTCGATGAACAGGCTTTGTGTGAAATATAACAGAGTCTAGAACTGCTTTTAGTGTCCTTGTGGCCCAGCCGGTAAGCGTTCCCTAGTCACACCCAGTAGGTCGAGGGTTCGATTCCTTGCTGGTGAGGTCGTTGATTGTATGTTCAAAGTCCGCGTGTTAAATGGACTAAAAATGAAGTATATATATGTACCTCGCGTTTCATACCAGCTGGATTCGGTAAAATGCTACTGACACCACATACGAGGCACGGGCAGTTTCCCAATGAGGTTCACGGCGCCATCAGCTCGATGAACAGGCTTTGTGTGAAATATAACAGAGTCTAGAACTGCTTTTAGTGTCCTTGTGGCCCAGCCGGTAAGCGTTCCCTAGTCACACCCAGTAGGTCGAGGGTTCGATTCCTTGCTGGTGAGGTCGTTGATTGTATGTTCAAAGTCCGCGTGTTAAATGGACTAAAAATGAAGTATATATATATATATATATATATATATATATATATATATGCTGATAACCACCAGGAAAGAAGAAAACACGAAGTTCCCAAGCGCTTTCGTGTAATTCACATCTTCAGGGGTGAGTACAGACTAGATAGAGTAATGCAGAACAAGATGAATATATACAGAGGAGGGTGAGACCAGGTCCACAATGGTCAGGTAATGACCCTACTAATCTTTAAATGGCACACAACGGTTGGTGGTTGGGTCAGATGGGACAGTGACCCGCCCTCTCACCTGATCACAAATCTTCTTAATTACAAAGTTGTCCAGCTTGTACATGCCGTTACTCAAATTCATGTTGAATGCTTCGGTATGTTTAATAAGACTAGATTCTATGATGTTCCTACTATCAATTGAATTACATGGTAATATTGAGGAGGCATTATCCCAGTCAATGCAATGCTTGTTATCCCTCAAATGAACAAACAGAGCATTGGATTCCTGGCCTGTCCTGACACTGTATTTGTGTTGTTTAATTCTAGTTACAAGATCTTTACCTGTCTGGCCTAAGTAAAACATATTACATTCCTTGCAAGGAACTTTATAAATGCAACCAATTGTGTTGTTGGGGGAGTTCTTGATTAACATTTGTTTAACAGTGCATGAGTTTTTAAATGCCACATTGACGTTCCAAGATTTTAGCTGTGCCGGAATGTGTGAGAAATTTTTGTGAAATGGTAATATTAAGATATTCTTATGGTCATGGGTGGGCTTGGGATCAGTTCTATAAAAAGTTTTCTTAGTAATGTTTAAGCATTTGTCTATGAAAGATCTAGGGTATTTAAGGTTTGAGCCAATATTATATATATATTTGTATTCCTCATCGATGAATTCCGGACTGCAAATTCTCAAGGCACGTAAAAACATTGTTGTAAATACTGACTGTTTGACTTTATTATGGTGGGCAGAATAATAATGAATGTATGAACACACATTGGTTGGTTTTCTATAAATACTGAACTTGAAAGTGTTACCTATTCTGTGCATCAGACAGTCTAGGAATGGCAATTTACAGTCTTGCTCTAATTCCACAGTGAATTTGATCGAGGGGGCTAAGTTGTTAAGTTGTGGTAGGAAAACTTTTAGGTCCTCATTACATGGCCAGAGACATAATACATCATCAACATATCTAAACCAGACTGCTGAGGGTGGTAAAATATTACTTAATAGTTTCTTTTCAAAGAATTCCATATATAGGTTGCTTAATACAGGTGAGAGTGGATTACCCATTGCCATACCAAATT
This sequence comes from Homarus gammarus, assembly GCA_958450375.1. Taxonomy (NCBI): domain Eukaryota; kingdom Metazoa; phylum Arthropoda; class Malacostraca; order Decapoda; family Nephropidae; genus Homarus; species Homarus gammarus. The sequence continues at coordinate 148,551 of CAUDMG010000367.1, forward strand.
TTTGAGCATAATATTCCCATTGAATTCGAATTTGCAATCCTTAATACATAGTTTGATGAGTTCGATGAAGTCGTCTTTCGAGACGGGCAGTGAAATGTTATCCAGGGAATCTATGAGGAACTCTAGTAAATCATCAACTGGGACCTTTGTAAAAAGTGACGTTACATCAAAGCTGACCAGTTTAGAATCATGATTAATGTGCAAGTTATTGAGTTTATCAACCAGATCCATATTATTCTTGATATTGGAGTTAGAAATGTTGCCAACTAGGGGGTTTAGTAAGGATACTAACCATTTAGATAGTTTATAAGAGATTGACCCAACAGAGCTAATGATGGGTCTTGCTGGGTTATTGGGCTTGTGGGTCTTGATTAAACCGTACATGTAAGGCAGTGGAGGGGACGTTGAAGTAAGATGTTTAATGAGAGTAGCTTTGCCTCTCAATAGGGACTTAAGTTTTTTGTTGAACTGGGTGTTGACAGTGTTGAGAGGATTATTTATGAGTTTAGAATATGTTGTAGTGTCACATAAAAGGTCATTCATTTTTGAGATATAGTCATCTTTGTTTAAAATCACTACTGTGTTGGCTTTATCTGCTTTAGTGACATGTAGATCCTTATTTTTCTTAAGGGCTTGGAGTGCTTTGGTGAATCTTTCTGGACAGTTTGAAACACAAGGCTTGGACATAGATGCATACACAACACCTTTACACATGTTCACTTCTTCACTTGTCAAATTACTGAATTTCTCCAAATTGCAAAATGCTCTGGCTATGTCAACACTGTCGACTCCCTTGTTGGAACCATCAAAACTTAAACCATAGCCGAGGGCACACAAGGTATCATTGTCTAGTTGTTTAGAGGAGAGATTCACTACACAGTTGTTATTGGCATCCTTAGTCCAATCACTATTTCTAATAAGGAGTGCCAATTTGTGGTCTATCTTGGCTTGAAGATCAGAACGCTCACGTCTCAGGTTATCAAAACAGTAGTCCAACATGAACTTTTTCCAATAACTCGGTATGGTCATGATAAAAGCGCGCTTTTTTTGTCTTACAATACGGAAGGCTTCATCCACTTCAATTTTCTTTATTTCAAAATGTTTCTTAAGGATGATTTCTTGGAACTCATCAAAGGGGCGGTCAGACATCTTAAGGACACGTTGTGGGAGGATTGATCTTGGCATAACTTTTTCACTGAGGCATGTCTGGAGAAATTTCGAACGTATTTTCAATTTGTGGGCCTTGATCATCGAAGAGGAGTATTCAGTAACGAAAGGAGACAGTCCAGGACAGTGATTTACTTGCATATATATATATATATAATAGTTCTCTAAATGATAAGTGGCAGGGCTGAAGTAAACACTTTGTTGGTTTTGCTTTATTGTAGAAAAATATAGTTTCACAGGTACTGAGTTCAGTTGAGAATATGTTGTACCTTCTCTGCTAATGGAAGTGTCTTAGTACACTTATAGGAGAACACTTTCCGTGAGGTGTTCACTGGGTAACAAGTGATATGAGTCTCCTCTTACTGACCCAAGGAGAGAGAACCAAGCAGGCCTCGGGAAGAAATTATGAATGGAAATAAACACTTCCAAACCACCCAGTGAAACCACACAACGTTTACAGGGCTTGTGTGTGTGTGTGTGTGTGTGTAGCATCAGGCGTCATCCTTAGTAATGAAGGTTAATATATAATTAGGCCTCCATTCATAATTTCGAAACTACAACCAATCGTAATTTTTCTTCGTGTTCATATATAATGAAGATAATGCAGAGTATATAATGCCATATACAAGACTTATACATAATGTCATCTATACAGCCGTACTATGACTGCTTAGCATTATATACAGCAAGATGGGCTAGAGATTATGGTTTCCGCCTGTACATGGGTGGCTATATTGTAAGAAAGTTTTGCAGGGAAAGGCCCTCACTTAGGCCAGAAAGTCACTGAATGCACATCCATGATCAAATCATGGGCAGACGAAATAAACAGAGGCGAACTGTATGTTCCTTCTGACACTCTATTAAACATTATGAGAGACATATTTAAGGCTATACATGGGGACAGTCTTATGGTGGGGAAAGACTGTTTCAAAACAATTGTGACTGAGATACAGTGTTGGAGTTAATGTATCCCATGATGTTTTATCCTTCTTTGTCAAAATATATGTGTACTTTAGAAATAGGAAACTGAATAGTAGTAGTAGTATAAGGATAAATAGGAAAGTTATGACAATATCAAAATGATAGTAGGAAAACCAGATTGCCTTGGGTTGCAATAATTGATGTAAATCACACACCTATGTGTGTAAATAATATATAAGTTATCATGATATATTTATTCCCTTTGAGATGCATACACATTAATACGGGAACACTTCAGACTTGTGGAGAGAGAGAGAGAGAGAGAGAGAGAGAGAGAGAGAGCGGGACAGCCAGCTATAGTTCACATGACGTCACTGGGCAGAGGGAGAGTAAACTAGACCGCTGTCCATCCGACCTGTCTACATAGGCCTTGCCTGAAATAACTGGCTAACATTGATTTATTCGCGTCGTGTGTTGGCAACAATATATACTCTTCTAACCTCCAACCCAAAGGTAAACACACGAGAACTCATGATAATTTATTTTCGTATGTTCCCAAACGTCTAAGTATAACGATGCCTGTGCCCACCCGGGCCTGGGGGGCGAAAATGTAATAATGATAATAATAATAATAATAATATTAATAATAATAATAATAATAATAATAATAATAATAATAAAGAACCTTACAAAATATGTATGTTATGTTGTCAACAGTTAGAGAATTGTGTTTAAATGAGGCAGAAAGTCAGATTAGCAGGTCACAATTTTCGTGATGCCATATGGCAGCAGGGTCTACCAGAGACAACACAATATGCTTCCAACATCTTCCCAGGCGGTAGTATCTCCCTGTTTGGTAGCTGCCTAATACCTATGTTACGAACCACGCCACCAATTGTCATGATCTACCTACCCAGCACTACGAACCACGCCATCTATTGTCCTGATCTACCTACCCAGCACCACGAGCAACGCCATCTAGGGACGAAACACGAGTATGACTAGTCTTAGTTACCACTCCGGGGTTTCCCTTCTCCATATCCTGGTTGTTGCGTCACCTCCTACAAGTCTTCTTCATCAGCTCCAGTTCGATGAGAGTTGAGTTCACTCTGGGAAGTGACCACAGGATCACCTATCCTGGAAACCTACGGCACAGTGACTACCTACCGTCTTTTACAATACTCAGCCTTACTCGTCAGCCATCTCAGCTCCGCACTTAAGTATTTGTAATCTTATATTGCCTCCCCCACGTCCACTTGCTTCAAAATTGTTGTATGTTGTATAAATATGTATATACTGTTAATGTTTAGGTTAAGTATGGTTAAGGGTAAATTATAGAAAGCTGAATATTTTGTTAAGGAATTTATGGTACTTTATTATACACAACAAAAACTCGCATCCCTTGTCTACCCTTTTATAGTCCGATTGTCTTTGTTTTTTTTTTTGTTGTTGCCTGTTGGGATCTGGGTAAACTTTTAACTGTATTCTAAATCCCCAACTCGTAACACCTACTACTAACAAGTTGACAAAATTTTCCCTACGACTGAATTATTCATTTATTATCATTTACTACGATTACTTTCTTCGATTTTTTCTTCATTTGATATTCAATGAAGCTAATTGAGATTTACTTCCACGTTTGGTAGACTGGATGACGTTGACCAACACGTTGGTAAATGTCTATTTATTCCTGATAGGATATGTTAGGCAATCAAGTCTATCTTAACTGAACTTACTTAACCGAAACCCCAAAAATTTCTTAAACTGTCAGGTCAGGTTAGGTTTGGTTCGGTTCAGAAAATGTGAATCCTGTCATCTGCTATCATATGAAAAATCTGTGTTTGAACATTTAAATAGACAGGTTTCCTTATAATAAATGACTAACTGATTTCCAGTTGTATGTCCCTTGGCGGATGGAGAAGGATAATGGAGAGTAGCAACGTATAGACAACAGTATATATTTTTTGTATTATATTTTTGCCATCAATCACGTTTTACAAAAAGGATATCATAAATTTAATATCTTTGTACAGTACCTAGAATTTGATTTTAAGTCGATAGATATACTTCAAACTAAAACAGTGGTGAAGCAATGCCCCCTTCCCATTTCTCATGACACAGTCTCTCTACATTTGAGTATTCTTAGCCAGATACTACAAAAGTTTGTAGCTGTTGTTGGTGTATTTTTTTTTGTATGTGAGACCCATTGCAATTGAACATATGAAATGCAATGGGTATCGGTGATCACCACGACGACTAACAACAAGGAAGACGTCTGTCCTATTAAATACAATAGAATGTCATCTCGAATTGAACCGACGCTGAGGCCACTTGTTACTTTATGTAGATAATCGATGCGCTTTTCAGATCTGCCTTAACATTAACTATAAGAGCTGTCACTGAGGTTTAATTTACAAAGAAAAATGAATGATTGTGCAAGACCATATCTTGTCAACGCAATAACTATTTTCCAACATATTTACATGTTTCTAACCACACATCAACAGTAATATTACTTGTAGAGTCTCCAAAAATAACTTATACCACCCTTGCAGCGAGCCTTTACCACTTACTGTACGTATCCCGCCTGTGTCACCCCCAACATCCAACCTGTAGTAGACAAACACCCAGCCTGTACCATAATAGCTCAGCTTCACTAGTGGTCAGACACTTGCCACAGGGCAACAGAGGATATCTCCTGGTATCCTCTTACGAAATTCATAAATTCCCTTGGAGCACTGACCAAAAACAATGAATCTATCATAGGGTCAACTAACTGTCCAACTCTACGATGATTCGTGATCTTAAGTGCCCTTTTCCTTGTGACTGGATATTTTAGGCTCAGAGGTTGTTCTTGAAAGAATTTGAAGATTCAGGTCAATTTATATCTACGTTTGGAATTTATCTGTGTGTTATTTAGTAGAAATAAGAGATAGGTGCTGCTTAGGTGGTCATGCCACCCTACGGGTTGCAGCGATATTAAAGTAAGTATTCTAAGCCCCGTAAGTACTATCAGGTGTTGCACTGATAAAGTGAGGCTGTCAACGAGCCTTTGAGATTTTGCTATTATCCGCTAAGGATAGATAAAATAAATAAGCACAATAAGCTTTCAAAGTCAGCCTATTGATTTATACTTGATATGTTCTTGATAATAGAGTGATGATACCCCTATTTATTAAAAACAAATTGCTCTAATAACATGATAATCCTGGTTCTTACCAGGGTCGACAACTTATAGTAACAGCCAGCCTGTACCCCACCACTACGACACATCGTGGACCACCCCAGCACATAACGTATACCTAACAATCACCCAGACTGAACCATCCTAAAACCTAGATTGTACCACCTCAGCACCCAGGCTGTTCCACTTCAACACCCGGCTAACACTATCCCAGAGTCTTGTATTATTCTCCTCGTAAACCTTATCCGAGCTTGTATCTCACTTCATGTTTTCTATATATTATTGTATTTTCTTCTCCCAGTATATATTATTTCGTCCAAAATAGCAATTTTAAAATCTGTAATAAGTGCTTAATATTCGACTTCCCTTTAAAGGATTTTTTTTCCTGCTTACTTCAGACGAAATCCCCCGCAATAGCTCCGGGCGCCTTAAGGAAACTAAACATTGTTTGAGAAGAAATCCCAGCAGAAATCATGGTGAGGAGAAACTGTTTCGTAGTAACCTTGTTGCTCCTCCACCATCTCAGGGAAAGAGTGTAAGTCAGGCTAAATTGCTTGGATAGAATTTTGTGGGAGGCTCGGAGTGAGAGGGCTACTAAAATATTTTATTTTTTCAAGGGTTATGTTAATGGCTTTGATTTTCAGTCACATACCAAGCATTTAATTAATTGAAGGATTTTTCGTTCAGTTGGTAAACGCTTTCGTTAATTAACTCTTTATCTCCAAGCATTGAGTTAGTATCTGGTAAGTGTTCCCCCATTAAAAAAAGACGGAGGAAATAGCAAGAAATTCTGTACTTAAGTGAGTCCATGTGTTCATGACCAAGTTTTATTCCAAATATGGCTGTCAATAGTATCGTGTACTTAAAATTTTTAAACTCAAAATAAGCATAACCAATAACCTAGAGCCAAATATTGTAATTTTCCCAGCGTTTGGACAACATATAGAGCGGATCTGTTTTAGAAATACCACACACATTCCACAGTACCATGCAGGGGCGTACCTAGAGTATTTGGCACCCGGGCCGATCCTTCCTTTGGCACTCGCCCTTCCCCCGAGATGAATAATTAAAAACAAATAAATACCCATGTTTGCAAGTAAAATTTCAAGCGAATTACAGTACTGTAGTAAGCAAATTGGAAATAAAAAAAAATGCAGGACATTAAAAATTCAGCAAAAGGGTAATACTGCATGGCATTGATATAACAAAAACACATCTTCAACCACAGAGAAAACATCACCAGTAAGAATTTTCAAAGAGGTAACAGAAAATCCAGTCTCAAGGCTCAGTATTTTCTTCAAAGATGAATAGAAAAAACACCTTCACAGTCTCTGCTTTCGAGCCTTAATTTCGGCAAATTGGTCAATGACCTCTTCAAAATTCACTTTCTTTGCATATTCATGTCACTAGAAAGCAAAACCAGGTTTGTTAATCTTGTCTGACTCATGTTTTAACGAAGAAATTTTTTATCAGTTCACTTTGGAAAAAACTTCTTTCTGATGAAGCAATAGATACACATATAGTCAAATAGAATCTCAAGTACAATGACAAGCTTGGCAGGGATCCACAAAAATCAAATTTTACAATAAACTCTAAAAACTGCAATGGTGTCTACTTCTTTGCTTCTTCAAGGCTGATTTTGGTAGCTTCCAAATGTCTCCGAAGTCGTCATCTTCATCTTCATTTTAGTAAAATTTGAAATACACTTTCCAAGTTCATCTTCTGTTGCAACAACCAAAGAGTTTGGCTGAATAACACAAAGATTCTTGATGAAAGTGATCAAGGTTTCCAAACATAGCCCTTTTCACTTCCTCTGGCAATGTGAGTTCAGCATCCTATGCCATCTCTCATGGTATCATTTTTGGGAGCCTTATCCTCCCTCTTCTCTCCATAGAAATGCCCATTTTCTCACACTGTGAAGTTGCATAAGAAATAACTATCTCAACAATTTCATTACGCTGAATTTCAAGAAAGAGCTTTTAAGCCTGGAGCTTCACAATGCACTTTCCAAGGCTGATTACAACTGTTTTCAAATACTTCTGTATGATATCAACCTTTTCCAGGACTTCACACCAGAAATAAAAGATAATTAAAAAAGGAGAAATCACATACACCGGACAGCAAAATCTGAGCTGACCCTCTCGTATGCTCATTTTCTTTTGGATCACACATTGCTTCAAGGGCTGAGGTCAACTTTTAAAAAATTACCTTCAATGGCTTCACAGCATCATGATGAGCACTCCATCTGGTCTGGGAAAGTCTTTGACTGTCAGGCCCACATTCCCCTTCAACACTTCCGATCGACGAGGTGAGAATGAAAAGATGAAATAGACTCTTTGCAAGGTTCCAAAGAAGGTCACACATGAAGAAGTGCTTCCAAATGAATGCACCCCACAAAGGGTCAGAGAATGATTTGCACAAGGCACAAACAAAACTTTTGAATTAGTCTCTCTGATCTTTGACTGAACACTACCATGAATGCCAGCCATAGTGGCAGTGTTGTCGTATCCTTGACTACGGCGCAGGTTTATGTCCAGTCCATCTCTCTCCAGATGTCTCAGGTTTTCTTCTGTGAGCTCAACAGCGGCCTTTCCAGCAATAGGGAAGAAGCCCAAGAATGTTCCCTTACTTCAACTGTGTCACATTCAACAAGGACATATCTGATCACTTCAGACATCTAATCAGTGTGAGACACATCAGGAGTGCTGTCAAAAAGAATTTCAAAATACTTTGCCTTCTTCATATCAGCCACTCTCTTCTCCTTGACATGGAGAAAATATGAGGCCACTCTCCTCTCAGGTGCAATAGCATGCTTAATCCTCACAAAATGTTCTTTCAAAACAGGATCATAATTTGACAGCAACTCCACCAATTCCAGGAAGTTTTCTTTGTTTGCTGATGAGATATCCTCCTTATGTCCACGAAAAGGAAGATTCTGCTGAGCCAGGAACAAAGTGACGTCTAAGAAGCGATGAAGAATATCACTCCATTTCTGAATTGAGTTGCCTGTTAAACTTTAGTAATACCAGGAAAATATCCCTAGAAACCTGAACTGATATTTTTAAACATACTTTAAATTCATTTTTTTTTGTGTTTGTGTATTTTGACGATTGTTTTAATTCGGCTTGTAGCCTTCTACTGGTATTTCAACTCCGACCCCCCACCCTTATTACGCCACTGGCACCATGCGATTTAGTTTTTTCAATAGCCGTTCCAGTTGTCCACGATTTTAGAGATTTTTCTTTGATTGACTTTAAGTGACCTCAGTTTCAGACAATATCTCCATAACGCCTTTAGTAACTTGCCTTATCCGTCTAACTACCTACCTATCTAGTGTACTTACCCGCCCATCCCTCCTCTCTCTCTCTCTCTCTCTCTCTCTCTCTCTCCGAGGCGGGCAGTGTAAAATTTAATGAAAGACAGGACTACACTATATACACCTATATATATTATAGCAGATCTTTATAGAAGAGCTGTTACCAGTGTTTACTGAAATAAACGTCTTTAAGTAATTTTTGGTATATTTTATGAATTTCCGGTCCGTACTTCATCTTCCTTATTGTTGAACGATTTATCGTAAAAATTATATTTCCTTGTTATTATCGGTGCCACTCTCACGAAATACCGAGGGTCTACTGAATATAGGCTAAGTAACTTGTAAATATTTAATATTTATAATTACTGGTCCGAAATTTTCTTTTACACTATCTTCTAGTCGTGAAATTGATAAATTTGGGAACCACTGGACTCTAGGAGATGGTTGGATACTATCTCCTTTCCCTTCACAACGGTGCGGATGACTTACGAATAGTCGGTCGTACAGTATCTGTTCCTCCACTCAGGTGAAGACGGGAAACTCATCTAGTATTTAATAAAGATAGCGATATGTGCTTGAGTTATATAGAGTAAGAATTGGTTTACCTGGACATTGACTAAACCTAACATTGGTTATATAATCAACAAGATTATAGATGCAAGTTTTATGATGACAAGACTTTAACATGAGTTATCATAGGCAACAAAGCATCAGAAAAATTCTTTGAGAAATCAACAGTTAAATACTGTAGTGTTCATTAAATTCTTTACAGTTATGTTATAATGTAACAAATAGTAAACAAAATATAACACGCTAACAATCTTATATATTTAAAATTTGCTGATGACACTATAAAATCTGCTTAATTTCTTAGGGTAAACTTAAAAAATATATATATTGGATATCCCACGTAGTTAGAAAACTGGACATAATAATAATAGAAACTAATGTACGTTTCTATTACAGGTCAACCAAAGAGGAAATTACCCAGCTTGTTCGGTTGTTAGAACAAAATGTAATATTACTGTGTTACATAAGAACATAAGAAAATAAGGAGTCTGCAATAGGCCGGTTGGCCTGTGCATGGCAGCTCCTGTCGAGAGTTACTACCACTCTCTATCATCCATGAATCTATCTAGCCTCCTTTTGAAACTTTCCAGAGTTCCCGCACTTACTACAAAGTTGCTAAGCTTGTTCCACTCGTCCACCACCCTATTTGTGAACCAGTTTCTTCCTATCTCCCTCCTAAACCTAAGCTTATCCAACTTGAATCCGTTGCTCCGAGTCCTATCCTGCTCGGATATTATAAGAACTTTATCTATATCCCCTTTATTTATTCCTTTCACCCACTTAAATACTTCTATCATATCTCCCCGCACTCTTCGTCTTTCTAGGGAATGCAAGTTAAGTTTCTTTAACCTATCCTGATATGGAAGGTTTCTAAGTCCCTGAATCATTTTTGTCATTCTTCGCTGCACCGACTCTAGTGAATTGATATCCATTCTATAATAAGGGCACCAGAACTGAACCGCATAATCGAGGTGCGGCCTAACTAGCGCAAGATATAGTTGCAATAAGACCTCTGCACTCTTGTTACTTACACTTCTAGATATAAAACCCAATACTCTGTTTGCCTCATTTCGAACATTAACGCACTGTTTTCTAGGCCGTAGGTCCGGGCTTACAAGTACCCCTAGGTCTCTTTCACAAGTCGACTTCTCTAGGTTGATGTTGTTCAGGCTGTATACATTAGGGTGTGTCAATTTAGGGGGTGAACTGGCTAAATTGAAAATCGAGTAATTTGGTAGCAATTTATTGTAGTCTTTAAGCATGCAAAACAATATTCTGGCATAAATTTTTTTTTATAATAATTCCTACCTACATCAAATGGATTTTTAAATGTACATATTTGTGAATTTATAACATAACCAGCGTTTGCACACATGTTACTGTTTCAAGTTTCAAATTATTATATTTTATTATCCGTAGTCTATTTGAAAGTAACCAATGCCTTCATACTCTCTTTGCTTTGGTTTCTTGTCATCAGTAGTCTGCTTGCTATTTGTGCTTTGATGTAACCTTCTCGCCTCTCGTGGCTGTAAACATGGCCCGCTGCTTCTGTGACCATTTTCACACATCTCTCCACACTTTGAGTGTGGGAAGGCCACTTCGGCACCTGCATTGGAGTCTCTTTAAGGTTTCTCAATTCTTGGCTAGTTAGACTTGTTGTCAATGGTGGCTCTAAGACTTCCAAACTCAAGTCAACCAATTCTGACAATTTGGTGGCATTGACGTTTATTGGGGGAACTTTTCTTGAATGAAACGAACAGTCTCCCAACTGGTCGTCATCTATTAGCGTTCCTCTAATCTTTAGAATGACTTCTACAGCCTCGGTTCGGAGATTGGTACATTGACTGCAAAGCATTGCTTGCAAAACTGCTTCTGATCGAGCATACCAAGCGGACCTTCTTGCCACAGGTAACACGATGTCCCTCACTACCTTCCTCTGTGTTCTTACTAGCTGCAATTGAAACAAAAGGTGATTGGGCCCATCCACCCACATAGGATTAAGTTTCACACTAAACCACTGGGGAAGATAAACTCCAATAATAAATTCAACAATTAACCTCAAATTCTTCAGCACTTTGCCCTTCAATTCGTGTTTGGAAATCCAAATCCTGCAGAAACGAAGAGCTGTAGTTAACCAACGGCTGTGACTGACAGGTCCAATCTCCAAGAGAGCCAATGACTGAGGCACTTCTCCTGATCTTATTGCTTGGGCAATACGATAAGCATAGGATTGATCTGTGCTGAGATCTTTGATGACTCCTTCAGACAGCGCCGGAAGGGGAGGGCCAACTTCGACCTTTGGAAAGGTTGTATTTATTTCTAGTTGTGTTGCTTCATCCAGCATGATGCCAAGGGGACCTGACCACTTGTTGTTGCTCTTTGTAGGACCATCAAGTTCCTGGATGAGATGACGAAGAGGTAGCTCGCCTGTATGTAAATCACATACAATCCAAACAAGTCTTCTTCCTAGTTTTTTCTCTAAATGCGTCATTACACCCCCCTGCCATCCGGTGTTCACTGCAGTTGAATCTCCACCAACAGCCTGCAGTGAACTGCCAAGTCCTCTCTCCTGAACCCAACATAAAATATGATCAGCAATGACCTCTGCATGTTTCTTCCCTTCTACTTCAGTTTCGGGAGCAAAGTGAAACAAAAACCGACCACCAGGCTCAGAACAGACAGAGTAGTGTTCTTCTTTGATGAGACCTGGAAACTTTCTGTTCACTCCCTCTACTTCTAGCAAAACTTTTGTGTCATCTATTCTTCCATCAAACAAAAGACAGGAGAGCCCTCCCTCGCTTAAATCTTTTTCATGCTGATCAGATATTTCCTTCATTATTTTTTCTTGTGCTCTTCTAATTTTATTATGATCTATCACCAAAGATACATCCTCTCGGCTGATGAGGCCTGCATCTATCCAAGCGGCAGTTGCAATTTCTGCAGCCTCACGAAGTCCAGCATGGTGGCGAATACTAGCTAAAGCAATGTTTGAAATATTTCTTGTGTTGTATTTCATTTTCTTTGGTAAAAGTTCAGATGGCTCTTTGGAACTATCATCTGATGTTGCTTCCTGTTCATCAGAAGAACTATCAAAGAAGTGATAAACATCTTGACACAGCTCTTCCTCTCTTTGGATGGCTTCTTCACTCTTCATTTTCTTCTTTTGTTCCCTCTCTCGGATTTGTTCTCTCTTCTTGGCATTAGCAATCTGCTTCTTTGTTTCTGAATAATCTATTGAACCCATTTGCATACTTCCTTGGCCTTCTGCCTTTGTCCTCTGTGCCTTTATAAATTCAAGCTCTAAAACAGGGATCTTCTTTTCACGAGGACAACCACAATCAATGTGGGAATTATTTTCTCTCTTACCTGAGTGAGAACAGTTGGATTCAGAACATAATTGTATGGAGCACTTGCAGGTCAAAATGTCAAACAGAGTATCAAGTGTGTGCAGAAATTCATTTTTCCTGGCCAAGTTTCCTTTACCAAGTGATGTTTCAACTGCTTTGTGCCATAATTTCGTTAGTTTTAGCTCAATAGTTCGACACTGATTAATCACAGGTGGTTTGAATAGTGCATTAGCTTTTGTCCATTGATGCAGAAGAGGGACTATCATGTCATTTATGAGTTCTTTATCTGTATAGTTCCTTCTGTCCTTTGCATTTTTTTCTCGAAGGAGTAACCCTAATCTTAGCATGTCTCTCACTGTTGGAAGTTCTGATACAGGAAGCTCCTTCCCTTTACCAACTAGCAGGCTCAAGTGGGTTGACAACTGACTTCTTGTCTTCACTTTTGACATCTTCACACTATCTGACAAATAGAAAAATATTTCAATGTTTCATAATTCAATTGTTGTTTCATATAATATCAATTTGTTTATCAAAAATGCTGTAACAAAATAACATAATAATTTCTTAGAACATAATGTTTTATACAATGATATAAGTAACTGCGACAATCAATATGCCCTACTTACAATAATTAAAATGTAGAATTCGTCTGGTAGAGTAGGTGCAAGTGCAATGAGAGCAAACCACCGTCTATGATATCTAGAAGGAGAGTGAACCGGGCGCCTTATCCTCACGCTTGGTACAAGTCAAAACAAGAATTAAACTGTCCCACACGGAGAGCCTGTTCATGTTCATGTTCTGACATGCATATTGTACACAAGCTATAGAACCATAAAATACTCCATAATCCATATGCTTACATGAGATTAGTTAATATCAAGTGAATAATTCTAATCAAGTCTCATTAATTTGTTGAAATACTGATATTTGAAACTTTAAGGTATAATTGATGTAGGTGAGGGTTATTTCAATTTATTTTTGTTTGCTAATCTCAAGTTTAGACATAAAGAGGCACAATATTTTGACTACCAAATTTGATTTTTAACATGTTGACAAAATTGACACACCCTAGTATACATTATAAGTATTTGTTCTACCAATATTAAGTACGCTGCACTTGCTGGTGTTGAATTTCATTTGCCATTTTTCAGACCACCCCTGCAGTTTATTTAGATTCTCCTGTAATGCATTTGCATCCTGCCCTGAATTGATTTGCCGCCCTATTTTGGTGTCATCCGCAAACTTGCTTATGTCACTGCTGATCCCAGTATCTAGATCGTTTATGTAGATTATGAACAAGAGTGGACCTAGTACTGACCCCTGGGGAACCCCACTGGTTACATGGCCCCACTCAGATTTAACACCATCTACGCTGACCCTCTGCGTTCTATCGGTGAGCCATGATTTTATCCAATTTAAAACTTTCCCCTCGATACCATGAGCCTTAATTTTTCTCAGAAGCCTCTGATGCGGTACTCTGTCAAATGCTTTGCTAAAGTCTAAGTAAATAACATCGTAATTTTCGTCATTATCTACTACCTCGAAGACTTTCCTAAAAAACGTTAGCAGATTTGTTAGACAAGATTTTCCCTTTGTAAACCCATGTTGAGTCGTAGATTAATTTGCTTTTCTCTTGATGCGATCGGATGCTATCTGCTATAATTGATTCAAGAAATTTCCCCACTACTGACGTCAAACTGATCGGCCGGTAATTTGACGCTGATGCTCTGTCTCCCTTTTTAAATATGGGTACTACATTCGCCTGCTTCCACAACTCTGGCACAACTCCAGTGTCTAATGATTTTGTAAATAAGTTTACGAGGGGTCCGCTAATCTGTTCCCTACACTCTTTTAAGACTCGAGGAAAAATTTCATCCTGTCCTGGGGATTTTGTGTTCTTTCGTTTATTTATCTTCTTAAGAACATCCTCTTTTCTGATATTGATATTCTTTAATTTCTCTTCTTCCTTTCCCTTAAATATCAGTTCCACCTCCGGAATTTCATCTCAAATTTCTTCTGTGAAAACTGATAAGAAGTAGCTGTTTAATGCTTTGCTCATGTCTTCACTGCCATTTATCAATTCTCCCCTCCCTGACTTTAAAGGCCCAACTTTGTCCTTGACCTTTGTCCTATATACCTGGAAAAATCCCTTGGGATTCACCTTGGATTCTCTTGCTATTTTGATTTCATAGTCTCTCTTTGCTTTCCTTATATTTTTCTTAACATTCCTAGATAGTTCATTATACCTGTTTCTAAGCTGCTCCTCCCCTCCCTTTAATTTCTTATATATTCCTTGATTATTCCTGTGTCATGTTTAAGTTTTCTGGTCATCCACCTTGGCTCATTCTTATTTGACCTAATTTTTCTGTGTGGTATATTTTGTTCTTGTGCTTTATGTAGTATACTGGTGAATATATTATAGTCATGATCAATTGTTGTGTCATCTATGACCTCACCACTTCCTACTGGGAACTGACGTGACTGTTCCCAGGTGACCTCACCTAGGTACCTTCTTAACCCCTGATAATCCGCCAACCGAAACTTTGGGACTCCGACCATATTGTCATTGTTTTTCGTTTCCCAATTTAGGGTGAACCTGATTTCTCTGTGATCACTGTTACCTAGTTCTTCCCCTACTGTGATATCTCTGATAATATTTTCTTTATTTGTTAATACTAGGTCTAATATATTGTCACCTCTAGTAGGTTCTGTAATTAGTTGTTTCAAAAAATTGTCCTGTACTGCGCCTAGGAAGTCTTCAGATTCATAGTCGCCTACAATGTTGTCCCAGTCAATATTTCTGAAGTTGAAATCCCCCATAATGCATAGGTTGTTATATTTTGCTGCCCTACTCATTTCCTGCCATATGGGCTGAGCTGCTTCTTTGCTAAGACTTGGGGGCCTGTAAATCACTCCCATAATTAGTTTTTCTCTTCCTTCCGTGATTTCTACCCACACAGACTCGGTTCCTATTTCACCTTTTATTGAATTATTAGTACAATATTTTAATGTATCCTTGACGAAGAGTGCGACCCCTCCCCCCTTCCTACCTTCCCTGTCCTTGTGAAAAAGGTTGTACCCTTCTACAGTATGTGGTACTCTGATAAAAAATTTTTGCTCGCCAGATTCATCCAAGTTTCGGTGATTGCTATGACGTCTACATTCTCTGTACATACAACCGCTCTCAGCAAGTCTATTTTATTTCTAACGCTCCTACTGTTTGTATAGTATACATTTAAACCTACTCTTCCCTGGTCCTGTTTTACCCCTTGTCCTGAGCATCTAATTTTGCTTCCCAGGACTTGCTTGTTTTTTGACTTCCACTTTCCCCGACCCCTCTCTACTGGCGAAACCCCCCCTTCGGAGAGACAATTTCACGCTCCAGGGCTGCAGACAACGTCTTTACCCCCTCACGAGACACGTGTACTCCGTCGCGACACTACAGGTAGTCGTTGCCATAGAATCGTTGCCAGTTATCAATGAATGCCCAACCATTGTTTGCACAATGTTTTTCCAGTCGGCAAATAATAGCAATTGCCCTGGACAGCCATTCACGACCAACGTCTCTTCTAGGCAAGACACCACATACTATCGGGATCCCTCCCCTATACCTCTTGAAAAGTTCCTCACTCCTAACCTTACCTATGTCGTTTCCTCCCACACTAAGACACACTACTGGATTGGTACCCTCCCCTGACAAAACTCTGTCTAACCTCTCGGCTACATGCCCTATCCCAGCCCCAGGAAAACACACCCTAGTCCTACGTTTCCTATCTCTCGCACAAAAAGCCCTATCCATAAACCTCACCTGGCTGTCACCAACTACCACGACCTTACCTGTGGGCAGGGTTTGTACAACTGCCCTTTCCTCTCCTTGATCCATACCGTCCTGCCTCTTCTCTTCCTCTCCAGCTTCCTGCAGCACCTGGTAAGGGTTACTGCACTCCACACCCTGGTGAGCTTTCCTAAGCCTGACCCTAGTCCCCTTGGAGACAACCACTCTCCACGTCTGCTCCTCCTTCGCAGGTGTCCTGCTAGGCAGGACACCTACCTGAAGGAGTTCTGTCCTGAGGGCTTCATTTTCCCCCTTTAGAGTGTCAACCTTACTCCTCAACTGCCCCAGCTGCCTTAACAGCGTGGCAAGGAGGTCGTCCTTCCCCACACTCCCCTCCTCTTCCCCCACGACACAATGATCCAAAGCGGCCATTTTCCTTGGTCTCTAACGGGAGCACGATCGGCACGACCATCTCCAAGCTGTATATAATATATATTGATATGTAACGTGTATGTAATAAATAAATGCACTTAATAATGTGTAGTACTGAGGTAATTTTTTTTTACCGGTACAGGTTACTGGCCCAAATCCGGGCCTGGGGGGGGGGGGAGGGGGTTTCGAAAATGTAATAATAATAATAATTCATAGTAAATAAAATTTATAATAATATCTTCCCAGGCGGTAGTACCTCCTTGCTTGGTAGCTGCATACTACCTACTACCTATGATTACGCTACGAGAATAAAATAAGTATTATTATTATGATCATACTCGGTATCGTACTCAACATGACTAAATCATATCAGAGCAAATTGTAAGGTATCTAAAAGCATTTCTAGCGGAAAAATTTTAAAGTTACAGCCACAAGTAAAAAATTTAATGACGTCTTCACACCATATTCTTCATGAAATACAAAACCACTTTTGCCACATTTAATAAAAATTATTTACAGTAGTTTTGCTCAAGCACATACCACTCCTGGAAGATGATGTTACTGGGATATATTGTGAAAGATGTGTCAGTGATGATGCTTCTTATACGTTTACAGATTTGAATTTTCATTAATTATATAATTTCATACTATAAATGTGATTGAAGTGTAAATATGAGTGGCTGGATTTGGAGAACCTTTTGCACACTGCTAATAGATGGTAGAATCTAAATCAGTAGTTAGTGCTGTTAAGCCGTCTCTTAATTGACTTTAATGTCCAGGTTCTAGGCGTAACCAAACAAAAAAAGTGAAGTAAATTAAAAGGGAATAAAAATAAATAAAGTAAACCTTTAAGAATTTAATTAAATTGAATATTAATACAACAAAGAGCCTCGTAGGCTGTCACAATAAATTGATTCACTATAGAAACCTTTAAGACACAAGTGATACTAAACATCGAAACATCAAAAGAATAAAAAAAGGCATTGGATTACTTTAACACTGCATAAACATATAAAAACTAACACTGAAATTAACTAACATGAAACAACACTAAATTACTTAAATGTAACTAAGCAAGCACTGATGGACACATAAGAGACATAAATAGGTACTCACATAAATATACCACATTGGTGGTGACAGGAACAATCACAGAATTAAAATGAAGTATAACTAACAGGTGACAAGTGTCACTCAAAAGAACGTGAATTGAATGACAAGGAGGACTGGACTGAACTCCGTCAGTTGGTGGACTACTATATATATGGTCTTTTCCGGCCAGTGGGACCAGCCTGTGGGTCGTTTAACGATGCAGATGGTCGTTAGAGAACAAAGAATGCTTGTTACAATACTAAATGAAGAAATACGATGGGCTTGAACAAATAATAACAGTTTAAACCTTAACAGCACAGGGTAAGGTGACTAGATTATATAATAGTAAATATAACACATCATTACAGGAATAATATTGAACAACATTGAAGCATGTTATAAAAAAAATAATAGAAAAATAGGACACGGTCGTAACAGTGCTCAGATGACAGTTCGTGAGTGTGTGAGGTTAAATCGAAAGTTTTGGGTTATATTTTCATATTAATAAATATTTTTCAATATCCTTATAGGATTTACCTTACATAAAATCCACGAAAAAAAAATATTGACTTGTAGCTATTAGGAAACACTACTTAAACCCGTTAATTTCTTGGGTCCTTGATGTGAAATGTTAATGAATACCTCTGATGACGTCACACCTCTGGCAGATTCCTGAATTTTTTGTGCTAAAGCTACGCTACAATTGGTGTTTTACATTATTCTTCGTTTCATGCAAAGTGTCAACAAGAACACTGAGACTGAGTCATCCTTGAAAAACAACAATGAATGGGGATAAAGTCAACATTAGGACACCTGACTTAAAAAAACATATGGGATGGTAAAGCACTGTCTTCCATACAAATCAGCAATGTATTCTTTACAGGCCAAACAATAAATATCTTACAGGCTAAACAATGAATTCTTTACAGGCCAAACTATAAATTCCTTACAAGCCAAGGAATGAGTTCCTTACAGACTACTAAACAACGAATTCCTTACAGGCCAAACAATAAATTCCTTACAGGCAACTAAACAATGTATTCCTTAAAGGCCAAAGCATGAACACCTTACAGGCCACTAAACAATCTATTCCTTATAATCTAAAAAATGAATTCCTTACAATCTAAACATTGTATTTCTTACAATCCAAAGAATGATTTCTTAACAGGCCAAACAAAGAATTTATTATAGGCCAAACAATAAATTCCTTACAAGCCGAACAATGAATTTCTTACCAGTCAAACAATAGATTCCTTACAAGCCAAACAAATCATTCCTTACAGGCCAACAAACAAACAATGCATTATTTACAGGCCAAACAAAGAATTCCTTACAGGCCAAACAATAAATTTCTTACAGGCAAACAAACAATTCATTATTTACAGGTCAAACAACGAATACATTACAGGCCAAACAATAAATTTCTTATAGGCCAACAAACAATGCATTATTTACAGGCCAAACAACGAATACACTACAGGCCAAACAACGAATACACTACAGGCCAAACAATAAATTTCTTACAAATCAAACAATGGACTCCTTACAGGCCAAAATAGTTAATTCCTTACAGGTAAAACAATGGATTCCATTCAGGTCAAACAATGAATTCCTTAACGGCCAAACAATGAATACCTTATAGGCCAAATAATATATTCCTTACAAGCCACAACACAATGTATTTCTCCAAGGTTAAACAATGGATTCTTTACAGGCCAAACAATTAATTCTTTACAGGTCAAACAATGGACTCCTTACAGGGAGGTACTACTGCCTGGAAAGATATTGGAAGCATAATGTATTGTCCAATGGTAGACCCTGCTGCCATATGGCATCACGAAAATTGTGACCAAGTCCCAGGTTGCACATCTGACTTTCTGCCTCATTTACAATAATTGCAGAGACTCAATTCTTTCTCTTACTATTGACAACACAACATACATATATTGTTTCTTACTTTTGATCTTTTTTTTCAGTTATCATTATTATTATTATTATTATTATTATTATTATTATTATTATTATTATTATTATTATTATTATTATTATTATTCCATCTTCGCCCCCCAGACCCCGATGTGGGTCGGTGACCTGTGCCTGGGTGTGCAGGTCCCCTAAAAAAAAAAGAAGCCAAACAATGTATTCCTTTTAGGCAAACGATGTATTCATTACACTGCCCTGCATAGTTTTTGAGGTTTGTGTATTATTAAGCTTTTCTGGGTGTATTTTGCATGCTGATCTCAAAAATGTTATCCATTTTGCTCAATCAGGTCAGAATTTTGTGCTATAGCATTTTAAGCGGAGATTCAGGTAAAATATTGGCATTTTTCGCTCAAAATGGGGTCCTCATATTCGTTCATTAAAAAAATCATCCGAGACATTGGCAAGCCTCACAGAAAAGATTTCGGTCAGTTTTAATGCCCTTACGATGCATTTAAATACACCCACGTGCTCGCCGGCCATTTAAATGTCCGCCGTGACTCAAAAGAAAAGAGTATATGTCCGTGTTTTTTTACATATATTTTTTCACAATTAAATTTCTTTTTCATCTGGGGGTACATGGCATGTTTCCTCTGTCTGTGGGATAGTCAAGCAGACAAGCAGCACTACATGCAACGTGACTGGCCTGCAAGAAGTGGACTTACTCCAGGTTCTCACAATGTTGTTGCCCATGCTCTGGTGAATCCGCAGAACATTCTTCTTCCGCCACTGCACATCAAGCTCGGTCTGTTCAAAAACTTTGTAAAGGCACTGGACAAAAAAATCCAGGCTTTCAACTTTCTGAAAGAAAAATTTCCAAAAGTCAGTGAGGCAAAGCTGAATGCAGGAATTTTTGATGGCCCTCAGATCAGAGAGCTTTTCAAAGATCCCAAGTTTGATTGCAGCATGGATGTAAATGAGAAGAAAGCCTGGCATGCCTTTAAGTCTATTGTCTCCAATTTTCTTGGCAACTACAGAAGTCCAGAGTATGAACGAGTTGTTGAGGACCTACTTCTGAGCTACAAAGTTCTTGGTGCACGCATGTCCATCAAGATGCACTTCCTCAGCTCCCACTTGGACTACTTTCCAGAGAACTGTGGTGATGTGAATGAGGAACAAGGAGAACGCTTCCATCAAGATATCCGTGTAATGGAGGAGCGGTACCAGGGTCGCTGGGATATCAACATGCTCGCCGACTACTGTTGGTGTCTGAAACGGGACGCCCCAGACACCAACCACCAAAGAAATTCTCTGAGACAGCCATTTATGCATGTCTAACTGTAAAGGCATCTATGTAGTTGACATATTTTGGTCCTATGTGTTGTGGTTACATTTCTTATGATATATTTTGCATAAAAATTTTGACATCATATTTAAGAATTTCGATTTTTTCCTAATTCCCATAGCATAAAAATCTGACCTGATTGGGCAAAATGAATGGCATTTTTGGAATCAGCACGCAAATTACATAAAGAATCAGCTAAGAAACCCAGCACCTCATGAATTTTTTTTTCAAATGCAGCCCAGTGTTATAGGACAAATAATGAATTCCATACAGGCCAAACAAATTATTCCTTACAGGACAAACAATGAATGTCTTACAGGCCAGACAATGAATATCTTACAGAACAGACAATGAATGTCTTGCAGGCCAAACAATGAATTCCTTACAGGCCAAACTGTCACTGTCCGAAGCAATTCCATCTGGTCTCTGGTGGCGGTTGATGGGGGGGGGGGGGGGAGGGGGTCAATCGTTATAGACAGTGGGGTGACAATAACCCTACTCCGCCCTTTACCCTTTCGCTAATAATGATTACTTTTATAACTTAGGCATATACTGTACAAATAGAATTTCCTTTTGACACCTCTAAAAGTGGTGGAGGAGTTTAAGGGAGCATGTTTAATATGCCTAACTACAAAAATTCTAAAAAATGAACAAATTATGAAGCAATCTAACATTCCCAGATATAATTCGTACCCTACATTATTTTTGCAATGCAATATGAGTTTCAGGAAAAATATTCATATTCAAACTGGCGGCCAAAAGATAAGACACAAACAGCCTTCATAGACCTTAAATCAGCCTTTGATGTAGCTAACACTGGTCTACAAAAAAATATTTTTTTTTCTGGCATGAAACCTTTTAACTGTTTTTTACTAACTTTAAGGTGCTGAATCCAAATCTTATCTCAGATTTGCTCCATCACGTAACTTGCCAGAATTTACTGAGCTACCAGAGATTGAGGATATAGACCGGAATTCACCTGTTTCTACTGATGAAGATGAAGAGACTGATCTTTTCAAGCCATCTGGTGAAGATTGTGAAAAGCCAACGTTGTTTACTCAGTCAGAATTGAATGATCTGGTCAGAGATCTAAATTTGCCAAAACAGTCTGCTGAATTGTTAGCTTCCAGGCTTCAAGAGAAACGATTCTTAAAACCTGGTACGAGTGTCTCCTTTTATCGCAACAGGGAAGAGCAACTGCGGAAGTACTTTCATTCATATGACCAGCTTGTATTTTGTAATGATGTAGAAGGACTTCTTCTCTCCATGGGACTACCAGCATATGATAGTAAGGATTGGAGACATTTTATTGACAGTTCTAAAAGGAGCTTAAAATGTGTTCTTCTTCATAACGGAAACAAGTATGGTTCAATTCCAATCGGACATTCTGTACAAATTAAAGAAGAGTATGAAAACATTAAGACTGTTCTAGAGAGGTTGCAATACCATGCTCATGAATGGTTAATTTGTGTGGACTTGAAAATGGTAAACTTTCTATTGGGCCAGCAAGGAGGGTACACAAAATACCCCTGTTTTCTGTGCTACTGGGACAGCAGGGCTACAGCAGACCATTGGGTGAAAAAGAATTGGCCACCAAGACATAGTTTGACGCCTGGTGACAAGAATATCATTAACGATCCTCTGGTTGACAGGAAAAACATTGTCCTTCCTCCTCTGCACATAAAACTTGGTATCATGAAGCAATTCGTCAAGGCTCTTGATCATAGTGGAGAGTGTTTCAGATATATATGCTCAACCTTTCCAAGTCTTAGCGACGAGAAGAAAAAGGCAGGGATTTTTGATGGACCTCAAATAAGAACACTACTCAGAGATCCACACTTCCTTGCAACAATGACTGAGGCACAGGCAAGAACTTGGAATGCTTTCTCTAATGTGGTGCGGAACTTCTTAGGGAACAAGAAAGCGGACAACTATCAAGAAATTGTGGAAGAGCTGCTCTTGAGTTTACAAGCATTTGGATGCAGAATGAGTATCAAGGTTCACTATTTACACAGTCACTTGGACGAGTTTCCAGAAAATCTGGGAGAAGTGAGCGAGGAGCAAGGGGAGCGCTTTCATCAAGACATTAAAGTAATGGAAGAACGTTACCAAGGTCGATGGGACTCGAACATGATGGCGGACTACTGCTGGAGTTTGATGAGAGACATTCCAGAAGCTGTACATAAGAGATCGGCCAAAAAGAGGAAGTTTATGTAACTGTAACTTGATCTTAATACTTGCACTATTTCTACCATACATTAATTGTTTTTTTCACCCTTCAGTGTTACATTTAAATATTATATGTGCATTAACTTTCCAATTTGATATTAACAATTTTTGGTTATAGAAAAATACAAATTATAATGCTGAAAAAATTTATGTATACATGTTTAAACCGTCAATTTTGATCCAAAAGTTTACGTTTCCCAGCAAAAGTGCAATATGGTATATCTCAAAAACCTGATGTGATAGACAAAAACCAAAGTCATATTTGGATTCTGCACCCCAAATTTACTTAAAATCCGTTTAAAAACCTTGTGCCAGAAAAATTGTGTTGACCGGTATAATAGAGACATTATACTTGAGCAACTAGCTAATTTTGGCATCCAAAGTAACCTCCTGACATAGATAAAGGGTTATCTGTCCAACAGGTATGCCAGTGTTCTGTTTAGGGGAGTTAAAAGTGCCCGAATGAGATCATTTGAGCTTGGCACGCCTCAGGGAGGAGTGTTAAGTCCTATGCTCTTTAATATACTGATGCACAAGCTTATTGCTGACATTCTAGTTCAGCCAACCGAAGCCGTAATATGCTATTCTGATGATATCTGCATTATGACACAAACCAAACTCAGGCTCCAAGGCTTGCTGAATGTATTTGCTTGGAGAAATGTGGAATGTGGTCTCATAATATATGTTGACAAGACGAGGGTCCTCAATCCTCGTCCTGCTCACCTTGTCAGCAACCTTCGTGCCAAACTAATGCAGCGCATTAAACCCCTCAGAACCCTTGTTGGCAAGGGCTATGGAATTAACATCACCTATGCTCGTACTTTCTATCTTCATTTCATTCGTTCTGTAGTTGACTATCATGCTCTGCATCTTGTGACTATTCCTCCTAAACAACTCAACAGCCTTGAGGTAGTGCAAAATGAAGCCATGCCCATCATTCTAGGGTGCCCAAAATCAACCAGAATTGTAAACATGAGGAAACAGCTCGGACTGCCCTCCCTATCTGAGAGGATAGCTCTATTTAATACCATGTTTTGTGTCAAAGTTTTGAAGAACAATGGTTCCCAAACTACAGCTCAAACTGAGTTGAGGTGCTATCTAAGTAATCCCCACCATCTCGCTAACCTTTCACAAAAGACTCTCTTTGGGGCGTGGCTTCATAAAAGTGTTGCAGATCTCTTGAAAGTGAATGTCCCAATCATCCCAGACGAACCTATTAATGCCATTCTTCCTTGGATGGATATATCAGTTCCTATTAATTACACTCCTGTTGGTAGGAAGCAAATATTAAACACCGATGTGGTGAGATGTGTCACACTAGAAACTATTAACAGACACATAGAGAGTATTAAATCAAGTGAATGCTATGCTTTTACTGATGGTTCTGTGCAGGCAAACACAGGTAGAAAAGGCTGTGCAATTGTAATATATAAAGAAAAAGAGATGATAGTGTCAAACAAGCAAAGGCTAAACAACTGGGCCAGCACAACACAAACTGAACTAATTGGAATCTACCTAGCCACAGACTACCTCAAAGAGAATGGAGGTGGGGTGATATTCTGTGACTTTCAAAGTGCTTTGAAATCAAATGAACAGCCCGTCAGGCTTTATGTCTATAGTTGTATGTGATATTAAAAGGAATGTGATAACTGCCAATGAGAACAACTTTCGTTTCGAATTTGTGTGGATTCCGTCCCATGTTGGAATCAGGTATCATGACCGTGCTGATAGACTGGCCAATGAGGCATGTAAGAAAAAAAATGTTGACCGTGACCTTGGCCTGTCCAATGCTGTAATTAAAAACATTCAAGTCAGCATATGACAAATTTTGTGATAAGAGGTACCGGTATGGCCAGCATAAGGACAGAACCAGACAATGTGATGTAGTCGTGGCCAGAATTAGGCTAGGACACAGACACATCTGGCAAGTTAGTAACGCTGTACCCATACCGGAACACTCAGCATGTAAACTTTGTGATAAACCTCTAAAGCATACACATGAACACTATATTATTGAATGTGACACTTTCAAAGACTTTAGGCCACCTGACTTATTGTATCTTTAACTATGTAATTACTACATTGAGTCAGGGGTGCTTGAGGATATTCTTGCTGTTTATCCCAAATTTGCTAGCCCACACTGATTAGTCTTCAATTAGAATATGTCTCCAATGCATGTGAACCACTGACCTATATACACTGCTGATGAATATGATGTATTTCTTTCTTTGTGTACGAACCTTTGTCCTGCATGGCAGTGAACAGTGACATTACCCACATGAATCTGACCTCTATACATATATAGCTGTTAATGAATATGATGTATTTCTTTGTGTATGAACCTCTGTCCTGCGTGGCAGTGAGAAGTGATACCACCCGCAGTGTCAAGACCTGACTGAATTACTCAGAATAGGCAAACTGTATTACAAGCTTTGCCAATAAATTTGTTAAATTTACCGGCGGCCATGTAGTAGGAGCGTACATAATGAGACTACAGTAAAATCGAATTTCTGTATATGACAACAATATCAGGTCCATTTCTAATGTCAATAACAATAATCATAGAAATTACTCTACTATATTGAAAATTACGGACGTCCATTATGGCTGCCATTATTAATAAAAAAAATTATTCGTGATATATATATGTTGAATGATAATCATGGCTATATTTTACTTACTTGTACACTCGGCAACAAATCCGCCCGGCCCACCAGGATGCGAGATATAGCTAAAGTGGGAGCAGCCTATGTGTGTGTGTGTGGGATCATCATCTCCCTCCGTGAAACATGAGACTCACTAAGTTGTCAGTTAGAAGCAATCTTTAAGTTTACCCATAGACGGCACAGAGCCATTTGGGGGGAAGGGAGGGATCTCTGGGAGTGAGGGGAAGCTTGGCAAGTGAAAGGATGGGGGTGAGGTGGGGTCAGGTTGTCAGCTCTTGCAGTGTTTAGAGTTTGACAGCTATCTTTTTTATTCATTAAGATGACTTACAGTATATCCTATATTTTCTTGGTTGCTCTCTCTCTTTCTCTCTCTCACACACACACACCCACACACACAAAACTCCTTAGCTGCCTATCAGTAGACATACACACATTATCAGTTTGGCCTTATGAGAATTGATGCTACATTATGATGCTACATAATTATTAATCTTACCCATATTTGGACCGATTATAATAGGTCCAAATATCGGTCAAATACAAGCACAGTTCACATTAAAGAGGAAATTAACCAGAAAACATTAAATCAGTTTACCGATTCTTCGTTTCAGTAACATAAATGCGGTACCCATTACCACAGTGACAATTTCGTTAATGTAAAGGGTGATCATGTATTCAGTGGTGCATCTCGGAAAGACTGGGGAAGGGGAGGGAAACCCGTTGAGTTCCACTGTCATTAGAGGTGTGCCTGTTCTACGAGTTATGTCAAGAATTAAACTTAACAAATTATAAATATGAATAATACTGATGAACAACCACTTCAAATGAAAACTAAGAACAGTCTATCTAAAATGCGCAGATTATATTATGGATCAGTAAAAACGGCAGAGGTTGTGTAGCAATTCTCAAGAGCCGGAAACAGTTTGTTTCAAACTTCATTGCGCGGTTGACAGTGCACAGAGCAGTTTTAATTAACATTCTATTTACAGTTTCATATGATTATTTTTATTGTGAATAACAGGTTGCAGAAGGAGATTTAATTAAAGAAACAATGTCCAAAACGTGTGCGTGGGTAGGTGTGGGTTATGTGTGGTGTTACCGCAAGTGGTACATAATTATGATGACATGTAAACAAATGTTATGTTAGGCTGTAACTCACAATGTAGTGTTGAGATGGTTGAAGATGAGAGGCCCAGAAGGAGGTTGTAGGGTGTGAAGGGAGTTTGTTTATGTATAATTATAATCACCTGACTCAGCCATAGCTGACCAGCCAAGGGGCCAGGCTATAGGGTGGGCATTTAAGTGTAGCTACCCATATCTTAGGGTCAACACCTACCCTGGCTTCTCTCTAGACTTTCAACACGTTTGACTGTAACCGCCAATCAGACGGTTAGAGGGTGAATAATACTTCTCACGTCGTACACGAATTATAATGTTCGTGTATGTCATGGGTTGCGTTAGGCTTACCCACGCAACCAACTTCAAAGTTTGTTTTACCAGAGATAAGACACCCGGCGAGGCATAACTGGGACATGTATTTTTCAATTAGTGTATGTCAGCCAGCCTTTAGGGGGCTGGGCAGTGAAACAGTGTTGTACTGTTCATTGCTTCACACCCAAAAACCTCATTTTAAGTAGTACCCCCTGAGCCATGGGTTAGTTAAGACGTTGTTCCCATCCTCTCCCTACTGAAAGGGGGCGGGACACCACACCACACAGAGTCCTCTACCACCACTCCGTCCTGTGAACCGTCGTCGACACGAGACTAAGTGTGTTAACCTAGGTTGTTATCCCCGTGGAAATATCACGTGTGGATGCCTGGTTGCGACAAAAGCAATCCAGGCTGGTCTATTGCACCTAAATGGTTAATTCAAGTCACGCTTACCAGTTCTCCTTGCCGCGACAACCGTCTACCGTGACTCAGTGACGCGAGACTATGTGTGGTACACCAAGAGTACCTTTTGTTGTTATGGCCGTGGAAGGTCGAGACGAGACTAAGCGTGTTAACCTAGGTTTGTTATCCCCGTGGAAATATCACGTGTGGAAGCCTGGTTGCGACAAAAGCAATCCAGGCTGGTCTATTGCACCTAAATGGTTAATTCAAGTCACGCTTACAGAGTTCTCCTGCACGACACCATGTGTGGTAACCCAAGAGTACTTTTTGTTGCTGTGGCCCGTGGAAAGAAGTCCTTGTGCGGAAGCCTGGTTGCAACAAAAGCAATCCAGGCTGGCAGTAAATGTATCACTTGAAGAATTAAGGCTCTGTTAAGTTATACCCATAGTAGAGTAATCACATGTGTCCCCAAGTTAAAATTCTCTTTTAGAAGATTAATTTTATTACAGCGTGAACGTGAGTGAATCATATTTCCATGCAAATTGTAAATCATTGTATGGAAGCTTGACAAATAAATGTAAGTGCAATTATCTGCCCGTATCTGTGATCCTATCTTATTATTACTAAAGGTAATGACTGATTGGTTATGACATAGTATAACCAATAACTTATATGGATGTTGAAAATTAAATGAATTCATTAAATCATCATTTATCAAGTATAAATCATGGAATGTCGAGTGGTGGAGTGAACTTCTACGTAGATACGCCATAATCTCCAGTAAGTAACCAGTGTGAAGGTATGGAACTCTACGGTAAGAAATAAGAAATACGACATATTATTATCTTTATATAATATAATCCACTCCTACTACTACCGGATACACCCAAAACCATGACAGTGTACGACGTGAGAAGTATTATTCACCCTCTAACCGTCTGATTGGCGGTTACATGTGGTGTGTGTGTGTGTGTGGATGCTGTGGTGTGTGTGCTATGGTGTGTGTGTGTGTGTATGTGGTGTGTATGTAATGTGGTGTGTGTGTTTGTGTGTGTGTACTGTGGTGTGTGTGTGTACACTGTGTAATGTGGTGTGTGTGTGTGTGTGTACTGTGGTGTGTGTGTGTGTACACTGTGGTGTAGTGTGTATAATAATAATAATAATAATAATAATAATTAACGGTTTATTGAAAGAGCATGGCAGCCGGAAGGCTGAAAATATACAATTTCATAATTGGGGAATGGGTCTCTTGATTTACAAATGATGTACAGGTAACATAAGTGATACAAATATGATATATAATAATTAGGTGTTGATAATTTTTACAATGGTTGGGACTGGGCTGTTCTTGTAGCAATCAGTTCGTGCTCGTATGGGCCGGATGCGGTTGGACAGGTTTGTGGCCACGTGGCCAGGACAGTAGCTTGGGGCAATGCAGGTGTGCTCCATCCTTCAAGGTAGGTCAGGTGAAGCCGTGAGGTCAGGTCAGGTTAGGTCAGATCCAGCCACACTCAGTATTGCTGTGTTTTTGTGCTTTTCCTTCGAGTTGAAATTGCCACTTTTGTATATCACTTGTGGGTTGATCGTCACTCTTTGCACTGTACTGTTGGTGGGAGGATATTGATAAATCCAGATGGGCAGGAGGAGATGGGGGAGGGAAGGGCCCGACAGACCGGGCTGGCAGCTGTCTCCATGATCAAGAGACCACGGCCGCGTTAGCGGGCAGCGCCGACTACACACGTCCTTACCCTATGAAGGCTGAGGGAAGTGTGTGTGTGTGTGTGTGTGTGTGTGTGTGTGTGTACTGTGGTGCGTGTGTGTGTGTGTGTGTGTGTGTGTGTGTGTGTGCGTGTGTGTTGGTGTGCTGTGGTGTGTGTGTGTGTGTGTGTGTGTGTGTGTGTGTGTGTGTGCTGTCACGTGGATTAACCTTGGTAAGTATAAGGCTACGGGAGTAAACCCCAAACGAAAAAATATGCGGTGGAGCCCAGCATCAGGCAGACATACTTACAGAGCTCCAACAAGACCCCAACGGCGGTATAGGAGGAAGAGGTGACTAAAATGGGAATGCAATGTGAATACTGCCAGATGAAGGACATGCATGATGGACATACCAAAGGTCTATCAGCAGTCCATTGCAACTCTCCCTTTCCCCAGTCATTGCAACATTTGCACCACTGGGTCAGGAAAAGGAAGTGCCAAGATTTGTGCTTGTAGCCTGCACTCCAGCCTCACCACATAAATCAACTCACGTGCAGCCATCATCTAACTCATCACATTTCTCATCATAATAAAAAAACCCTTACCCCCAAAATCCTATGGCGACGAATGAGTGTCGATGGGGACAGGCAAAGATGACTGCCGGGAGTCTCTACTCTCAACTCAGCACATGGGCGGCATAGATAAGATAGTCTTTTAGGCACTAGGTTCTAGGCAGCAGTTCAATCCAGTTAGGTCTGTGCAACTGAGCAGCCTTTCGAGGAGCCACTCTGCTCACCCCACGTAGGAAGTGGGCAAGAAAAGGTGCCCTAAACATAGACTGCCTAAAGAGCCAACCTGACTGGGCAACCGCACCCAGTAAGGTCATCCTTATGCAGTCGAAAACACAATCATAATCACAGATCCAAGCAAAAACAAACTATACAACCTCTTATGGTAGCTGCATGGAATGTCAGGACCCTTCTGGATACTGGCACAAATAAGCATCCTGAAAGAAGAACCGCCCTTGTGGAAAAAGAGCCGCCTAAAATAGGTATAACATCGACATAGCAGCCATTAGTGAGTCCCTTCTCCCAGACGAAGGTCGACTCACAAAACGGGGGTATAGCTATACCTTCTTCTGGAAGTCCGCTGCGGATAAAAGCCGCATTTATGGAATTGGCTTTGCCATCCGCCAATGCATCCTACATAGGCTAACTGAAATACCTATTGGGTTCAACAAGCTTACCATGACGCTCAGTCCCACTGAATCACTCATGGCATGCCTTATTCATTTTTTTTTTACGGGGATTAGCCCTCCCAGGCACAGGTCACTGACCCAAATTAGGGCCTGGGGGGCGAAAATGTAATAATAATAATAATAATAATAATAATAATAATAATAATAATAATAATAATAATAATAAAGACCCATAAAGAAATACAAAAATTAAGAAAAAAATATCATAAGTGAGAAACAATATATGTATGTTGTGTTGTCAATAGTAAGAGAAACAATTAAGACCCTGCAATTGTGTGTAAATGAGGCAGAAAGTCAAATCTGCAACCTGGGACTTGTTCACAATTTTCGTGATGCCATATGGCAGTAAGGTCACTTGAGAACTGAACCTCGGCGAGGTAGGTTCTCCCGGCTCCCCGCTCCTTCCCCCCGAGGTACCGCGTGACCATGTTCACCTTTGACCAGGCGAAGGTCGTTAGACTGATTCCGGTCAGTAACCCTTCGTGCAAGGAACTCAATCTCCTTGTTTTGAGAAAATTTTTTGACTGCTACCATATCACGGGGGTGACAGGTGTCGTCCGGAGTGTCAGCGGTACCCTCATCGTCACCTTCGCTGAGTGGGGACAGGCCCGGCAATTAGAACACCTTAGAAAACTCAATACAGTCAGCATCCTACCTCAAGCCTGCCCTCAGGATAACCTCGTTTTGGGAGTAATTTCCCACAAAGAAATTGAACATCTCGACAAAGAAGAGCTTGCTGAGCTGATCGGAGATCAGCTCACAATCCTTAGGAAGCTGACCAGCACAACTGCCCTTGTTGGTTTTCCTAAGGAACTTCCTAGCTCCGTTTTACTGGGTTGGGAGAAAATCCCAGTAAAACCATACGAGCAAAGACCCACTCGTTGTTACAAGTGCCAGAAGTATGGCCATCTGGCGAGGAGGTGTCGTGCTCGCGAGGTGTGCTCTAGCTGCGGGGCACCCGGCCACACCGACGCTGACTGCCAGGCGGCCGTTAAGAAGTGCGCGGCTTGTGGTGGCCCTCACTCCTCCTCCGATCGGCATTGTCCCAAGTGGAGGGAGGAGTGCAGGGTGGCCAGGCTGCGGGCTAAGGAAAAATTGACTTACAAGGAGGCTCTCCTTGCAGTCAAGAATCTAGAAAAAAACAACCAAGACCAAAACAAACAAGAAAAGAACAACCAAGACAAAAACGAACAAGAAAAGAACAATCAAGAACCTGATAACGTAGAAGACCAGAAAGAAGAAGAAGACGAAGAACAAGAAGAAGAAATGAACAACCAAAACAAGAATAAACCAAAAAAACCCGAAGACGAAGAACAAGAAGAAGAATGGAAAGTAAAAACTAAAAGAAGAACCAACAAAAAAAGGAAGTGCAACCAATCAGCTTCGGCCGAAATAGCCTAACGGCGAAGAGGCCAGTAATCCCAAACAACTTGAACTTGCAGTAAGGTCTACCATTAGACAACACATTATGCTTCCAATATCTTCCCAGGCGGTAGTACCTCCCTTTTTGGTAGCTGCCTTCTACTTACTACCTAATTCATAAGTGCATGCATCCTAATACTGGATGTAGAGGATGACATCAAGGAGGCCTTTTATGCCGACTTTTACAGAGTGCTAACCTCTATCACCAGAGAAGATAATGTTGTGCTCCTAGGTGACTTTAATGCCAGAGTTGGCAGAGATGCTGATATTTGGCAGGGGATCATAGGGAGAAATGGAATAGGCGCGTGTAATTCCAAGGGCCTACTCCTCCTCAACAAGTGTGCTGCACACAACCTCACTATCACCAATATCTCGTTTAGGCAGGCCGACAAGCGCCAGGGTTCGTGGCAACTACCACGATGCAAACACTGGCATGTCATTTACTACGCCATTGATCGCAAAAGAGATCGCCAAGATGTTCTCATAACCCGACACCATGCTAGGCTTAACCACTGTGACAATGATCACCAGCTCGCCAGAGCTCTCTCACTTCACATCGCCCCAAAACTGTGAAGACGATAAACCTCCAGAAGAGGTTTTAACGTTGTTATAACATAAACCTTTAGAGAGAACCTCGGCCAGATCGAAAGAATACATCAAGACCGGCTTGATGAAAATGGCCCGGAAATCAATGACGTCGTCGATGACAAACGTGCTGCATTAACTGACTGGCAGAACAACCCTCAGTCTTAGACCAAAGCTGATACCTGGTTTAATAATAAAGCTTGTGAAACGCAAAATCTTGCAAATCAGCACAAAATGCACGAATTTTTCAATTCTACTAAACACTTTTGGGCCAATCACTTAGGGCACAGCCCCCCTTTACTCATCCGACGGTAACTCCATAATTAAAGATGAAGAAAGCATCCTTCAACGCTTGATGGAGCACTACCATTCGCTGCTCAACAGAAAAACCGATGTGGACGTACTGACTACCCAGCAGGTCCCTCAGCTTCCAGAGCTGACCCAACTCAGCTATCCTCCATCCCTGGATGAGGTAGCTACTGCCATCAAACAGATGAAGAATAACAAAGTCTCAGGGCCTGATGGAATCCCAGCCTAGGTGTATAAAGTAAAAGGACCTCTGCTTATCAGCCATCTCCACTCTCTCCTGGAGAAAATATGGGAAAAGGAGGAAATCCCCCAAGCTCTTAAAGACGCCTCCATCTTTAATATTTATAAAAACAAGGGAGACCGATCAGAATGTGGCAACTACTGTGGGATCTCGCTTCTGTCAGTAGATAACAAGATTATCGCGCGTGTTCTCCAAAACAGACTTCTTCCTGAGGCGGAAAACTTCCTCCCAGAATCTCAATGTCGCTTTAGACCATAATATGGCACTAATGACATGGTGTTTGTTGCCCGCCAGATACAGGAAAATGCAGAGAACAGCGTCGTGAATCATATATGGCCTTCATCGACCTAACCAATGCCTTCGACTCGGTCAACAGGGAAGCCCTCGGACGGACCTTCAGCCGTTTTGGCTGCACCACCAAAATTCGTCGTCCTTGTGAGGCATATCCACGATGGCATGAACGACAGTGTCATGCACAATGGCATCCAGTCTGAGTTCTTCCCCATCCAAACGGGGTTAAAGCAAGGATGTGTATTGGCTCCAACTCTCTTTTCCATTTTCTTGGCTGCCTTCCTTATATGTTCCAGTGGCAATTTAGCTGGCAGGGTGGACAACAATTACTGGATGAAGGGTCTTTTCAACATAAGACGACTCCAAGTAGGAACAAGGGTATTGGAATGTTCAATTGTTGAGCTTCAGTATGCAGACGACCTCGCCCTTGTCGCTCACACTTTTGAACACGATCTACAGGAGATCCTGAACACCTATGCAGCTGCGTATGCACACTTCGGCCTTTAGGTGAATGTGCGTAAGACTCAGATTCTCTTTCAGCCTGCCTCTGGTTTAGTCACACCTCCACCATCCATCCACCTTAATAGTACTACCCTCTCTAATGTTACCCCCATTCGGTATCTCGGCTCCCACCTGTCCACCACTGAGGACATCGATGAAGAAACTCAATATCAGATCAGATGTGCACCTGAAGCGTATGGCAGATTCCGTACCTGTGTCTTCAGCTGTGGGGATCTGAACTTATCTTCAAAGTTGCAAGTATATCGAACAGTGGTCCTCCCCACCCTGCTATATGGCAGAGAGACATACAGGAGGCACCTCGAGGCACTTGAAAACTTTCACCAACGTAGTCTACGTTCCATCCTCCGAATTCACTGGGAAGACAAGAGAACAAATGCCAGTATTCTCGCTGACACCAACTGTAGGAGCATCGAGGCTATCATTGTCCATGAGCAACTACGTTGGCCTCGCCATGCTACCCGCATGGAGGACAGTAGACTGCCAGAGCAGTAACCTTACAGTCACCTAACGAATAGTTAACTTAATGTTGGCGGGCAACTGAAAAGGAATAAGATTAGTCTTAAGACAAAATTGAAAAGTGCCAAATAGACCCACTCTCCTGGGAGACGTTCACTCCACACCG
The DNA here is from genome assembly GCA_958450375.1 of Homarus gammarus. Classification (NCBI taxonomy): domain Eukaryota; kingdom Metazoa; phylum Arthropoda; class Malacostraca; order Decapoda; family Nephropidae; genus Homarus; species Homarus gammarus. Next base: position 183,296 of record CAUDMG010000367.1, read on the forward strand.
TAATGCTTGGAGAAGCACCACGTGAGAAGGTGTCAATACTTTTGAATTAGCCCGACTGCTTACCGAGGCAGAAAAGCGCCAACGCCGGAAAGACGCTGCCGCCGTCCCTCCTGCAATAAATATAGCCCTCCACATATGCAACCTCAGAGGCTGATTGGACACGGGAGGAGACGGACGTTCTTGCGAGAACAGATTTCCTAACGGTTTTTTCCGCCATAGCCCGCTGCATCTTGTGCAATTTCACTTGCACCTGTTCTTGTTGTTGTTGTTCTTGCTACTCCAAGCATTAACAATTCATCCATCCATTCATCTTTCTTTTAAAAGTGGCTTTGTCACTTTAAATTTTTTGACACCTCACGAGCGCTCAGATTGACAACCTTAGCATTCCCTCCCCACAGTTAGTGTGAGTGACCCACACAACTGAGAGGGAAGCGCTAACTGTTGTCCTTCCTGACGTGGTAGGAGGGCTTTCTCTCTTACTAAATTTCTTTCTAATACTTACCCTGGCCGAGGCACCTGCTGAATTTTTTTTAATTCAGTATTCGTGCTAGAGCCCCCCCAGTGGTGCACACCTCACGGAGTGGGATTGTGTGTCTCCAGTGGGGGTCGGGGAAAAGCCTGGGCCAATCCAGCAGTGACGTCTGTGATCGTGCAGGCACACCACTGTTCGGGGGTCGTCCTTAAGTACAAGTTTTTTTTTTTTAGCACTTAAGGGCCTTGCATAACCTTAGTGCACCAACATCATATATGTAAGGTATCAACAAAGCTGTACACAAGGGGTGGTTCCCAGCCACCCCAACCATGCCCTCTGGGAGGGGAAGCTCCAAGACCCCCTCTGCTCGTCCAGGCAGGGACAGGCAGAGGCGGGAGGCCAATCATGACCCACGACTGCCACGACCTACGACAAACTCTGACAATCTAAACAACAAAACAACTGACAATGTAACGGCTACCGACAAAACTACGCAACAAAGACCAAACATTCAAGTATCAACTGAGAAGGCCCGAGTAATCCACTTTCGGACTGTTGACCCGTCTACCTCGTTTGACAAAATTAATGGCTTTATCATACATAAGGCCATTAAGGATCAGATAGGGGACGTAGAGAAAGTCCGAAAGACAAGAAAAGGCGAACTCCAAGTTACTGTTAAAGACGCACAGCAAATGAGAGACGCCTTGAATCTTAAAACTTTCCATTCAACGACTGTGGAACCATATATCCCAGCATTTCTCAACACCTGTAAGGCTGTAGTTATCAGCTACGAATTTCAGGGGATGACTAATGACGAAATTAAGTACCACATGAAAGATCAAGGAGTCGTCGATGCTTTCGTATTTAGTAGGAAGACCACAGACGGTGAACGTAAACAATCGACTACAGCAGTACTGACTTTTGACGGACTTGTTAGGCCCACTCATGTCTTGGTAGGATATGAGAGGGTCCAGACCAAAACATATATTCCATTTCCAATGCGTTGTTTCAACTGTCAAAGATTTGGACACACTGGTAAGGCCTGCCGTAACACCCAGGTATGCTCCAAGTGTGCTCAAACTGGACACAGGGACAATGACTGTACACAAACGGAGGAAAAATGCTACCACTGTTCCGGTCAGCATGCTGCCTCAGACAGGAAGTGCCCTTCCTACCTGAGGGAGTATGAGATCGGTAAGGTGAGAGCAGAGAATAATTTGGACTACAGGGAGGCTAAGAGGCAGGTGGAGATGTCCTTGCAGACACCAACACCTGGAATGTCCTTTGCATCTGCTGTATCCAAAAATACCTCACCTCCCAAAATGTGCACCATTGGAACCCAGACTGAGACCAGGACCATCTCAACACAGACTGACTTCATAATCCCCGGTTATTCAACCAAAGACGAGAACACTAATACAACCATGACTAATAACGAGACCACAAAACCCAAACCGACTCGCGACCTTACCTACCCTCAAGTAAAGAGGAGGAGAACGCAGTCACTAGAGAACTTGACAAGAGACTCAACACAACCACCAACCTTTCGCATTGTTGAAAGGTCCCCGGGGCAGGGAGCCCCTGCTGAGCAGAGTACTGGCTCTTCGGAGCTGGGAGACTGCTCACCTGATGAGGGGGATTCTTCCCTGGAACAATTTTCCCCCCGATTTACAAGAGGAAAATCTAAAGCCCAAAACGCTGACCATATCAACTCTCAGACTTAAAATTCAGTATCATCCAGTGGAATTGCAGAGGTGCTAGGAATAAAAATGCTCAATTTCATTTACTTATGTCATTATTCCGGCCGGACGTTTTTTGCCTACAAGAGACGCTACTTGCGGGTCACGACGACCCACCTGTATTCGACAACTACACGTCCTACAGGGGAGACAACCTAAGGGGGGTAGCCCTATACATTCGGAGTTCATTCGCCCAGCAAAGAGTCAGTCTGAACTTGAACCTGCAGGCTGTCGCGTGCAGAGTTAAGATTCGGACTGGCTATGTTGCCATCTGTTCACTATACTGTCCTCCGGGCGGGCTCATTGACGATGGTGAGCTTGAGGAGCTATTCAACCAACTGCCAGGAAAGAAAATGATCCTCGGCGACCTCAATGCTCACCATTTGCGGTGGGGCAGTGTCCGGAGTGACGGAAGGGGAGAGCAGGTGGCTGCAGCTATCCTCAACTCCAACTTGTCTCTTCTGAATGACGGTAGTGCGACTCGAGTGGACGAACGATTTGGCACAGCGTCGGCTATAGATCTTTCTATAGTTGACGCTGCCTTGCTATTAGATTGTAAATTTTCTACATACGACGACTCTCTGGGTAGTGACCATTTTCCGATCTGCATTTCTTATGAGTGTGGCGCCCCGACGGCTACTCCCGAGGTGCGCTACAACCTTAGGAAGGCAGACTGGGGGGCATACTCAGAAGCCGTTCGTATAGACACCATTGGACAAGACATCAACACCAAAATTACACACATACAACAAGCTATAATACACGCTGCAGATTTAACAATTCCTAAGACTTCTGCAAAAACCCACAGGCCTGGAGTTCCATGGTGGACACCAGACTGCCGACGAGTTGTCTGTGAGCGAAATAGGAGTTGCCGTTTATTTAATAGAATTCCATCACTTGTAAACTTAATTGAGTATAAAAAAGCTAGAGCCAAGGCTAGGAGAGTTCTCAGGGAGTGTAAGAGAGAGTCTTGGCGGGCGTTCGTCTCCACTATTAACAAGGATACCCCTTCCTCTGAGGTATGGTCCGCTATAAACCGGGTCAGATCCAAAGGAGGAAGGAGTTTTATCCCACAGGTGAGTAGTGGAGGGCGGATTCTCGACGATCCCCAGGCCATTGCCAACACCCTAGGCCAGAAGTTTGCAGATGCCAGTAGCTCCACCAATCATGATCCACGCTTCGGCGTGTTCCGTGATCGTGCCGAGCTCTTGCATCTCGACTTCGAGAATGGGGACGAACAGGGCTACAATCGAGCATTTTCCCCAGAGGAACTTTCCTTTGCTATTAATAAGGGCAAGGGCTCTACTCCTGGACCTGACGGTATACGATACGAGATGATTAAGCACCTTGACCAGGGAAACCTGGACAAATTGCTAGAAGTGTACAATGAGATCTGGACGTCCAGAACGTTTCCAAACTCATGGCACTTTGCCCATGTCGTACCGATCCCGAAGAGGGACAAATGCCCGAATAACACCAACTCATTCCGTCCGATTTCGCTCACAAACTGTCTGTGTAAGGTCATGGAACGTATGATAAAGCGTAGACTAATGTATTTTTTGGAAAGTAACAACTTATTGAATGATCGACAGTGTGGTTTCCGCCAAGGTAGAAGCACACTAGATCATTTAATAAGTCTTGAAACTGACATCTCAAAAGCTCTTTGCAGTAAAGAAACATTAATTGCAGTATTTTTAGACATAGAAAAAGCTTTCGACATGACATGGCGGACTGGCCTCATGATGAAGCTCCACGCCATGGGTCTGAGAGGTAATTTGCCAATTTTCATCAGTAATTTTTTGCAAGACCGGACTTTTTCCGTCAAACTAAAAGGTAACGTAAAATCAGACATATTTGTCTTAGAAAATGGAGTTCCACAAGGTAGCGTTTTGGGCCCGATTTTATTTCTTGTAATTATTAATGATTTCCTATCACCAGCCCCCAGCTTGAGTGACCTCAAATTCTCCTTGTTTGCTGACGATTGCGCAATCTGGCGCTCCTCTCGAGTTGAGAGGCTATCTGCACAAAGGGTGCAAGCCGGCCTAAAAGCCGCGGAACAGTGGGCAATACAATGGGGATTTAGGTTTTCAGTTGAGAAGACAGTAGGAGTAGTCTTCACTAAGAAACGTAACATTAGAAATCCAGTATTAAAATTAAATGATACTCCTATTAAATTTCAGACTTCAGTAAAATTTCTTGGTGTTCATTTTGACCGGAAATTAACGTGGAAAAACCACATTAACGAACTTGAAAGTAAATGTCTTAAAGTCACAAACATCCTGAAAGTTTTATCAGGTACTACATGGGGAGCCGATAGGAAATCTTTATTAATGGTGTATAAGACCCTGATCAGATCAAAACTTGATTATGGATGCCAGTTGTATGCTTCGGCATGCGACACCACACTCGCAAGGCTAACCAGAATACAGAACCGATGCCTTCGTCTATGTCTGGGTGCCTACAGGTGTACACGTGTAGTTAAACTAGAGGTTGAGGCCCACGTCCCTCCACTTCACATCAGGAGGGACATGTTGACGCTAAGGTACGGGTTGAGTGCGGCTAGGAAGCGCGGCACAGGCCACCCAGGTTGGTGTGCTGTTGCCAACTTCCGTTTCCTGCAGCTGCGTAAGTCCCCGTCCTCGGTTGTCCGCCTCCAGACCTTGTGCCAGGGTGCTGGTATCCATTTCGGAGATGTTGATAGATACGTTCCACCGTTGTGTCCGCCATGGGAGAACCCCAACCTCCATGTGGAAACATCGTGGCTTCCGGGAGCAAAGAATGACTTTCATCCTGAGCTCCTGAGGCAACTTTTCTATCAATTTCTTGAAGGATTCAGCACCTATACTCACGTGTACACCGACGGGTCCAAGACTGACGACAACGTTGGAGCCGGTATCTGGAGCAGAGACGAGGAGTGGAGCTCCCGCCTGCCGCGGCATGCAACTATTTTCTCTGCAGAAATGTTCGCAATTAGTAAAGCCATTGACATTGCAATAACAAGCAATGTCAGTGATGTTGCTGTCATTTCAGATTCCATGTCAGCTCTTAAAGCAATTGAAGGTGGTGATACTACCAGCAATGAAATACAGGGCAACATTATTAATAAATTACATGAGTGTGCCAAGAATATTGTGCTGGTGTGGGTGCCTGGGCATTGTAACATTTGGGGCAATGAACAGGCAGACAGATTAGCAAGAGCGACTGTGGGTCTCGGGGAGACAACTAATGTGCCCTGGGAGACTCAGTCGTGTCTCTCCTTGGGGAAGACATATACATTTGAAAAGTGGCAACATGATTGGACTAGGCTAAATCTCCACAACACCTGGAAGCCTAACATAGGTAACTGGCCCTCAGCATACAGGAAGAATAGGAGGGAAGAGGTCGTTCTCGCCAGACTTAGGCTGAACTGCACCTATCTGACCCACCTAGGGGCCTACCTTGATCAGTCCTTTCCACCCATCTGTTCCACTTGCAACCAAACTCTCTCCATCAAACATATTCTGACTGAGTGCAGCCAGTACGAACCAGAGCGCCGGCAGCTGGTTATCCTAGCTGCCGAGCAAGGCTTCGTGCTGACTGTACCCAACCTATTGCAAGATGATGTCACCATCAGTGACGTTGTAATAACCTTCCTCAAGGAGACCCATCTTATCGGCATGCTATGATTGACACACGCATGAACTCTTTTTATATCTATTATATGTATACAACCATGCCTAAAGAAAATAAAAATGAATAAAACAAAATTAAAACATACAACATGAGAAACACATCACAAACCTTATCATTACATACAACACTCACATTTATCAAGTTAAACTGACACCCACCAACACATACTCAAACAAAAAGACACGGGCTACAAAAGACTTAAAAAAAAAAAAAAAAAAAAAAAAAAAAAAAAAATCACAGAGAAACTAGTCACCTGACAAGCCATTTCATCTGGTTTGTCAGTAAATCACCATCATATCACTCATGCATACCATAATTCATCCCCAATAAAAAACAACAAGAAGAAAGAACTAACCAAAATACCAAGAACAAGAAGAACACAAGAATAACAAGAAAAGAAGAAACAAGAACATCAGATTAGTTGTAGCAAAAAAGAAGAGCAAGATTAGAAGAAGAAAGAAAACATCAGCTCCGGCCGAAATAGCCTAATGGCGAAGAGGCCAGAAATCCCTAACAACTTTGACTTATGCAACCTCTCTAGTCATCGCAGAGCTCACCAACGAAGGTGACATCCGTACTCACTCATTTCATTTATCATAGATGGATGATCGTCATACTCGTTTCCGAGTAACAGCAAAGTAATAATAATAATAATAATAATAATAATAATAATAATAATAATAATAATAAACGGTTTATTAATAGAGTTGCAGCCGTTGGCTGAAAATATACAAACTTTCATTTGATTTAGACATAATGATATGCGTCGAATACATTTACAGGGCTGTACAGTACATGAATCAGGAGTTGTTTATTTTTTAACAATAGATGGGATGGTGGTATTCATATATCTATCGGTGCGGGCTCGTATGTGTGTGTGTGTGTGTGTGTGTGTGTGTGTGTGTGTGTGTGCTGTGTGTGGATGTGCCGTAGTGTGTGTGTGTCTGTGTGTGTGTGTGTTTACGCGCGGGAGTGTAATAGATGTGTCACAGGGGAAATATATAAAGCCTTCACTGCATATTTCATCAATGTGAGTAACAGAATAAGGGCGTCAACGACTGATAGATTTAGTCCTTGCTTGCAGCACTCAGACACACCACGGTATTTAGTAGTTTATAATTATAATCTATATATATATATATATAGATATATATATATATATATATATATATATATATATATATATATATATATATATATATATATATATATATATATATATATATATAACAAAGAAGTATGTCTGTGTGTGTGTGTGTGTGTGTTTGTGTGTGTATGTGTTCGCACGAGAATCTCGGAAACTACTTTACCGATCTGTAGTGATGATGGATGGTGTTATATGTAGTGATGATGGATGGGTGGTGTTATATGTAGTGATGATGTATGGTGTTATATGTAGTGATGATGGATGATGTTATATGTAAAGATGATGGATGGTGTTATAAGTAGTGATGATGGATGGTGTTATATGTAGTGATAATGGATGGTGTTATATGTAGTATGATGGATGGTGTTATATGTAGTGATGATGGATGATGTTATATGTAGTGATGATGGATGTTGTTATATGTAGTGATGATGGGTGCTGTTATATGTAGTGATGATGGTATTGTGTTATATGTAGTGATGATCGATGATGTTATATGTAGTGATGATGGATGATGTTACATGTAGTGACGATCTATCTATATAAAACAAAGAAGTCTGTCTGTTTGTGTTTCATGCAAGAGAATCTCGGAAACTACTTTACCGATCTGTAGTGATGATGGATGGTGTTATATGTAGTGATGATGGATGGTGTTATATGTAGTGATGATGAATGTTGATATATATAGTGATGATGGGTGGTGTTATTTGTAGTGAAGATGGATGGTGTTATATGTAGTGATGATGGATGGTGTTATATGTAGTGATGATGGACGACCAGATCTCTTCATTACTTTTACATGCAACCCTGTATGGACTGACAAAACAGAAGCTCTAATGGAAGGCCAGAAAGGACAAGATCGGCATGACATTATAGAGAGAGTATTTCGTCAGAAAGTGATGAAACTTATGGACTTGCTTACAAAAGCATCAATCTTTGGCCCTACACGGTGCTACATGCATTCCATTGAGTGGCAGAAACGAGGTCTATCACATGCCCATATCTTGATCTGGCTGAAAGAGAAACTTCAGCCGATCATGATTGACAACTGCATTCGAGCAGAGTTTTCTGATCCAGAAGAAGATCCAGTTCTTTATGGGATTATCAAGAAGCAAATGAATCATGGGCCATGTGGCCAATTCAACAGACACACTCCATACATGGAAGATGGGCGTTGCAGAAAAAAACTTCCCAAAAGACCTTATAAAGGATATTCATAGTGGAGAAGATGGCTATCCTCAGTACAGGAGAAGAGCGCCAGGCGATGGAGGTTTTACAGCAGTGTTGCGACCTGGAACAGACAGTGAAATAACAGTAGACAACAAATGGGTGGTCCCCTACAATCCTCTTTTGAGTAAAGCATTCAATGCGCACATCAATGTGGAGTTCTTCAATACAGTCAAGTCCATCAAGTATGTCTGCAAAAACGTCAACAAAGGCTCTGACCAAGCGATCTTTGCAATGGAAAAGGATGGAAATCATGATGAGGTGACACAGATTCAGCCCTATGGAGAATTTGTAATTTTCCCATACACGAACGATGTCCAACAGTAGTTCATCTGGCTGTTCACCTGGAAAATGGACAAAGAGTATACTTCACAGAAGAGTCCCTCCAAAATCAAATGGCAAATCCTGCTGATACGACCCTCACTGTATTCTTCAAGCTTTCACAGGAACATAAGTTTGCTCAAGTACTCCTGTATGTTGACGTACCCAAGTTCTACATATGGCAGGCTTCAATGAAAAAGATCCAGAGAAGAGCTCAAGGATCCGATGTTGAAGGATATCCAGGGATAAAGTCAGGCAATGTTTTGGGACGTGTCTACACGGTTCACCCCAACAACTTTGAATGCTATTGTTTGAGACTACTTTTGCACCACATCCGTGGCCCAACATCATATGCAGCACTCAAGACAGTGAATGGACAAGTCTGCAGAACCTATCAGGAAGCGTGCAATCTCCTTGGCCTACTGGAAGATGATGGTCATTAGAATGATGCACTAGAAGAGGCAGCAGCTACTGAATCGCCGGTGTGAATGAGGAACCTGCTTGCCATTATGATTGCTACATGGTGACTTTCCAACCCAAGCCAACTCTGGAAAAACAACCAAGAAAGTCTTTCATAGGATTTGCTTCATCAAGCAAGAAGAGAACATCCTGGTTAAGAGATTGAGTTCATCGATGACATGTTCAACAGGGCTCTCATCATGCTGGAAGACAAAGTGATGGAACTATGCGGAGAAAACCTGACTGATTTTGGATTGCCTTCCCCAAACCGAGAAGAACCAGTAGTTGCAAACAGGGAGTTTCTCAGAGAGACAGACTACTCAGTTGAAGTTATGGGGAATTTTGTTGAAGAAAATGAGCCTCATCTGGTGCCTGATCAAGCAAATGCTTTTGAACAGATCTTGCTAGCGATACAAGCGGAGCAGGGAGGTATGATCTTTCTCGATGCACCTGGCGGGACAGGAAAAACATTCCTCATCAACCTTTTGTTGGCCAAAGTACGTCATCAGAGGAAAATTGCTCTTGCTGTGGCATCCTCAGGCATTGCCGCAACACTACTAGAAGGAGGACGTACTGCACACTCAACTTTTAAACTGCCTTTCAACATCGCTCACGATGAGAATCCAGTGTGCAACATAAAAAAAAGGATCGGCAAAGGTAAAACTCTTAGAAAAATGCAGCCACATAGTCTGGGATGAATGCACTATGTCTCACAAGTTTGAGTTTGAAGCTGGAAACTTTCGCCAGACCCTACCTGTCATTCCTCTTAGATATGTCTGTTCTGAAGATCTGTTTGATACAATCAAAGCTGCCCATTTTGCTGATGGGCATGGAGGAAGGAATATCCTTTACAAAACGAGTGAAACATATGCAAACATAACAATAGCTCCGATAAAGCTGTACCTGCAGTTCTGTGATACTAAATAATATCATAAATATCATCATCATCCTAACCCGTTTCTTATGCTTGTCTGTTCTTTTTTTTTCAGTTGATTAAGGAAGTCCTGGTCCTGTGGCCAGGGTGCAAATTAGTCCATGGCAAGCCACATCATTCACAGTCGCAGGGCTCTGTGGAGCGAGCTAACAAAGATGTTGAAGCAATCCTTGCCTGCTGGCAAAAAGAAAATATCACATCGAAATGGTCAGAGGGACTGCGCTTCGTCCAGTGGCCAAAGAACATACGGTTTCACTTCGGAATTGGCAGAACACCCTATGAAGCGATGTTTGGACAGAAGCCTCGTCTTGGTATTGCTGCGACGAATCTGACGGAGGAAGTCGGGGAAGGTTTAAAGACGGAGGAGCAGCTCGCAGAAGCATTAGAAGCAGAACATGAGCAGGAGGACGATTACACTCAAGGCCGCACCAGCTCCAAATGCAAGGGCTGTGTGGGCCCGTGCTTTGTTATGGATGGTGATCTCTACTACCTCTTTGACCGAAAGCAGGGGACTCAAGCTGAAGGAGAGGGAGCTAGAAGAAAACAACATAGTCAAGCTGAGAAAATGAATGCACGTTTCTGTTAGGCGATTCAAGCCAGCTGAAGTTGGCGACACTGTGATGGTTCTGATCCCTCTCGTTGATCGTGGACGCGCAGAGTTCACCAATGCGAAGGCAGTAGTAATTCAGGTGGAGGAAAATGGGACATACAGGCTTGGGACGAAACATGGACATTTGAAGCAGCTTTACACAAGCAATCAGTTCACTCCTTGTAAGCAGAAGTTCCTATCCATTGAAGATGTGCCCCATGCCCCATGCATGAGACATGGGCAGGGTTTCCTTAAGTGTAACTGCTCCAAGTTTTGCCAAAACAACCGCTGTAAGTGTTATAAGAATAAGAACGTGTGAACAGCCGATGTAAGTGCGTTCCACTTGTGGAAACAAGTCCGAGTAATAACAGGTGTATGCAAGACTTCAATAGATGTCAGAGTTTTGGTATCTTTTATTTAGTTCATTTTAGTAACGTGTACAATGAGGGCAACTCTCTTAAAAATAAACAATAGTTCAACTAACAACATCCAGCAGTTTCATTCATTCCCTCACCAGTTTGGAGATTTTGCAAATTGACCGACTAGATTATCAATGATTTTGCAAATGGTCGATTTTCGTGTGTTTTTGCAAAGTGACCAATCATTTAAGGCAAGTTTTTAAACTTACCAGGGTTTTGGTTTCTTTACAAACTGACCGGGAAATTTGCAGAAAGATCGATTTCGGAAAAAAAAAGTAATATTCAAGACATCTTCAGAGGCAACTGAATTACAAGGACTGAGAGAGAGCTTATGTACACAGGGTGACCTTACAAAACATAACGTCAGGTCAAAAAACATGACATCCACTAATCCATACACCAACCATCACAGCAAACATAAGAAGAGCTTAAAAGAACGGGCAGACTTTATAGCCGAATCAAACTACTTGAGCGTTGTAAACTACTGACAACTACACTGCTGCCTGGTCGAACTAGTTTAAATCTACATCCACAGAATGACTCACAATGACACCATTGTTACAATATGTAAGAGTTATGGCATAACTCTGTGGTATATTTTACCTATTAATATACTAGTTGTAGAAAATCTGATAAGCCAGCATTATAATCATCCGCTCCTACAGCTTTATCACTGAGTGACCGTTACAGGATTGTTTCCATTTTTCTTAAGATTCTCTTACCTCAGGCTATTTGTGTGTGTGTCGAGGGTTTAGATGTTAATGATTACTGTCAGGTGGAACACTTTCGCTTTCACCAAGGATATTGAACTAGATTATGGATATTTGCAACAAAAGATGTCTACAACATTTACAAGTATTTTCACTAATAATTGGCATGAAGACAGTACAGTGCAACATAAACAGGTAGGAATGGAAGTGCCGGACTGCCACTCGGAACAAATGCCGGGAGTGTAGACACTGAATGTCAAGCATAGGGTCTTGTATATCAACATGGCACAGTTGGTAAATTGGTGTCTCCTTTTGAACAACTTCACTGGAGAGCAAGTATCCTCCTAACCGGCACAGGTTCTTGGTAATGGACCTGGAAGGAACAGCACAGAGGGTAGGGCTGACAGTGTCTTATCTGGCGTGCTGAAATACAAGGATAGGAGTACAGCAGCTCACACCAACGTAACCATGAATAAAAAAGAGGCAACAGATGACTAACTGCGTCAGAGGAAGGGAGCCAAGTGACCAGCTATGAGGTTACACCCCGCACTATGACTTGGTTCGAACTACCCATGAGCCACACCTGCTTCAGATACAGAGAACAAACCCAACACTGAACAACACAGTTCCAACGATCACTGGACTGGAATATAAACTCCTTATTATGCTCCCAGTATGAGCAAAAATGTTATGAATTTTTGAAAATTACAGTTCAATGTGGCTTGTCCTAGGAAGGTAATGAACATCGACTAAGAAAATCAGCACCAATGTTATCATTGCCCTTTATATACTCAATTCTGAAGTAGTAAGCTTGTAAAGCTAAAGGCCACCTCATCAGTCTACCATTGTGGTTTTTCATGTTTCTCAAATACGTTAGAGATTGTTGATCAATCTGAAGGACAAATTCTCTTCCACACAAGTAGTTTTTATACTTTTCAATTGCCCAGACAATGCTGAGATACTCTCTCTCTATTACTGCATACCTCTTTTCCCGGTCCAGGAGAGACTTGCTGCCTTATCTCACCGGCATAAGACTTCCTTCAACCATCTGGAGTAATACAGCACCTAAACCTGTATTTGAGGCATCTGTTCTAAGGTAGCAATCTTTAGTATAATCAGGCAAAGATAAAATTGGTTTACATTACAGTTTGTCTTTAAAAACATTAAAATTATCTATCTGTTCTGAGCTCCAATCTAGAACATTCCTACTATATTTCCTTAGCATACTATTCATTGGTGCGATTATATCTGCAAAATTTGAAATAAATTTCCTTTAGAATGATACTGAATCCAGGAATGATCTAAGCTGCTTCTCGCGGCTTGGTAGAGGTATATTGATTACAGAATTTATTTTATCCTCTGGCAGGGAAAGATGATTGTTCCCAAGGGAAAATCCCAAATAATTTAAATTTGAATAAGCAAAGAAACACTTCCTGGGACCAGCAGTCAATCCTTGTTTGCGTAACCTCTCACATAACTCTTTCAGATCTGGGAAGTGTTCATTTCAATTTAAATTATGAACTAATACATCGTCAAAATAACATTCAGTGTTCTCCAATCCAAGAATCACCTTTCTCATCAGTCTTATGAAGGTAGCACAAGCAGTTTTTAATCCATAAGGCATACGCCGAAATTGCATCAGACCACGATGGGTAGCAAAAGCTGTACAGACCTTAGAGTTCTCCAACAATTCTACTTACCAGTAACATTTACACAAGTCTATCTCGGTGAAATATTTATAATTTACAAAGTTTCCCAAAGACTCATCAATAGTAGGCATAAGCGCTGCATCAAACAGAGTCCCGTCATTTAGACATGTAAAATTTATGCAAAATCTTAAGCTGTTATCTGCCTTTTTAACAAGTACTGGTGACTAATAGTGAGAGTCAGATAGTTCTACCACAGCTAATTCTAACTTTCTGTCTACTTCCTCATCAAAGGCTTTTAGGAAATTATGAGGGATAGGATATAGCTTCTTAAGTATCGCCATGTCAGTAATTAACTTAATATCGTGAATGACTTTTTGTGTTTGGCATGAACATCTGAGAAAAAGTCGGTAAAATCAGTCATTAGGTGAATTAGCTCATCTACCCTTTCCTCACTTAACTCCGGATTTACATTCAAATAAAGGTTTGAAGATTCACCAATGAACTTAATGTCACAAACAGATCTCTGCTTGGTCCCTACATCATCTACAGTACACAGCTGACACTTTTCCGTTTCAGGGGGATCATCCTCCACCCGTCTGACATACAGTACTTCTTCAACATATTAATATGGAAGAGCTTTACCTGGTTCCCAACTTTGATACAAGAATCAACACAGTTATCATGATATTTTGTAACTGGGTATGGATCTTTCCACTGCATCGTCAATTTCTTGTGAGAAGAAGGGAGTAAAATTATAACCTCGTCTCCTACCTTTAGCTTACGCTCTCTAGTATTTCTGTCAAAATATTTCGTATACTATTTGCTGTTGAACTCTGCATTTGCAGATGTTAGTCTCAAAGAATCCTCCAATCCTGATCTTAACAGGGACATACTGATAAGATGCTGTAAGTGCCTCCCCCAACTCTTCCTTTGTCCACAAGTCATGTAAAATAGTTAGAGGACCGCAAACCTGACGTTAATAAAGTAATTCAAATGGGAAAAACTGCAAATTATCATGTGGAATCTCCCTATATGCAAAGAGAACTGATGAAATGTAACTGTCCCAATCTTGAGGTATTTCTATGCAGTTTCTTCAACATGGCCTTGAGGACGCTATGAAACCTCTCTTCAGTCCCATTGCAACAAACATGATAAGGTGTTGTAGTTAAATCTTTAAGTTTTAACAAGCAATGAATTTCACTCGTGAAATCTGAGGTGAATTAAGCATCACTGTCAGATAAAATTTCACGTGGGATACCAACTCTTGAAAATATTAAAGCGAGTTTCTTAGCAATGGTAGCAGTATCTATATTTTTTTAGGGAATCGCCTCAGGAAAACGGGTTTAACAGTCATTTAAGGTGAGTATATACTTGTTATTGTTATTAGAGAACGGAGTTATGGGTCCCACTAGGTCTATGGCAACTCTGAAAAAGGGTTCAGTTATGAAGGGCATACCATGGGTACTTTTCTTACACAACCATTTGGAGAAACCTTTTGACACTTATGGCATGACCTACATATCTCTTGATAACTTCTCCTGCGCCAGGCCAGAAGAATTTTCAAAACACTTTGTCAGAAGTTTTATGTGTGAAAAATGACCTGCAACAGTTGAATCATGGTCAATAAAAAGAACACAATGTCTGAGTTTCCGTGGTACAACAAGTTATTTCTTACCAACATCAAAATTATTTTTACTTCTAAGGCAAGTTCTGTAAATGAGGTCATTAATTATCTCATACCTAACAGTTCTACTCTTAACAGTTAGAGTTTTTTATTAAGGACTTTATTTCTAATAAAAGCAAGAGTTGGACATTCATTCTGAGCAGCAATCAGATCCTGTTTACTAATATCCAAACCAATCAGAGTTAGTGTCAGTAAATTTGTTAGACCTAATGTTTCCCTCTGCTCAGATCCCTAGTTTCTACTTTTAACACATTATCGCTTGAAATAGTCCCGGTCTCAGTCTGACTTAGATTCTTTACAAATTGTATAAACTTCTCGTACACTAAGTTAGCCGAAAGAACCTCGACTCCAGGAAGCATACCAAGAAGAATATCAGCAAACTTTATTGGTTTAGCTATAGCAGTTACCCAACCGTTAAAGAATTTGCACTGAATAAAATATCTTACTTCAAGGAAGTAGCTTGCCACACCAAGGTAATCATACACTTTCCTTAACCTACCTCTCTTGTTATTAACAGGAACAAGTTCGTTTTTAATAAAAAATGTGGAACAACCAGTAACCTTTTTACTGAATACTAACCCACCCAAGTCAGCTAGAAAGTTTTCAGGGGGTCACGTCTGATTCAAGAACAAAATTTATCTTATATTTACTCTCCTAGTTTACTTTGCTTAAGGCTGCCTATGTAACTCAGGGCAGTCAGATTTTATATGTCCTGGATTATGACAGAAGTGACAGATTACATTTGACCTTTTAAAAGAGCTTTTGTTACATATAGTCTCAAGAAGAGGCATAAATTTTTCCTAAGTTACTCTAATTGGCTTTGAATATTTATGAGGTGATCTACAGCTATCAGCAATTTGAGCCATCTGGAATGAATGGCAAAAGACATTTCCTTGAGGAACATTCTTAGATCCGGATGACAATTACTTAAAATTTTTATCGCTAACCATGAAATCCGAGATATCTTCATAGGTTTATTTATGTTACTCAGTGAAATCCATCTGCCTAAGTATTTATCTAGTCTGGTCACTAATTAAACATAATTTTATTTGTCAGAAATCTTTGTCTCTTTAAATTTGCGTCGGTATGACTCGGTATCAATCGAGTACGCCTGTAATAATGCCTCCTTTAGTTGATTGTAGTCCTCAGCAACTTCACGAAGAAAGCTAAGATAAATCTTCAACGCTTTACCTCTCAATGATGAACCTAGATATACATGATAATATTTCTTCTGCCAACCATGAAACTCTGCGAGTCTTTCGGATCTTAGGAGATAAGAGCCTCTTTCGTCTTGCCCTTCTGTAAATGTTAGGTAACCGAAGATCTTTAAAAAACCTTTCATGTCGGTATCCTTATTACCCTTACTAGAATCTGAGCGAATCCGAACAATAGCTAATTCGTGATTCCTTTGCCTTTCTGACTCCTAAAATTCTTATCTCTTTTTTGTCGTTCATCTCTTCCAACTTCCTGTACATATTTATGTTCCTCTTTCTCTATAAGTGAGTTAATACTTTCAGCAGATAGACCAGCTTAACTTTCCTTGTTTAAGAATATCAACTATATTGAAGGTAGCCATGATAATAAATCACAATATTGTAACTCAGACAATATGAAACATTAAACTTTTGAACGATAATGTATGATCGTGGAGAGTGTAAACTAACACTCAAGAACCGGTGAACGAAGCACTGACTACAAGCACCCAGGAACCCACAGTCTCGATACAACAACCGACGGTTGCAAAAACAATGTTGTTGTCTGGATAATGTCTTTTTTTTGTGGGGGGGGGGGGCCTGTAACTGATCGGTGTATAGTGTTTGGCTCGCCAAACATGAATAATAAATTGTTTCTCTCCTGCAGTGTTATTTTTGCTTCCAGTTTCGTTAATTTGTTATGATACCTTCACTTAAAAAAAAAAAAAAAAAAAAAAAAAAATATATATATATATATTTATATATATATATATATGCAAGTAAATCACTGTAGGTGCGCGTGAATTACACGAAAGCGCTTGGGAACTTCGTGTTTTTTTTTTTTTTTTTTTTTTTAAGTGAAGGTATATATATATATATATATATATATATATATATATATATTCCCATATTGCGTGGCTTACAATACACCCTGTATATTGCAAACTTGAGTCATTATGTAGTACAACAGATTGTAATATCTTTGACAGCCAAATAATCTGCGTTTATTTCTAACTAGCAGAAACGCTTTCGCTAGGCCACGGTAGGATGCCACCCTCCGGGAGGCTCCAAATTGTCTCATTGTACTGCATTAGAGTAAACCACATTTTTGGTTTTGCCATTAGCAGCAAGTATGTACAGATTTTTCCCAGTTCCCACTCTGGAGCATCCAACATAGAACTGTCCATGAGAGGAACAAGGAAACACCAGGTTTAGGCCAACCATCTTTAGGGACTGTCCTTGGCTTTTGTAGATGGTCATGGCAAAGCTCACTTTAACGGGAACTGAAATCGCTTGAACTCAAATGGCAGGTGGTGATGATAGGTATCCTTGGTATAAACACGTCATCTCCTTTAGCTTTTCCTGTCAGTATTGTAGCTTCCAGTACATGTGGCATCATGTTCTTCACCACCAGTCTTGTGCCATTGCAGAGCCCTAGTGGTTCAAGATTTCTTAAGAGCATTATAGGAGTTCCAATCTTGAGAGTGAGGTGGTGAAGAGGCATTCCAGCGGGCTCCAAAGAATTAAGAAATTCTGCAGGGTACTGAACAGCTTGGTCCAGGTCGAATACTGTTTCAACAGACTTGAATGAGGTCTCACTGCCTGGAAGCAGTCTAAGTAGAGTCATGTTGATTTCAGCCACTATTTCATTCTTTGGTGCCAGAATTGCGCGTTCAAGCAGCCAATTGTGATCCTTGTAGTGGTGGATAATGTTTGGGTGGACCATGGTCGTGAGCTCAGTTGAGGACTTTACAACATTTCCACATCCTTGAGGTATGATTATTTGTCCTTCTGAATCAACAGGGAAAGTTCCATTCCCAATCTGTAGTAGAAGGTTTGCAAACCGTCCAGCATCCTGATCTCCTTGTAGATGTACTCTCATGTTTGTGGATAGGGTGAGTGTCTGAACACTTCTCCAAAGGTATGATGCCTTGAGGCATCCATTCAGTTTATCAGCTGGAGTGCTTCGAGGAATGACAGGTAGGGTCTGGCGAAAGTCTCCAGCAATGACCATTGTAATGCCACCCATGAGCTGGTCATTTTCTCCTACGTCTTGCAAGGTCCTGTCCAATGCTTCAAACGCTAACTTGTGAGACAAAGTGCAATCATCCCAGACTAAGAGGCTGCATTTTTCTAAAAGTTTTGCCTTTGCCGATCCTTTTTTGATGTTGCACACTGGATTCTCATTGTGAGCGAGGTCGAGAGGCAGTTTAAAAGTTGAGTGTGCAGTACGTCCACCTTCTAGTAGTGTTGCGGCAATGCCTGAGGATGCTACAGCAAGAGCAATTTTCCCCTGATGACGTACTTTGGCCAACAAAAGGTTGATCAGGAATGTTTTTCCTGTCCCGCCAGGTGCATCGAGAAAGATCATACCTCCCCGCTCCGCTTGTATCGCTTGCAAGATCTGTTCATAAGCATTTGCTTGATCAGGCACCAAGTGAAGCTCAATTTCTTCAACAAAATTCACCAGAACTTCAACTGAGTAGTCTGTCTCTCTGAGCAACTTCCTGTTTGCAGCTACTGGTTCTTCTCGGTTTGGGGAAGGCAATCCAAAATCAGTCAGGTTTTTCCGCATAGCTCCATCACTTTGTCTGTTGAGCATGTCATCGATGAACTCAATCTCTTGACCAGGATGTTCTCGTCTTACTTGATGAAGCAGATCCTCTGAAAGACTTTCTTGGTGGTTTTCCCAGAGCTGGCTTGGGTTGGAAAGTCCACATGTAGCAATCATGATGGCAAACAGGTTCCTCATTCTCATTGGCGATTGAGTAGCTGCTGCCTCTTGCAATGTGTCATTCCAGTGACCATCATCTTCCACGAGGCCAAGGAGATTGCACGCTTCCTGATAGGTTCTGCAGACTTGTCCATTCACTGTCTTGAGTGCTGCATATGATGTTGGGCCACGGATGTGGTGCAAAAGTAGTCTCAAACAGTAGCATTCAAAGTTGTTGGGGTGAACCGTGTAGACACGTCCGAAAGCATTACCTGACTTTATCCCTGCATATCCTTCAACATCGGATCTTTGAGCTCTTCTCTGAAACTTTTTCATTGAAGCCTGCCATATGTAGAACTTGGGTAAATCAACATACAGGATTTTCCAATTGAACAGCCATATGAACTACTGTTGGACATCGTTCGTGTATGGGAAAATTACAAATTCTCCATAGGGCTGAAACTGTGTTACCTCATCATGATTTCCATCCTTTTCCAATGCAAAGATCGCTTGGTCACAACCTTTGTTGACGTTTTTGCAGACATACTTGATGGACTTGACTGAATTGCAGAACTCTACCTTGATGTGCGCATTGAATGCTTTACTCAAAAGAGGATTGTAGGGGACCACAAAATTTGTTGTCTACTGTTATTTCCCTGTCTGTTCCAGGTCGCAACAATGCTGTAAAACCTCCATCGCCTGGCGCTCTTCTCCTGTACTGAGAATAGACATCTTCTCCACTCTGAGTATCCTTTATCAGGTTTTTTGGGAAGTTTTTGGTGCAACGTCCATCTTTCATGCATGGAGAGTGTCTGTTGAATGGTCCACATGGCCCATGAATCATTTGCTTCTTGATGATCTCATAGAGAACTGGATCTTCTTCTCGATTGAAACTCTGCTCGTATGCAGTTGTCAATCTATTCGGTCGAAGTTTCTCTTTCAGCCAGATCAAGACATGGGCATGTGGTAGACCTCGTTTCTGCCAATCAATGGAGTACACGATGCACCGTGTAGGGCCAAAGATTGATGCTTTTGTAAGCAAGTACATGAGATTGATCACTTTCTGACGAAATACTCTTGCTGTAATGTCATGCCGATCTTGTCCTTTCTGGCTTTCCATTAGAGCTTCTGTTATGTCAGTCCATACAGGGTTGCATGTAAAACTAATGAAGAGATGTGGTCGTCCATAGTTTCTGACGTAGGTTATGGCATCCTGTGCGGACCTGTGTTCCTGTCAGTGTTAGTGACATAGTGACATGGCAGCTGCTGACGAGTACTCGACCACCTCTCACGTTCTCCAGCTTTGTCTTGCCTTGCAAGACCGACTGGAGAAGGTTGAGAAGGAGGTCCAGAGTCTCAAGGTCGAAAACTTAGCCTTAAAGCTAGTTTTAGAGGAGAAGAAAACCTTTGCTAGTGTCGTGAAGGACGGTGAAGTTGAAGTGGATTCATGGAAGGTAGTTGCTGCTAGTGCTACAAAATGCACTCTAAAAAGGCACTCAGCTGTAGACCTAAACAACAGGTTCAGCACCTTAAGTGACGAGTGTGAGGAAGGTGCTAGTAACATCACGAGTGCTACTCCCTCTGTTAGTGTGGAGAGAGGGAGTAGCGCAGGTAAGAGATCACCACACTCAGGTAAGGTCAAATGTGTTTCTGTCATGGGAGACTCGATGGTGAAGTATTTAGGTAACAATCTCTGCACTAAAGTTAGGAAGCTCGAGTGTCTCCCCGGGGCAGGGAAAGGTAGAGTACTGGAGAGAGTGGAGAACGTCATTGATGACTGTGGAGACAACCCCTTAGTCTTACTCAGTGCAGGAGGCAATGACGTAGGTAAGCTTACCAGTGTCGAACTGCGTAAACTGTATAGGGAAGCTCTAGATAAGATTAAGGTGAAGGGTGGAACTCCTATTGCTTGCTCTATCCTACCTAGACGTGGTGGCAGTCGTGAATGGATGTCCCGTGCAATTGGTTTCAATTGCTGGTTGGAAGAACAGTGTAAAGAGCTGTCGACGCCATTCATTGATAGTTGGGGCCTGTACTATGGTGAAGATAGTATGTATGCAAGGGATGGGGTGCATTTAAGTAGGAAGGGGGTGGCGGTGCTAGCGAAGATAGTTGACAGGGTAGTAAAGGTGGGGTTTTAATATGTCCAAATCCCATCAATGGTAAAGAGAGGAAAATACCATGTGAAAATAACAGCAGTGAAACAGAAGTAGATAATGCTGAAAATATAGTTAGTCATAAAAACAAACATCAAAGTAATAAATGTAAAACAGATAGAAACGGAAGAAATATATTGAGTGTTTATTATACTAATAGTAGAAGCCTGTGTAACAAAATGGACCAGCTCAGGGCCATTGTTAGTAAAGAGAACATAGATATAATTGCAATAACGGAAACATGGATAAATTCAAACAGCAAACATTTTTTAGCAGAATTTCATATTCCAGGATATAACCTATTTAAATTTGACAGAGTAGGAAGGAGGGGGGGGCGGTGTAGCAGTGTATATCAGGGTGACATTAAAAAGCTGCAATAAATCAAACATTAAAACAAATAGCGACAATGAAAGTATTTGGGTAGAGATTGGTGAGGGCAATGAGTCCGTAGTCATTGGTGTTATATATAGACCACCTAATTTGAGTAGGAACGATGGTAAATTGCTATGGGAGGAAATAAAGACGGCATCTGATAGAAACAATGTATGTATTCTAGGCGATTTCAACTTTTCAGGCTTAGATTGGAAAAATCAACTTAGCGATAATGAATCTGAAGATTTTCTAGAAGTAGTACAAGATAGTTTTTTATATCAATTCATAAACTCGCCCACTAGAGGAAATAATATCCTCGATTTAGTTCTCAGTAATAATGAAAATCTAGTAAAAGATGTTGGGATTGGAGACGAACTAGGAAACAGTGATCATAAAGCCATATATTTTAACATAATATGGAATGGCAGGAAGAAGGAAAATTCGGCCTTGATCCCGGATTTTAGGAAGGCAAATTACGGTAGCTTAAGGAGAGACCTAAGCGATGACCCTATGGTCAAAAGATTAATCCCCCCCACACCTCTGGAAACTGTCAACTTAGGACGGGAGAACCCCGAATTAAATTTAGCAGCTACTTATGAACAATTTATTGCGACAATCCATAATGCTCAAAATAAACACATCCCTAAAAGAAAATTCAGATCGATACGGAACCAACCATAATGGATGAATAATAGACTCTTAGATCTTCTAGGGAAAAAGAAAGGAGTATATAGAAAAGTTAAGAAAGGCGAAAATCACTTACTTGGTTACTATCAGAACCTAACAAGACAGGTAAAAACAGAAATTAGGAAAGCAAAGAGAAATTATGAAATCAAGGTAGCAAACGAATCGAAAAATAACCCCAAAGCTTTTTATCAACTGTATAAATCAAAGGTTAGAGATACAATAGGTCCCCTTAAAACTACGACAGGAGAAATGACTGAGGATGAGTTAGAAATGTGTAGTACTTTAAATAGTCATTTTCGCTCCGTATTCACAAATGAAAACCTAGCACAGTTTCCAGAAGTTCATAAGGTATATAACGACAGTATAGAAAATATGTTGATGAATATCAATATTACTAGTAACGATGTGCTTAAAGTAATTAACAAACTGAAGCCTCATAAATCGCCTGGTCCAGACGAGGTATATGCTAGAAAATTAAAAGAATGTAGAGATGAGTTGAGTAATCCATTAGCAGTTTTATTTAATAAGTCATTAGAATCTGGCCTAGTGCCAGAAGCTTGGAAACTTGCAAATGTAGTTCCGATTTTCAAAAAAGGTGATAAATCAATTGCATCAAATTACCGTCCCATTAGTCTCACGTCAATCATAGGCAAGTTGCTAGAGTCAATTATTGCTACAAAAATCAGAAGCCACCTTGAAACATTCAACTTAATTCATTCTTCTCAGCACGGGTTCACCCAGGGACGTTCTTGTCTCACAAATTTGCTTAGCTTTTTCTCAGAAGTATATGAAGTGGTAGTTAATGATAAGTCATATGATATAATTTATTTAGATTTCAGTAAAGCATTCGATAGAGTCCCTCATGAGAGATTGATAAGGAAGATAGATGCACATGGAATAGGTGGATCATTATTAAAATGGATTAGGTCATGGTTAACTGGTAGGAAACAAAGAGTCAGCATAAATGGATTTAAGTCAGACTGGGGTGCGGTCAAAAGCGGAGTTCCCCAGGGATCTGTATTAGGCCCTCTGCTGTTTGTTATATTCATTAATGATCTTGATTTAGGTATAACTAGTAGGATTAAATTTGCAGATGATACCAAAATGAGGAGAGTGATAAATTCAGACAGTGACTTTGAACACCTTCAAAGAGATCTAGATACCTTACATGAGTGGTCAGTAGACTGGCAAATGAATTTTAATACTGATAAATGCAAGGTACTACAGATAGGGAAGACTAATACAAACGTTAAGTATAAACTAGGTAACACGGAAATAGAAAACTTAGATTGTGAAAACGATCTAGGTGTATTTGTTAGCAACGACTTGAAACCTAGAAAACAATGTATTAGCGTTCGCAACAAGGCAAACAGGATTCTTGGGTTCATATCTAGGAGTGTGAGTAACAGAACTGCTGACGTTATCTTGAAACTTTACCTAGCATTAGTGAGGCGTAGAGTTAGGGGAGATATGATAGAGGTGTTCAAGTGGGTAAGTGGGATAAACAAGGGTAAAATGGAAGATGTTCTGAAGCTCAGTAATAACGATATAACTAGAACAAATGGCTTTAAATTAGATAAATTCCGATTCAGAAAGGATATAGGCAAGCACTGGTTTGGTAATAGAGTTGTGGATATGTGGAATAGGCTACCGAGTGCTATAGTAGGATCGGGGACGCTAGGGAGCTTCAAGACGAAATTGGATAGGCACATGGAAGTGCTGGGATGGGTGTGAAAGGGATCTGCCCTGTATGGGCCAGTCGGCCTCCTGCAGTATCCTACTTTCTTATGTTCTTTTGTTCTTATGTATCGCGGACCTCCAGTGAAGGAAGAGAGGAGAATCAACATTGCCCACATGTCCATTAGGGTGTGTCAATTTAGGGGGTGAACTGGCTAAATTGAAAATCGAGTAATTTGGTAGCAATTTATTGTAGTCTTTAAGCATGCAAAACAATATTCTGGCATAAATTTTTTTTTATAATAAGTCCTACCTACATCAAATGGATTTTTAAATGTACATATTTGTGAATTTATAACATAACCAGCGTTTGCACACATGTTACTGTTTCAAGTTTCAAATTATTATATTTTATTATCCGTAGTCTATTTGAAAGTAACCAATGCCTTCATACTCTCTTTGCTTTGGTTTCTTGTCATCAGTAGTCTGCTTGCTATTTGTGCTTTGATGTAACCTTCTCGCCTCTCGTGGCTGTAAACATGGCCCGCTGCTTCTGTGACCATTTTCACACATCTCTCCACACTTTGAGTGTGGGAAGGCCACTTCGGCACCTGCATTGGAGTCTCTTTAAGGTTTCTCAATTCTTGGCTAGTTAGACTTGTTGTCAATGGTGGCTCTAAGACTTCCAAACTCAAGTCAACCAATTCTGACAATTTGGTGGCATTGACGTTTATTGGGGGAACTTTTCTTGAATGAAACGAACAGTCTCCCAACTGGTCGTCATCTATTAGCGTTCCTCTAATCTTTAGAATGACTTCTACAGCCTCGGTTCGGAGATTGGTACATTGACTGCAAAGCATTGCTTGCAAAACTGCTTCTGATCGAGCATACCAAGCGGACCTTCTTGCCACAGGTAACACGATGTCCCTCACTACCTTCCTCTGTGTTCTTACTAGCTGCAATTGAAACAAAAGGTGATTGGGCCCATCCACCCACATAGGATTAAGTTTCACACTAAACCACTGGGGAAGATAAACTCCAATAATAAATTCAACAATTAACCTCAAATTCTTCAGCACTTTGCCCTTCAATTCGTGTTTGGAAATCCAAATCCTGCAGAAACGAAGAGCTGTAGTTAACCAACGGCTGTGACTGACAGGTCCAATCTCCAAGAGAGCCAATGACTGAGGCACTTCTCCTGATCTTATTGCTTGGGCAATACGATAAGCATAGGATTGATCTGTGCTGAGATCTTTGATGACTCCTTCAGACAACGCCGGAAGGGGAGGGCCAACTTCGACCTTTGGAAAGGTTGTATTTATTTCTAGTTGTGTTGCTTCATCCAGCATGATGCCAAGGGGACCTGACCACTTGTTGTTGCTCTTTGTAGGACCATCAAGTTCCTGGATGAGATGACGAAGAGGTAGCTCGCCTGTATGTAAATCACATACAATCCAAACAAGTCTTCTTCCTAGTTTTTTCTCTAAATGCGTCATTACACCCCCCTGCCATCCGGTGTTCACTGCAGTTGAATCTCCACCAACAGCCTGCAGTGAACTGCCAAGTCCTCTCTCCTGAACCCAACATAAAATATGATCAGCAATGACCTCTGCATGTTTCTTCCCTTCTACTTCAGTTTCGGGAGCAAAGTGAAACAAAAACCGACCACCAGGCTCAGAACAGACAGAGTAGTGTTCTTCTTTGATGAGACCTGGAAACTTTCTGTTCACTCCCTCTACTTCTAGCAAAACTTTTGTGTCATCTATTCTTCCATCAAACAAAAGACAGGAGAGCCCTCCCTCGCTTAAATCTTTTTCATGCTGATCAGATATTTCCTTCATTATTTTTTCTTGTGCTCTTCTAATTTTATTATGATCTATCACCAAAGATACATCCTCTCGGCTGATGAGGCCTGCATCTATCCAAGCGGCAGTTGCAATTTCTGCAGCCTCACGAAGTCCAGCATGGTGGCGAATACTAGCTAAAGCAATGTTTGAAATATTTCTTGTGTTGTATTTCATTTTCTTTGGTAAAGGTTCAGATGGCTCTTTGGAACTATCATCTGATGTTGCTTCCTGTTCATCAGAAGAACTATCAAAGAAGTGATAAACATCTTGACACAGCTCTTCCTCTCTTTGGATGGCTTCTTCACTCTTCATTTTCTTCTTTTGTTCCCTCTCTCGGATTTGTTCTCTCTTCTTGGCATTAGCAATCTGCTTCTTTGTTTCTGAATAATCTATTGAACCCATTTGCATACTTCCTTGGCCTTCTGCCTTTGTCCTCTGTGCCTTTATAAATTCAAGCTCTAAAACAGGGATCTTCTTTTCACGAGGACAACCACAATCAATGTGGGAATTATTTTCTCTCTTACCTGAGTGAGAACAGTTGGATTCAGAACATAATTGTATGGAGCACTTGCAGGTCAAAATGTCAAACAGTGTATCAAGTGTGTGCAGAAATTCATTTTTCCTGGCCAAGTTTCCTTTACCAAGTGATGTTTCAACTGCTTTGTGCCATAATTTCCTTAGTTTTAGCTCAATAGTTCGACCCTGATTAATCACAGGTGGTTTGAATAGTGCATTAGCTTTTGTCCATTGATGCAGAAGAGGGACTATCATGTCATTTATGAGTTCTTTATCTGTATAGTTCCTTCTGTCCTTTGCATTTTTTTCTCGAAGGAGTAACCCTAATCTTAGCATGTCTCTCACTGTTGGAAGTTCTGATACAGGAAGCTCCTTCCCTTTACCAACTAGCAGGCTCAAGTGGGTTGACAACTGACTTCTTGTCTTCAATTTTGACATCTTCACACTATCTGACAAATAGAAAAATATTTCAATGTTTCATAATTCAATTGTTGTTTCAAAAAATATCAATTTGTTTATCAAAAATGCTGTAACAGAAATAACATAATAATTTCTTAGAACATAATGTTTTATACAATGATATAAGTAACTGCGACAATCAATATGCCCTACTTACAATAATTAAAATGTAGAATTCGTCTGGTAGAGTAGGTGCAAGTGCAATGAGAGCAAACCACCGTCTATGATATCTAGAAGGAGAGTGAGCCGGGCGCCTTATCCTCACGCTTGGTACAAGTCAAAACAAGAATTAAACTGTCCCACACGGAGAGCCTGTTCATGTTCATGTTCTGACATGCATATTGTACACAAGCTATAGAACCATAAAATACTCCATAATCCATATGCTTACATGAGATTAGTTAATATCAAGTGAATAATTCTAATCAAGTCTCATTAATTTGTTGAAATACTGATATTTGAAACTTTAAGGTATAATTGATGTAGGTGAGGGTTATTTCAATTCATTTTTGTTTGCTAATCTCAAGTTTAGACATAAAGAGGCACAATATTTTGACTACCAAATTTGATTTTTAACATGTTGACAAAATTGACACACCCTAATGTCCATCCCTTGCTACTGTATCTCTCAGATGAGTGTAGTCATCACCCCTGAGCTTCTTTTGGTTGAGTCGTATGAAGGTGATTCTTTCTGTTTCAATTTTGGCATACATGTCCACTACAAAGTGGTGGAAGAGGTTCCTTGATCTTAGTATCTGGTTGAAACTGTCTTCTCTGATCATGAATCTGTATGAATAAAAGTCATTGGATGAGACTGTCTTACCTTTCTTTTGCCGCACCAGTCGCTGGATCTGTGTGAGGAATGTTGAAGTTATATCCGTCTTCACCTTTCCAGAAGATGAGAGGATACTGCAGTGCATCAAAGGATCGATGTGTCTCTGATATTCTTGTGAGCGTCTCGTCTCTCATTTTGAGTATGATGTCTCGTTTCCCAAACTCTTGACCGACAATCAGGAAGGCTACTTCATCAACTACAGGAACATTGAATCTTCTTTCATGTTCTCCCTTAGGGGTCGTGTCTGCTTTGATCCTGACTTTGTACATTTCAGAAGGCATGTTTTCCAGGGCATTTTTAAATGACTGTACACGTGTTGCGCTCATGCAGCATTTCTTGGATAGATAGGACAATGTCATGTCTGAAACCTTGAATGTTGCCACACCTGGTAGTAGCCTGCTTTACATGATCTCCCATGAAGTAGATTTGGAGGAACTTTGGCTGCTCATCTTCCAGTGGTAAGAGGGATCCTGCTTTGTGATAGACTTGACCCTGGACTTTGAATGTGGACATGTATCCGTGCTCACGAACTACTCTGGTAGCTCCAAAGGATGTCATCTGGAAGCATGAATTGTACTTGAGCATATTTTCCAAGAAGTGTGTTGACTCTGGTGTTGTTCCCAACATGAGAGTCTTCAATGGTTGTGGTGGGTTTTTCCAAATTTAGCAGTCGTACTTTCCCACGAGAGCAGCACAGTCCAGCAGATTCTCCTTTGTACTTCTTTGCACTCCAGTGTTCGCATTTCTTATCCATAGTGCCAATGACAACAGAGGGATACTTTTCATATTCTGTCTCATTGTCATAGTTAAATGCTGCTCTTGCAAGTGAGTGCCACTGTGTATTTTTTCTTAGAATTCTGGATCCCGCAGCTCTCTGTCTATCAGCATTCAAACGAATTTCATGTGCTTGATCATGTTCTTGAGAATGCCTTTCTGCTGTTTGCTGTGTCTCAACATTAAGACGGGATTCCCTTTCCTGGTCTGTTTCTTGTGACCGACTTGCCGCTGTTCGCTCTCTGTCAGCATTATGATGGGATTCCCTTTCCTGATCTGCTTCCTGTGACCGACGTTCCGCTGTTTGCTCTCTGTCAGCATTAAGACGGGATTCCCTTTCCTGATCTGTTTCCTGTGACCGACTGTCCGCTGTTCGCTTTCTGTCAGCATTAAGACGGGATTCCCTTTCCTGATCTGTTGCCTTGATTCACTTGATCTTGATTGCTGCTTTCTCAGTGCATGTCTCTGTCTTCTTTCAAGAATTGACAGCCTTGGTAGTTTCTTTGGCGGTATTTTGTTCAGTTAGATTTGATTTTAATTTTTGTTTTCAGGGCGATTACAATCTTTCCTTCCCAGTGCAAATCTGGGAACAAACAGTGGCTCAAGCTAGTAAGCTACGAAACAATGCTTGAACAGTCCCTCGACAAAAAGTTGCCATGTACCACTGACGCTCTTTTTTTTTATTTATATACAGACTCTCTTTCATTTATTTATATAGATGGCCATGGCAAAGAATAGATTTACTAAGGTAGGATGTAACGAAATTGATTTTAGTGCTGTGAAATATCTTACGATTGGCATACCTCGTTAGAATGGACTACCTACCTACCTACCTACCTACCTATCTTGTTAGAATGGACAGCCTAGAAAAGTTAGAGAACAAAGAAAAGTAAGCTGTAATGAGAGAGAGCATAAGGATAAAATTAGCTATAATATGTGGGATGGGATACGAATTTTCAACCTCTGTATGGTGTAAAGGATGGAGGTTAGATGCAGAGAAAAGTAAGCCAAATGAAAGAAAACCTAAGGATCAAAATAGCTGTAAATCATAGGAGGGAATACGACTTTTCTACGTGTGTGCGTCCTGGCTGACCGTTAGTCTCTCTCTCTTTCTCTCGTTGTCTCAGGCGTGTCGAATCGAGTTGGGTGACACCAATGACATGATCTTTGCTACCCACCAGATATAGGAAAAGTGCAGAGAACAACCTCCTAACCTGCATATTGCTTTTATCGACCTAACCAAGGACTTCTACTCGGTCAACAGGGAAGCCAACTGGTGGACCCTCAGCCTTTTTGTCTGCCTACCAAAATTCATCACCATTGTGAGGCAACTCCACGATGGCATGAACGGCAGTGTCCTACACAACGGTACCCAGTCAGAGTTCTTCCCCATCGTAAAAGGGGTTAAACAAGGGTATGCTCTGGCACCAACTTACATTTTCCATCTTCTTGGCTGCCTTCCTTACTCGTTCCAGTGCCAATTTAGCAGACGACCTCACTCTTGTTGCTCATATTGAACACGACCTACAGGAGTTTCTGAGCACCTACTCAGACGCGTTTCCACATTTCTGCCTTGAGGTAAATGTAAGTAAGACTCAGATTCTCTCTCAACCTGCCCCTGGTTCAGACACACCTCCACCATCCATCCAGCTTAACAGTACTACCCTCTCTAATGTTGCCCACGTTCGGTATCTCGGCTCCCACCTGTCCACAACCGCAGAATCAATGAAGAGATTCATCCTCGGATCAGATGTGCATCTCAAACCTTTGGTAGACTCCGAAATCGTTTCTTCAGCTGTAGGGAGCTGAAATTATCTACAAAGCTACACGTATGTCGAGCAGTGGTTCTCCCCACCATGCTATATGGCGGTGAGACATGGGCCATATACAGGAGGCACCTCCAGGCACTTGAAAACTTTCGCCAACGTAGTCTACATTCCATCCTCCGAGTTCTCTGGGAAGACAAAAGAACAAATGCCAATATTCTTGCCGATACCAACTGTAGGAGCATCGAGGCTCTCATTATCCATGAACAACTACGTTGGACTGGCCAAGTTATCCGCATGGACGACAGTAAACTGCCAAAGCAGCGACTTTACAGTCACCTAACGAATAGTAAACGTAACGCCGGCGGGCAATAGAAAAGGTATAAGGATGGTCTTAAGATAAACCTGAAAAAGTGCCAAATCGACCCCTCACCTGGGAGTCGCTTACTCCACATCGTAACGCTTGGAGAAGCACCACATGAGAAGGTGTCAATACTTTCGAGTTTGCCCGACTGCAAACCGAGGCATACAAGCGCCAACGCCGGAAAGACGCTGCCACCGCCCCTCCTGCAGTAGATGGAGCCCTCCACATGTGCATCGAATATGAACGGCGCTGTGGGTCCCGTATCGGTCGCTTTAGTCACCTCAAAACTCACTAACCTAGGTGACATCTCTAATATCTCATATCATTGTATCAGAGCTGGAAGATCGTCAGACTCGATTCCGAGTGACAGCAAAGTAGTAGTAGTAGTAGTAGTAGTAGTTGTCATAGTAATTTGTGTGAGCAATTTCCCCCAAATTTGCCAAAGTGGCATACAAGTTATTTTGAGCCTCTACACAATGACGAAACTTCAGTAATTATGAAGAAAAAAAAGAATGATCATCCAACTTTTCCCACTTTTCACTTTGTACTCTTAAAGTGTCTGTAGGACTAATAGACGAGTGAGGAAGATCGATCTCAAAGTGTAGAAGGCCTCACAAGCCGAGATTATTGGATTTCCTACCAACCATCATAACTCTCATGTTCTTTTCACATCACTCCGCTTTTTTAATACCCAATGGAACAACATTATTCAGAAAGCATTTTTTGTAGCATCGGAAAATATCACTACTTACAATAAAAAGGCAGCAAGTGGCGACATAGTATTTAACCCCTTACCATTCCCATTATAATGCAACCTCTACTTTCACACAACTGCCACTGCTACCATAATACAATCATATCTCCACTTAAGAATAACCACCAATATCCCCTGAATAATAACCATCAATATCGCCTTAATAATAACCACCATTTTTTTCACCATAACCACCACTTCTACCATAAACACCCACCACTGGCATCATAGCACAATAACCACTTCCACCATGTCATCACTTCCACTACAGCACCACAACTTATCTCACTATAGTACAATAACTACTACTACTACCATAGCACAACATCCACTACCATCATAGCATAAGTACCACTCCCACCATAACACAACATTCACTACCACCACAACAACCGCCATCATCAATGTGAGTGTTAACCTCTTCCATGTCCTTCTCATTAAGTGGTCTCCTTATTCCGGTAACCACCTGGCTCTAGCTACCATCCTATTTCAATGATGAGTTTGCTACAAAATGCACCCATGCTCCTGCAAACATCTGTCTCCAGGAACACTCTACACCAACAACCAATTTACTCCAACGACCACTATATTTCAGTAACGGCTCCAACGACCACTTTATTTCAGTAACGGCTCCAACGACCACTTTATTTCAGTAACGGCTCCAACGACCACTTTATTTCAGTAACGGCTCCAACGAGTATCTTACTCAAGCCACTACCTTATTTGAGTGAGCACCTTTTTCTGACAATCACTTTTCACCATCAACAAACCTCCAACGACCACATATATCCAGCAACTATCTTATTCCAGGAGCTACCTTATTTCAACGACCAGTGTACTCAAAAAAGCACTCTACTCCAAGAATCACCTTACTTCAGCGATCACTTTGCTAGAGTGACTGTATATCTTATTTTGGCGATCCCCTTACTCTATAGGGACCACCTTGTTCGAGAGACCTCACCGTACTTCTTTTACCACCTAAATCCAGTGATCGCTTCTCCAAGAATTACCTTACTTCAAAGACCATTTTACCAATGAAATTGAAGAAACGTTTTGATTATCATGCTAATTGCATTTATGATTTTCACTTTCTATGAATCATTATTAATCGAGTCAGGAGTAAGTATTAAATATTTTAAATGGTCATTCATCTCATTTTGTTTCACTCCTGAGTATTTGAGTGAGTAATATTGGAAGCTCCAAATTTTCAATATCAATTTACTCTTTAAGTTTTCACCTTCTTATGATTTTTGTTATTCATCTTCCTTAACCTAGGAAGGAAACAAAAAAAAATCTTGATATTTTTTGTTTGTTTTTTGTGCCTCCGTCAGCACTGAAGACTTCCTGTAATCTATCACCCGGGCACCGTCTTGACACAGCGTCTCGCACTACCAGAACACATTTCTTTGGCAACTTCACGAGGCTCCAGGCGTCGGTTTTTTACGAATATCATTTCCGTTTATCTTTTTTTTTTTTAGGGTGAGGAGATGTGGAGTGGGGAGGAAGGGAGCATCAAACATCTTATATAATATTGAAGCAAATGTTATTTGTGTTCCTGTAAGTTATTTACATGTGTGTGTGTGTGTGTGTGTGTGTGTGTGTGCTGCGTCTAGAGTGGCAGCACTATGTTAGAGTTAAGGTGCAAGCACTGCTTGATCCCTCTCACTTTCAGCTGCCGCCGCTGGCTAGCCCTCGTGGCGAACAGGGAATCATCTTACACAAGTCTTCCCCTCCCAGTACACAGACTCCTCACCACCAAGACACCTACTTTGCCTCATTGTGACAACACACGGTAACTCGGTGCCTCGTGGACCCAGACTAGATCAGCAGGGGATCTAGGAGTAGCAGTGGGCCCCAGAGGGATGGTGCATAGGCTCACTGGCATGTGGACACGTCCTGGCACCTACCAACCACCGCCCCGCTGACTTGCCGATTAACCTTGGCTGGTATAAGGCTATGGGAGTCAACCCCAAACGAAAAATCTGCGGTAGACCCCCGGCATCAGGCAGACATGCTTACAGAGCTCCAACAAGACCTAAACGGCAGTGTTCGCAGAAGAGGTGACCACCATGGAAACGCCAACGATTACACCGGTGGACGAAGGCAATGCCTGATGGACAGGCTACCAAGGCGAAACCCAACAAACTGGGCTTTCGGCAGTCCATTCCAACTCTCCCTCTACCCATTCGCTGCAACACTTGCACCACTGGATCAGAAAAAGGAAGAGCCAAGATGTGTGGTTGCAGCCTGCTCTCCTGCCTTACCACATAAATCAACTCACGCTTGGAGAAGCACCCCACGAGAAGGTGTGAATACTTTCGAGTTAGCCCAACTTCAAACCGAGGCAGGCAAGCGGCACCGTCGGAAAGACGCTGCCTCCGTCCCTCCCACAGTAGATGGAGCCTTCCACATGTGCAACGAATGTGGACGACGCTGCAGTTCAGGTATCGGCCTCTTTAGTCACCTCAAAACTCACTAACCGACTGGGTAGGTGACATCCCTAATAACTCATATCATTGTATCATAGCTGGATGATCGTCATACTCGATTTCGACTGACAGCAAAGTGGTAGTAGTCGTGTGTGTGTATGTGTGTGTGTGTGTGTATGTGTGTGTGTGTGTGCACGCTTAAAATTAAATGTAGGAAGTAGGTATTTACTTATACAAAGGGGTTTTCTGGGGTCGTCACTTATCAGCTCATCCATGTTATGTCATTGTTCCTAAAATTAGATAGTATTGTATACAGTACATTAATTTAATGAATCAGCATATCAATATCGCTCGTAAACGACGAGGAGAATATGTTCGTTATTTCTATATAATTATTACCATTGAAATTTAGCAAGATGAAAAGTCACATGCCTCTTCATTTTCTCAACCAATAAATCATTAAGGTAACAATTATATATATGTATATATATATATATATATATACATATATATATATATATATATATATGTAATATTCAGAAATTTCAGAGTAATTTCGAATGCCCCGCCATTGGCAACACTGAGCGTTCAAGGTCGCCGGAGGGAAGAGAGCGCTCCCTGCTCATAGCGAGAGATTGCGGAACTTGGCCTATATGATATTTAATGTAATTTACCGAATAAATAATGATGCGATTCATGAAGTTAAGGGACTATTATTGAATTTGAAATTATTATAGATCGTTTATCAGTCTGAATAATGTTACGGGTGTCCCAAGGAGTTATTAGTTAGGCGGAAAATATGTCACGTAGGCCTAAGCTAGCGCCTTGAGAGGACGTGAGGCTGGCTCTCCCTCAGTCACGGGGAGCAGTCAGACATACAACGCGTCCCTGCACGTCCGTCACAGAAATAGTCAAGTAAGTCTCATTCGATCTCAGTCAGGGTTAGATAGGGCAGTGGTAACGTAAACTAGAGCTAACAGTGAGTTCATTTCAGGGTTTCCGTCAGAACCCACTTGACCGGAGTTGACCGGAGTTTGACTGCAAGAGATTGACTGCCGTTTGAGACTGCCCTTGATGATTGAGGGTGGCGATTGTCGCCATTGGACTGATCAGAGTAGGCCTGTCACTGTTAGCGGGGTACCAAAGGATCTCTTGAGGGAATCTAGCCGTCTGGGTGCCCAGCTGACGTCGGGACGATCGTGGGTCAGCAGCTCTCCTCTCCCTCGGCTCACAACACCACATGTCCCGAGCAGCTTAGTGAAACCCTCTTGCTAACGGGAAGCTAAAGCTTCTCTCAACTGTACAAGGTCTGATTGGCTCACTCCCTTCCGCTTTATGGACGCACTGGGAGTACACTGAGGCTATCTGAGTAAATTAATGGTCACACACTGAGACCGTGAGTCTAGGTCTCTAGGAGATACCTAGAGGAACATTTTATCTCCCTTATTACGGGTGTAGTTAATACCATTTCTCAAACTGATATTATCTTGACGTGTGTAGTTTAATAGTTCCTAAATAATTTTGATAGTATTCTTTTTGAATGTTTGTGTCATTAAGTGGAACCAGAGTGATACTGTGATTTGATTCTTTTAATGCATCGTATTTTTCATCATAATTCTGATCTCAGGTATAACCTTTGTTCCCCAGAGTAGTGGTTAAGTTAGGTTAGGAAGTGTGCATCTGTTGGGGTGATATAATTTTGTTGAGTGCCCTTAAGGCCTATTCATTGTAGAGTATTTAATTTCTTATTTTTTATTACCATTTCCTCAGTGACTGATATTATTTTGTTGAAAGCCCTTAAGGCCTATTCATTGTAGAGTATTTAATTTCTTATTATTTAATACCATTTCCTAAGTGACTGATATTATTTTGTTGAAAGCCCTTAAGGCCTGTTTGATGTGTGCAAGCAACATTTCTTAATACTTCAAATTTATTGTTGCCTGAGTTTCTAATAATTTCTATATCATGTATAACTTTTATTCCCCAGAGTAGTGTTTTAAGTTCAAGTTAATAGGTGCGCTTTTTGGTGTACCATTATTTGATTGTGTTTGTAGTGTTGGAGGGAATATAAGTGTCTAAATTTTACAGTGTGTCTCATTCATCCCAGTCACAGACGTTATCCTTCCACGGGTCACGGACAATTCCACTGCCATTACCATCTTATAATCTTTAATAAACCCCAAGTCAAGTGAGAAAATAAAGTCCAGTAAATTCCGACCGGTTACATATATATATATATATATATATATATATATATATATATATATATATATATATATATATATATATATATATATATATATATATATATATATATATATATATTTAAATAAATATATATATATATATATATATATATATATATATATATATATATATATATATATATATATATATATATATATATATATATATATATATATTTCATTAGCCCAATAGCACGCGGACTTCTAAATACAATCAACACCTCAACCCGCCAGGATTCGAACCCACGGCCCACGTGCCCATGACTGCGACCGGGGAACGCTACCTCTGGACCTAACCTAACCAAACCTAACCTAACCTCTGGTGGTCCAGAGGTAGCGTTCCCCGGTCACAGTCATGGGCACGTGGGCCGTGGGTTCGAATCCTGGCGGGTTGAGGTGTTGATTGTATATATATATTAGGGGGCAGTGAAATTTTGCTCAAAGCTGCACTCTTCAGGCATTGTTCCTTATACATATCTAAGACTCCATGCCAAATTTGAAGCTGATATGTCGAGGTTTAGTCTGCCGCATTTTCTACTGAAATCTTTAAATTTGCCTCAGACAGACACCAGTTCACAGAACCGGACAAGACTCCCTACACTGGCTGCCGCTTGTGACCGATACTTGATTAGTGATTATGTGGAGCTGCCATTGCTACTGCCACCTTAACTGACTATGGCATTATCACAAAGGATGACAAGAGTCAGGTTATTGGACCACATAAGCTGCGGGATGCGAGACAAAAATACCGATTTAAGAGGCAAGAAATTGAGATGGCTAGTTTAGATAATTTGACGTCACTCTATTTTGATGGTAAGAAGACCGCCACTCGTGTGATGATAAAGAATGAGAAGACCGAGAAATGGAGTTCGAGGATGATGGTGAAAGATCATTATGTCATCATGGTTGAGCCTGACAATGAATATCTCACACATGTGACTCCCAAGACTGGACACGGAAAGCAGATTGCCAAAACTATTCACGAGTTTCTGGTGGAGAAAAATCTAACCCAGCAGCCCATTGTGTGTGTTGGTTGTGATGGACCAATGAAAATGTAGGATCAGAAAATGGAGTCATTCATCATCTTGAAATGCTACTTGGTCACCCGCTCCATTATTTCATATGTCAGCTTCACGGAAATGAGCTGCCTTTCCGCGCAGTTTTTTATCACTATGATGGTAAACCAAGTGGTCCTGAGCATTGGCGTGGTCCCATTGGAAAGCAGATCAAGGAGTCTTTGTCTGAGCTTCCAGTTGTCGCCTTCCAGCCAGTCAGTTTCCCTGATTTCCCTGTGTTTAATGATGAAGTGGAGAAAGATCTGTCCTGGGATCAGAAATACCTGTATAGGATTTGTAAAGGAGTTATCACAGGTGTTGTTGAAGATGGCTTGGCTGCTATTGAGCCAGGTCCTCCCTGTGTGTCAAGGTGGAACACCTTATGGAGTAGAATCCTCAGGCTGTATGTAGCAACATCAAGACCCAGCCATGAGTTGAAAAGAATTGTCATTACAATAATAAAGTTCAGTGCTCCAATGTGGTTTTACATCAAGATACACCCTTACGTAACACACGGCTCAAGGAACGTATTCCAGTCCCTGCTATATATGAAACACCTGAATAGTGAGGAGGAGACGATAGTGAAGAAGGCTGTCCAGAGAAATGCATACTTCGCCCACACAGATCAACTTCTTCCTGGTATGTGTGCAGATGAGGACATGACTGTTAGAGAAAAAGCTGTCTCAATGATAAGAAAAATTAGAGAGGAGAATCAGCAAAAGGAAGAATGCACTGGCAGATCTGAAGAGGAGGAGGAAGATTCTGATGCTGCTGTTGACGAGAATTTGTTAAACTATACTGATGAGGAGGGTAAAGATGGAGATGGGAATGAGGATGTGCCTCCTGTAGTCAACATGAGAAAGGTGGTGACTCCGAAACTAAAGTGGCAAGCAAAAAACTATCATTCCATGATTAACTGGAGGAATGAACTCAAAACTGAGCCTCCTTACATTGCTTCTCTGTCAAATCTACAGGTTAATGACATTCTTGAGACACCATTAGTGGTGCCCAAGTGGCCAAACAGCACTCAGGCGGTCGAGAGAGGCATAAAAGTGATGACTGAAGCTTGCACTGAAGTGACGGGATACGAA
Organism: Homarus gammarus; assembly: GCA_958450375.1. Lineage (NCBI taxonomy): Eukaryota > Metazoa > Arthropoda > Malacostraca > Decapoda > Nephropidae > Homarus > Homarus gammarus. Next base: position 221,252 of record CAUDMG010000367.1, read on the forward strand.
TCGAGATATGGTTATATTAGGCAAAGATTATTGTCTAGGAAAATGATACAAAGGTTCCGCACCAAAAAGAATTTCAATATGAACTTGTAATGATTTTCTATACGGTGTACCTTTAAAATAACATGTGAATTAAATCGATGTCACCCATGTAAAATTTATCATTATCCTGGAAAACATTAAATGACACCTAATTTTTGGTATACACTAAAAGTTGACAAAAAGTCGTTCCCGATGCGGCAGGGTAAGTATGCATGAAATGGCATGAAATTTTGCACAGGTGTTTGTTACAGCCATACAAACGATGCCTGAAAAGTGCAGCCTGCAACTCAAATAAAAGTGTTTTTCCCTGCCCCCTAATATATATATATATATATATATATATATATATATATATATATATATATATATATATATATATATATATATATATATATATATGTATATATTTATATATATGTATATATTTATATATATATATATATATATATTTATATATATATATATATATATATATATATATATATATATATATATATATATATATATATATATATATATATATATATATGCTGATAACCACAAGGAAAAAGAAAAAGAAAGCACGAAGTTCCCAAGCGCTTTCGTGTAATTCACATCTTCAGGGGTGAGTACAAACTAAAGTAGAAGTGCAGAACAAGTTATATATACAAAGGAGGGTGAGATCAAGTCCACAGAGGTCAAGTATAGGTAATGACCCTACTAATCTTCACAAAAGCCCAGCAGTGGTCGTTAGTCAGGTCAGAGGGAAAACTGACCCAACCTTCTCACCTGGTTACAAATCTTCTTAATTACAAAATTGTCCAATTTGTACATACCATTACTCAAATTCATGTTAACGGATTCGGTATGTTTAATGAGACTAGATTCTATAATGTTCCTACTGTCAATTGAATTACAAGGTAATATTGAGGAGGCATTATCCCAGTCAATGCAATGTTTATTATCCCTCAAATGAACAGAGTATTGGACTCGTGGCCTGTCCTAACACTATATTTATGTTATTTCAGTCTAGTTACCAGATCTTTACCTGCAGCCATTTGTATTGTTGGGGGAGTTCTTGATTAACATTTGTTTAACAGTACATGAGTTTTTAAATGCCACATTGACGTTCCAGGTTTTTAGTTGTAAAGGAATTTGAGAGAAATTTTTGTGAAATGGTAATACTAAGAGATTTTTATGGTCATGGGTTGGCTTGGGATCAGTTTTATAAAACGATTTCTTAGTAATGTTCAGGCATTTGTCTATGAAAGAACTAGGGTATTTCAGGTTTGAGCCAATATTATAGATATATTTAAATTTCTCATCAATGAATTCCGGACTGCAAATTCTCAAAGCACGTAAAAACATTGTTGAAAATACTGACTGTTTGACTCTATTATGGTGGGTAGAATAATAATGAATGTATGAACACACATTAGTAGGTTTTCTATAAATACTGAACTTAAAGGTGTTACCTATAATGTGGATCAGACAGTCTAGGAAAGGCAATTTACAGTCATGCTCTAATTCCACAGTGAATTTGATCGAGGGTACTAAGTTATTAAGTTGTGGCAGGAAAGCTTTTAGGTCCTCATTACTTGGCCAGAGACATAATACATCATCTACATATCTAAGCCAGACTGTTGAAGGTGGTAAGATATATCTTAATAGTTTCTTTTCAAAGAATTCCATATATAGGTTGCTTAATGCAGGTGAGAGTGGATTACCCTTTGCCATACCAAATTTTCGTGTTTTCTTTTTCCTTGTGGTTATCAGCATATACCTGTATCACGCGCACCTACAGTGATCTATTTGCATATATATATATATATATATATATATATATATATATATATATATATATATATATATATATATATATATATATATATATATATATATATATATATATAGGTAAAATCTGATTGGATATAGTTTGTCATTACAGCTGACTCATTGGTAATTTGATGTTTCTGATATCAAGAATAAAACCAAATTATTCAGGGTTTTAAGCAGCAATCTCTTGTCTGCGAGAATAACAAAGATACCACCAGCAGTGGGATGTAGCTTAAGATATTACAAGCCCGATGAAGGAACGCTGAGACAACATTGTTCTTGGAAATTTGCGGATATTGGATTCGATTAGATCTTAGTTCAACGATCAGTATGAAAGGCTGAGACGACATGATGACTCTCTATGATATAATGTCAGATGATTTTTTGGGGTAATTATTTATTTACAAGTTTTTGAGTGGTATTATTATCAGTACTAACCAGAACCCATCAAGAATATATTGTAGGTCCGGTAAAATATCACCAAAATCATGTTGAAAGACCTCAGTCACGAAGTTTAGAATTTAACTTTCATGAAGTCATTTAGGAGGATAAAGTTTATAAGTTGACTACAGTCTCTTTGCTTCAGCAGCAACACATCACAGGTAACGGGTTGTGTCAACACACCTTCAGTGATTTAGTAAGAAGGAGTAAACTTGAGTTCTGAAGAAAGTTTTAAGTGGGTCGTCAACTTGTGCAAAGACCACGACTACCAGGAAACTCCATCCTGTGAGACTTTATAAGAGTGGTCCCCAACCTATAGTTCGCAGGCGCCATGGCGCCCGCGGATCCATATTATGGATCCCGCAAGGGTTTACTAGAAAATTCTGAAATAATTGGGATTATTTGTCAGAGTGAAAATAACGAAAATATGTAATAACTTGATGCGAATTTAAAGAGAAAGATAAACTTCGTTTGTCGGGAATCAGACATGTACAAGTCGTGTGTATTTACCACAGACCGGGGCAAGAGAGAGAGAGAGAGAGAGAGAGTATATGTAAAAAGTATGTAACTGGTAACTGTGTAAAACTGCAAATAACTGTATACTGGATACAGTTATAATTTTTTTTTCTTGAATGTAGATCCAAAGTTTGGCTCCCTCCACTGTATTTACATTGACAATGTGGCTCAGAGTCCACAAAAGGTTGGGAACCACTGTTGTATAGCATGAATGTAGGAGGCAATTGTTATGATGTATGGAGGATGATCGAGCTCAGTTGGATATGTAGAGGATGTCAAAGCCTTATTAGGCTGTATGGAGGCCAATAGTATCTCATTGTGTTGTCTGAAAACAACAGGGATTCACTGGACTTGCGAAAGATGGGTTGAAAGAGGATGATGAGTCCTCACTTGATTTTCCGAAAGATTGTGAAACTGACTAGGCTATGCGGAGGATTAGAAATGGTCATTGAGCTGTATGGAGGATACAAAAAGCCTAAGATATTGTCGGGAGGTAGAGGGTGGCGCATCCAAACAAGGCTGTGTAAGGCACATCTGAACAATATTTGGCAACATGGATGACGACAATCTCACTTGGCTTTATAAAGGTTGTTGACCTTCAGTGTAGTGTATGGAGGATTGTGGCATTGCACTGGGCCGTTTGAATGATGGAAATTTTTTTTTCCTTCAGAGTGGAGGACAACTGAGCATTAGTAAACACTGGAGGAAGACGAAACCTAACAGGGGTGCGGGAATAAAGAAGATTATTAACAGGGCTCTGTACAGTATGGAGATTAACTCTCACTGGCAGTGTGGAGGAGGTTAGAGTCTCACTGGGCAGGTTCATTGGGTTGTATGGAAGAGGTTAGTCTTACTGGTAGTTTGGAGAATAATGAGCATTAACAGAATGTGGGAAGTACTGACTGGAGGACGACAGATCAATATCATAATCAGTGGAGTTTCATTGGGTTGTGAGGAGAAAATATAGTTCATTGCGTAGAAGATGAAACCTCACTGGTCATGTGAAGGAAGATGAGCGAAGATGGAAGGACGCTGGGCTATGTAGCAGGGCTGTGCAAACTGAAGCCCTAGAGCCACATGCGGTCCTCAAAGCCTTTCAATGCTGCCCACTATTGAAATTACCATGAACCCTCTCTGCGGCCCCCACACCCAACGCTTAATAATATATTGACCAGTATGACCAACTCTGCAACCTTTCATGCAACAAAGGAATTGGCTTCTCTTCAAAGCATGAAGGGAACAACTGGTCAGGATGTATTTGAAGAATTAGAAAAGGCAATGAACATGTTCGACCTTGATTACAAGAAACTGGTTAGCATTAATACTGATGGAGCTCCGGCAATGGCTTGGTTAAGAAACGCCCTGTTCGGTTTAGTTAAGGGTAAAATGGAATATCCGAATACTGATTCATCTTGACTTATTGGATTTCATTGTATCATACATCAAAAAACTTTGTGTGCAAGAATATTGAAATTTCAGTACGTGACGAGTGTCCTTGTACAGGTAAAGCAATCAACTTTATCAAGTCAAAAGGTTTAAAGCTCCGCCAGTTTCAACAGTTGTTGGTAGAAATTGAAGCAGAGTTTGGTGATGTGAAATACTTTTGTGGGGTTGGGTGTCTAAGTAGAGCAGGGATGCTGAAAAGAGCTTATAAGTTTTGGGAGAAATTGTTTTGATTTTAGATATACAGTTTTTAGATATACAGTTCTGGGACAGTGTCCCAGAACTGACTGACAAGGAATGGATCTTTGATCTAGCATTTCTGGTGGACATTGCTCAACACCTGAATAGTTTGAATGAGAAACTCTTGGGAAAAGATTAGCTCATAAGTGACCTTTATTTGTTAATCAAAAGTTTTCAGACAAAATTAAGTCTTTGGGAGTCGCAAATCAGAAAGCATAATACAGCTCATTTCCCAACTATATGCTAGTATGAAATTAAGGATGATCACTTTTCAAAGTATGGTGATAAGTTGACAGCCTTGCAGGATAAGTTCTCACGCAGATTTCGGGATATCAGACACCATGCACTAGCAATATAATTATTTGCTGCAATTTTCTCTGTGGATGTAGAAACTGTTGCAGAGATGTATCAGATGGAAGTGTTGGACCTCCAATGCAATAATGAACTAAAGAAGAAATATGTTGAAATTAGCACACCACATGATTTTTTTTAAAGAATTTAATTATTTACCAAATGCAGATTATCCACAACTTTCTGCTCACGCACAAAAACTGTTGTCAGTGTTTGGAAGTACATATTTATGTGAGCAGATTAAAATAAATTAATATAACATAAAAACAAATTAAGGTCCACTATTACTTATGTGCACCAACTAAACACCCTTCGCGATGCCACGTCATCCACCCAGCCAGACATTGTACACGTAGTACAGCAAGACTAATACAAAGTCACCCATCCTATAACAACTCTCTTCACAGTCAACAAACACAATTAGTAAGCATTTTGTCTTTTGGGCTTTAAATTTATGCAGCAGATAGTTTTACTGTGGCCCCCTGTGCAAAACATTTGCACGCCCCTGATGTAGAGGATGATTTAGGTACGCTGGCTTAACAAAATTATCGTGACAGCGGAAAAAAGCTTGAAATTTTGAATAAAGTTTCTTTGTGGCATATTTATGTATTTTAGCCTAGGAGCCAATTCCAATTTTACCCACAATTCTCTTGACTCACGAAAATCCAATATGGCCACCAATTAACGGGATCTTTCTTGTAGATTTACTATTCTTTATTATATGAGGCAAAGTGTTCATGTTTAGTTGCATTTTTTTTGTATTATTTGGCGTATTTCATATACTGAAGCTTGAGGAGCCTACTGACATATTCTGTGCACTGGATCATTTGAATTACTCCAGATGGTTACTTGTTCACATCAGGGACATAGAGTCATTACCTGATTCCATCAAGGACCAATTCCTCAATAAATCCTACCGGGTCATTCCCAAGACCATGAACAAGTTCTCTGCCATTCTTATAGACCAAGCCCACGAACAAGAAACAAAGTTGTCAAGTTGTCGGCAAATGTTTTGGGCTCATGAATAATTCTCATCTTTCAAACGCTGGATAGATTCGGGGCAAGAGCTTTCTAGGCTGATTAAGCTGTTTGAGGGTGAATACTTACCTGCTGATGATCCCGAGAACCCCCCAAAACTTTAAACAGCACGAACAGGGACTGTCCAGTCAGATGACATTTAAAATGCAGATGAACAGCCTCTCCAACACCATGAGGAAAATGGAAAATCCTTTCCAAACAGACTTTCCTGAGCTGATAATTCTTGGCAGTCGAAACCGTACAAATGAATCAGTGGCCGAATCAATTTGGAATCTCCAAAATACTGGTAAGATGCAGTACTAGTAGTACGTCAGGAATGTTCATGAGGACCACAGTATTTTCATACATGAACGGGTAAAGAAAAATTTGGTGCCTTTGTTCAAGAATGCTCAACCAGAAAGGATTTTAACACAAGGTAAGTAGATTAAAGAACTGCGGGATAATGACGAACTATTTGGGAAGCTCTATATCTCTATGCTGAACCGAACTTGGGATCTTGACGAATTTTTCTTTCATGAAATACACGCATATCCACCTTCACTTTCAGACTTCGTCAAACGTCATTTGCCAGCCAGTAAGTCTTCGCTGCTTCGTTCTATTGAGCCTTGTCTACCAGGACTCGAGATTTGACTAACGTGGCACCAGCGCGCGCGTGTGTGTTCATGCGTACATGCTGGGAAAATTGTCGGATCGTCTTTTCCCTCCGTGAACTACGAGACTCATCGAGTTGTCAGTCAGAAATAGTCGTTAAGTTGACCTATAGATGGCGCAGGGCCATGTGGGGGAGGGGAGGGGGAGGTCCTCTGGGAGTGTGGAGGAGCTTGGCAAGTGACAGGATGGCGGTGAGGTGGGATCAGGTTTTTAATTCAAACATTGTTATAATTTTGCATTTATTTTTAGATAATCATTAAGTTGTTGACATTTTATATCCTTAATAATACGAATTCTATATTTTCTTGGTTCATCTCTCTCTCTCTCTCTCTCTCTCTCTCACACACACACACACACGCACAACTCCTCAGCTGCCTATCATTACTGTAGACACACACACATTATCAGTTTGGGCTAATGAGGAATGATACAGCATAAATATGCGTTTACCTTAACGTTAAAAAATAGGTCCAAATATAGATCCAATACAATTACGGGAGTCAACAATTAAGGGAGTCAAACAATTACGAGAATCAAACAATGAACAGAATACTTCCTACGGCGGCGGCCCTGGTGGAAGGTTCTGGTAAAACGGTGATCCGATCTCAGCTCTCAAGGGGGAGCGGAGGTCTAGGGCAGCTTCCTCACTTGGCACCGGCGTTGGTGGGCGATGGTCTTGTCACACAGGAGAGAAGCCAAGGCACGGACGGTAGATAGGGCGTGGAGGAAGTGGCAATGACGTGGCAGCTGCAGTAGTAGTCGGGGTAGGTGTCTGGAGATTGACAGCAGTATAGTGAAGGTCTGGGGAATGAGCCCACGAATTCAAGACCTAAGATGAGAACACAACCAGAATTTGAATGAACAGCGAGGAAGTACAGCTGTGGTGCTGGCTGGGTAGTGTCTGGCGTGCGAAGAGGCAGCAATGAGGTTCTCACCATCACACACGTAGATTAAGGAATTAAAATCTATAAACCTTAGTGATGGTCAGTTCAAAACTGATAATATGCTACATAAATTTATTTGTCAGTGGCCCAAGGTTAAAAATGCTTTGAAAACCTTTGATCTAGATGTATGATAGTTATTTTGTGGGTCCCTTATTTGTGACCTGACCTGACTAGTCACGTCACCCCCTTCTCTTAAGCTCCTCTACGTGTGTGATGGTGTTGGTGTGTGGATTAGTGGATGTCATCATTATGACCTGACCTCATGTTATTAAGGTCACCCTGTATATTTAAGCCTCTCTCTGTCTATGTAATCCAGTTGCCTCTGAAGATGTCTTGAATAAAGACGAAAGCTAAGGTACTCCGTTGTTTCCATTCTCCCGTGTGATTTTATCAAGATTTATCTTATCCACGTTTTCATTGTGGATTTACATGAAATATATATATATATATATAACAAAGAAGTATGTCTGTGTGTTTGTGTGTTTGTGTGTGTGTGTCCGCACGAGAATCTCGGAGACTACTTTACAGATCTGTAGTGATGATGGGTGGTGTTATATATAGTGATAATGTATGGTGCTATATGCAGTGACGATGGATGATGATGTTATATGTAGTGATGATGGATGGTGTTATATGTAGTGATGATGGATAGTGTTATATGGAGTGAAGATGGATGATGTTATATGTAGTGATGGTAGATGTTGTTATATGTAGTGATGATGGGTGGTGTTATATGTAGTGATGATGGATGGTGTTATATGTAGTGATGATGGGTGGTCTTATATGTAGTGATGATGGATGGTGTTATATGTAGTGATGATGGATGTTATTATATGTAGTGATGATGGATGTTATCATATGTAGTGATGATGGGTGGTGTTATATGTAGTGATGATGGATGGTGTTATATGTAGTGATGATGGATGGTGTTATATGTAGTGATGATTAGACAATAAAATAATGACAGTTTAATGCTAAAAAAATATACTTTCCTGTACACTTGTAGTGGAACTTACATACACCGTTAATGAAATATTGATGGAAGAAGAAGTTTTGGGGACTGAACAGTGAGACAATATGGAGCCTCCCGGAGGGTGGCGTCCTACCGTGGCCTAGTGAATGAGCCGCCTGGACCAAACTTGGCATGGGTAGTAGGGTGTGTCATAGGAGGGAAGATCAGCTAAAACTAATGGCCCATCACTTTTTTGGTAGATTTTAGTGTATATAAACAGAAAATAATTTCAGTTTTAATATTTTGCAACCTTTTGCTAGGTAAATTTTAGCGTGAAATTTATCGAAAATCTAACGTACAGCTGCATTAGTGCATTACAATTAAATAGTGAACATTGCTTTCTGACTTCATTCTTTAACAACCCAACTAACAATATTTTTTTCTGTTTCAGATTCTGATGCATTTATAAGTTGATAATATTTGCGATGGCTGCTTGTGTCAGGACGAGGAACCAACAATCCAGCCATCTCAGTCACTATCTTGGGTCTGGGAGAGAGCTCCTGAAGTCGGAGTTGCCTACATTGAGAGATGCTTTGAGATACGGTGTTTTAATCAGGCAAATCAGTGAAAAGAACCAAAGAACTTACACAAACAAAGACATTGCCAGTGATATGACCAAAGCTGTCTTGGCACAGTACACTCTGGCTAACGCTCAGTTCAAGCCTCCAGTCATAACAAGTCAGAAGAAGATTAGTGAGAGACTGCTAGCCAGTTGGGAAAAGGCAAGAGATATCTCTCTTGGGAGAGGAAAACTTGCAGTTAAGGACAGCTTTGCCAAGCAACTGGACCAGTTATTTGACATAATTACTTGCAAGTGCCCAATTGTTCTCTGTCCTGAGTTTGGATGCGATCGTGACTGTAAATCCGAGGCCCACATCTCCTGTATTTGCAAGCGTGAACTGAAGATTCCTGTGATCGAACTGGCATTTGTCAAAGCACAGAGAGAGAAGACTGGCAGTATAGGGGCTCTCATGATTTCTAGCCAAGATATTCCGGAGTCCAAGAGACAGAAGGCTGCCACAGAGAGACAGAAGAGGAGAAGAGTTGCCGAGGAAAAGAGACTTGAGAAGGCCCAGGGTGAGGTAAAAAAGGCCGATGATTGGAGTCAAGCTGATTCAGAGTTTAATGACTTCCCCATGGCTGATCCGAGTGCTGACCAGGAGAATGGTGACTTTGTCCCTAACCCAGAAAATAATGATCTCAAACCTTCCAGGCATAACATTCGAAATAGGAAAGATATCCCGAGCATAGCTCTGGCCAGCATGCGACACCACACTGGTCTCAGAGAAACTGCAGAGATAGCAACAGCTGCCTGGATTGACGGTGGTTTGATAACACCTGATGATGTTCACCTGGTGATACATCATAACAAAGTAAGGAGAGCTCAGGAGAAACTTGTCAGTAACCTAGAAGAGGAGTTTGATAAGGGGATAAGAGAAAATGGAATCAATTGTTTGTTCTTTGATGGGAGAAGGGATGACACTAAAGTGTTCATGAAAGTTGGAGATTCTGACAAGTTGCTCCCTGCCATGGTGAAGGAGGAACACTACTCCTGCTGCAGTGAACCAGGAGGGAAGTATTTGTGGCATTTCACTCCAGAGAAAGATGACATCAGGAAACCAGCTGAGATAGTGGCAGATAACATTGTGAACTGGCTCAGAGAGTGGAACGTAGACCAGACCCTGCAGGCCATTGGAGGGGACAGCACCAACACGAACACAGGGTGGCAAGGGGGGGTCATACAGTGGATAGAGCGGAAGATTGGGAGGAAGCTGGTCTGGATTGTTTGTGACCTCCACACCAACGAATTGCCACTCAGACATCTGATCCAGGAGCTGGATGGCAAGACTCTTTCAAACAACAGATGGTCTGGTCCTCTTGGCAAGATGCTGGAATCTGCCACTGAGTTAGAAATAAATCCGAGCTTTGAAAAAATCACAGTTGGCCCTCCACTCGTTGAGCTTGCACATACTGTCATTGACGACCTGAGTACTGACCAGTACTATGGTTACATGATTTGCAGTGCCATCAAAACTGGGGTCATGCCTGATAGACTTGCTTACCTGCAGATAGGTCCAGTCTCACATTCTAGGTGGCTCACAACGGCTCTCAGGTTCTGCAAAGTTTGGGTCGCTCATCATAAACTGAAAGGGAACCAGCTTCACAACCTGAGACTTATTGTCCAATTCATCGTGAGTGTCTACTTGCCAAATTGGTTCAACACCAAGGTCAAATCATCGTTCTCCGAAGGTCCGAGGCATGTTCTCTTCCAGCTTGAGCTCCTGAGGAGTCAGCCAAGGAAGGTTGTTCAGATTGTGGAGCAGACTGTGAGGAGATCTTCCTGGTATGCTCATCCCGAGGCAGTTCTGCAGACAATGCTCTGCAGTAAGGATGAGTAGGAGAGAAGAGTGGCAGTCAAAAAGATCTTGGATATGAGACTTATGAGAGGATCTGGGCATGACGAATCAGTTGGTGACGATTCCTTCAGGGTCAGGAAGACTCCTGAAGTCAATCTAGGTGCCAAGACCCTCACTGATCTCATATATTTCGTTAGCCCACGGCGCCATAAGCTCGTTGAACAGGCTTTGTGTGAAATATAACAGAGTCTAGGACTGCTTTTATTATCCTGGTGGTCCAGAAGTAGCGTTCACAGGTCACAGTCATGGGGCCGTGGGTTCGAATCCTGGCTGGTTGAGGTGTTGAATATATATATATATATATATATATATATATATATATATTTTATGAAAATCCACAAT